>CAHIKZ030004191.1:502500-532500 GCA_903632075.3 Acanthosepion pharaonis
GATAGATAGATAAATTGAAGCAGCTTGTGTCAAAAATATCAATCTCGGAAAATCTGTTCAAATATTCTTTCATATTACATGCCTTTCATTATGTTAGCATGAGACAGCTACTCTGGTGTGTATGGGAATGTTAGAAATGGGAAAACGGTGGATATTGAAGAACAGAATTGCTTATGACAGTTCTTGATTACCTTATCCTTGTGCAGCCTCCTGTTACTTTCATTGAAGTGTTTCCATTCTTGTAAGATTAGACTTCATTCCTGACATCTTCATTTCCTCTAGTGATATGACATTCAGCAGAACACACACACACACACATATATATATATATATATTTCTGAGATGAGGTATTATGTACACGATTTACATTATTCGCATTATTGTTGTCATCTTTATCGCCATATTTATTACAACGTTTTTACGCTCCTTCTTCAGGTGGTTGGAATGTCGAACTAAACCCTTTATTTACTGTGGGTCATTTAATGCTGAAATTTTCTTGGGTTTGGTTTGGTTTGGTTTGTTTTACGGTATATCAACCTCAATCGGTTATTTAATGCCGACAAAATATTTATTGCTGGTAATATGTTTTTCTTCAAAAATCTATTTCTAGGAATATTTTTCCTTGAAGAAATCTATAGCCGGTAAAATTTTTTTCCAAGAATGTATAACTGTTTGTATTGCTGGTATTTTTTTTTCTTTAAAGTATTGCTGATAATAATTTTTCCTTCAAAAATTATTGCTGGTAATATTTTTTTTTTTACAAAGTATTTCTGGTATTAAAACCTATTTTTACACAAGTCTGGGTGTCAACTATTTGCTCATAGCTAGGAGCCTAACAGGTGCTACCACCCCGGGTCAGTGTGGATCTGGGAACGCCAGCAATTAAGAGATGGTTCCACGATCCACAAAACCTCCTGATCAGAAGCCTTGCTGTTGGATGTAGTTTATCGTCTTACCCAGGACGCGGATGTAGTTTACCGTCTTACCCGGGAAGCGGATGGAGATTATCATCATACACAGTACGGAAATTTTCTTGGGAGCTTTGAAGTAATAAAAATATATGTTATTCTGCTTTCATAACTGAACACATGGCAGCTTTTTGCATGCATATAACGGATGTAAGAACCCGGATGTAAAGAAACCCGGATGTAAGAGAAAAGATATAGAAACAAATTAGAGCCGGATATAATAGACCAAACCCGGATATAAGAGAAACCCGGATATAAGAGATTTTCTCTGGTCCCAAATTAGAGCCTGTGTTAATGTATATATAATAGACCAAACCCAGATATAAGAGAAACCCGGATATAAGAGAGATTTTCTCTGGTCCCAAATTAGAGCCTGTGTTAATGTATATATAATAGACCAAACCCGGATATAAGAGACTTCTTCTCCGGTCCAGACAACTCTCTTATATCCGGGTTACACTGTACATGTTTGTGTGAACATGATTGCTAATGACAGTGATATGTGTTTTGTGAAGTTATATTTTGGAATACTGTTTGTTTTAAGAAATTGTAGAATATTGTATGGATTAAATGTCATGAAAGTTCTTTCATCTTAGCTATTTGGTAGTACTTTAAAAGTGTGAAGTCGCTACAATTTGTTAGTATGTGCATATTGTTGGTAATATTTTATATAAAAAAGTATTGCTGAAATTTTTATTAAAAAATGTATTTTATACTGTCATAATCTTTTATTTTTGTTGTGGGTCACTATTTTCCCATACCTGGGACGCTAATAGATGTTCCCATTCCGTGTCAGGGTGGACGTGGGAGCAACATCAATTTAGCGGTGGTTCCAAGCTCCACAAAACCTCCAATTTCCTGATGAGAGGATTTGCTGCCGGATGTAGTTTATCGTCATAGCCAATTCTGTTCTAAACTAGGTAACATATACCATTTTATATTCCACTGAAAAGGTGATTTTCTATTCTATACAACAGTTACCATTTTCGAGTTGGTTTAAATTGTTGCTCTTTTTCTAATTTTCCTAAATATTTTTCATGTGCTTTGGTTTGTTTTTGAGGTTACATACATGTTCTGTGTTGCTGTATTTGTATATTTTTTGTTCTTTAACGATTTTGTGTTATCGCCTTTTCTTTTTATAGAATGGTTGTCTTTTAATGTCCGCTCTCATCTTAAAGTTTTCTTAGTTTCTTTCAATATAACTAACACCTTTCTGTTAGTGACTTTATCGCGCTGACTCGGATGAAATAATTAAAAGCAATTTTTTTTATTTTTATATTCGTGATGGGTTTCCTTTGGATCATACAGTAGTTTTGGATATTACGTTAGGTTGTAGGTAGTTGATATTTAGTGGGCATTTGTAATTTGTTCTGGAACTGCAGGTTGGGGTTGTGAATTTTTTGGGTGATCTCTCTGCTTTGTTTTTTTTATGATTTTCAGTATGTTTCCTGTGTAAAGATAAGATTTCCAATATTTCTATTGAATATATTATGCAGTTTGCTTGATATAAGGAATTGCTTGTCGCTGAATCTGATGAATATTTTTAAATTATTTGTTTTTAGATTGGTATTATACGGTGGGTTGGATTTTTTATTTCGTATAAATGTAAGGTTTGCTGACAAACAGCTATTTTGGGCCCAATTACTACTATTTCGACTTCGTTAAAAAGGGTTTCCTCTGAGAAGATATCGGATAATCGGTGGTGGATTATGTGATATGGCTGATTATGGTGGCTAGATGCTTGGAGAATATGGGCATGTAAATCGGGTTGTCGTTTGGTTTTCTGAAGAGTTGATATGTTACATCGAATGAGTCTACCAGCTTTTGGCTTGATTTACTGTCGAAATATTGCTGCTATTTCTGTGGTAATTTTTTAGTCTATTTTCAGGTTTTATCACATTATTTCTGTGCAGTGACATATTTTTTAGTTGGTCTGCTGCGTTTCCTTTGCTAGGATGAATGCCTTATATAGAAATGCTATCGTATTAAAAGTGGTGTTTTTAAATTGGATTCCAGCTATACCGAAATCTCTAGATTATTTGAGTATTTTTAATCTCGTTAAGCTCTGGTAGGTTCTTTAATTTTTCTTACATTGTATATTTTGCTTTTTCTCGGGAAGCTTAGTCTCCGTTTCTTGTGGGATTTTTTGTTTGTTTTAAATTTTTTTTTCTTTGTAATGTTTCGTTAATTCTAATTTATATACAGGGTAGGTGGAAAGGAACTTCTAATTTAAAATTATTAACTATACTAATTATTGTTCGATTTTCCTAAAACATGTTTTATTTATAACACTGTAATGGTAGAAATACAATACAGAGTTAACATTCTACACAGGCATCAGAGTTGTCCCCCCCTGTGTCTGTAATACTATTAATATACCCCGGACAAACTTTCTCATTTCCTGTACATTTTGCACATTTTCCTCCAGTCTGGATGTTGAAGGACGAGCGCTGTGCTGGGTATCTACCACAGATCTCGTACCCAACAGATTGGAATGAAAATATCTGACGATAGCACGAGGTCTATGAACACTGCGCCGACTGTACTTATACCGCGGACGGCCACACTACGGATCTATCTTAGCGACACACACCCATGAATTTTCAGTCCTTGTGCCATTCAAGGTTACATTTGGCACTCATAACTAAAAGAGAAATTCCACCACCTTAGAGGTCACGATATATTATTTCCAGCAAATATGGTGATATTAACAAAAGGTATAAGTAATTTTAAATAGGGAGTTTCCTCAAACCAACATATATACATATATATATATATATATATATATATATAAAAGTGTGGCTGGTCCTGCACGAAACCTTCACCACTATAATCAAATCCCATGTGCCGTTGTCGGGCTGTCGGTTTTCCTGGGAACTGATCTGCTTGACCCTCATGCGTCGAACTCTAGACTATATATATATATATATATATATATATATATATATATATAGTTGATTATTTTGAGTAGCAGTCACTTTCTAATATATACTTCATAAAAAATAGCAGACAAGTACTTATGTTAATTTATTTTAATTAATGAGTAAATTTATTGGTCATTTTCAACGATTTTGCTTTGTGCTATTGCAAATGGCGTTATTTACTTATGCGTACACGTGTTTAAACATACACACACACGCGCCCCCCCATATATATATATATATATATATATATATATATATATATATATATATATATATCAAATATGTGGTGCAGTTCAATTTATATTACAAAAGTAGATTAGTAAAAGTTAATGATAAAAAATGGCTAAATCCCATCGCATTTAATTTTTTCGTCTCAGATGCTACCTGAATTTTACCAAAAACAAAATAATTTCCATGCCTGAAGATGACTGAATGTACAGTTGAAAGTAATTGCGTATTAAAGAAAGACCTTCCACAGTTTATAATTTTAAAAGAACAAGGATCATAACATTCATCGAGTAATTTGTAGGTTAATGCACCTTTAAAATTTTGTTTGCGAAGGGATTTCGCCATTTTATATCATTAACTTTACTAATCTACTTTTTTGTATGAATGATTCATTATATTATATATATATATATATATATATATATATATATATATATATATATAAAAGACAGTTATTGGTCAGAGTTGCATTAGACCAGGAAACAGTTGTATTAAAAGGTGTTCAATATACGTATAAAGAAAATAAAAATTTAATATGCAGTGCTTCTTAAATTTAAAAAGAATTAGATCAGCCAATCACGCTACTTTGGTTTTAACCTTTCGGTATCCTCAGGCGATAAGGACTATACGATTTCCAAACTTTTCTAGCGTGAATGAAAGGGTTAGTTTATCAGACTAGCCAGCGATGCGTGGAAAAAAATAACAAAGATTCGATTGTAAACTAGTATTTATTTAAAACGATAAAAGTTACAGCAATTGTAGTGATATTTGCAAAATTTATCAAAAGGAAATCTTAACAATGTAAACATTTCCAGAGCAACAAATCTACTGAATGAAAGATCGGAAATAATGACCTAATGCATACATACTCGAAAAGACTTTTTGAGTTCGTACGGACCAGGATGAAAGTATGCACATTTTATTTACTCGACTCCAGTACAATTTCAATGCACTTACTTTACTCCTCCTTTCTATTACATTTCATATATAAATAATAAAGCCGTAGGAAAACATTTGTCCTACATCGTCTGAGGATATCGAAAGGTAGCGTGATTGATGATCTAATTTTTTAAAACATCTGAAAAATTTATTTCGGTTGAGCTCTCTAGGGAGGAAGTGGTGGTTTGCAGTGACTATTACGGCTAATAATGCATGACCCTTCGGTAAATCGAATCGAGTTCTCTCAGTCACTGTGTGTTTATCTGAAAATAAATACGCTTAAATTCAACTCCTTCCTTTCGTGCGCCAACGGCTTAGGGGTAAAATCTCCGACTGACGCCAATTCAGCCGGGTTTCGATCCTAGCTAGAGGCAACCGGACGTCTAGTCTCACTGGGGAGCTGTGATACAGCGAAAAATACTGTCAAGGGATAAATTTATATATATATATATATGCAAGCTAAATTAAATATAACAGATAAGTTGATTATGATTTTATAATGTTTCCTTTTTTTTTTCAGTACATAAATTATGCAAAAACTGTTCCAATGTTATATTTTCCCAAGCGGTTTCGGCTATACATTTAGTCATTTTCAAGGATGAAATATATTAATTGTTAACTGGAAATATATTGTTGAATGTATACATTTAATATTATGGAATGTTTCATTTTCAAAAGAGAGAAGCGCTCGGAAAAATATCACATTTAGACAGTTTTTGTATAATTTATCTGCTGAAAAAACAAAACAAAACAAAACATCATATGAGAAAGTATATAAAAACTTGCCTGTCATATTTAATAAAGTGAATTTAATTTTGTAATTGAATTAAAGACATTAGTTCCATTTCATCCTCAAGCGAATTTTGGAGTGACTTTTAACTTTTTGAAACATGGTTAGAACTGTGTAGCGAAAAAGCCATATTTTAAATAAATCAATTTATAATATTAATGCTCTGTAAATTTACATTGAGCACTATTTTGTAAAAATAAAAATATCTATAAGAACACCGGATTATATATATTACTGTTCTTTCTTTTTATTTATATACACACACACACACACACACACACACACACACACATATATATATATATATATATATATATATATATATATATATATAATCGACTCTCCCGTCGCGTTCGACGTATGAGGGTCAGGCCGATAAGTCCCCAGGAAACCAACATCCCGACACCGGCACATGAGATTTGTTTATAGTGGTGAAGGCCTTGTGCAGGACCAGCCACACTTTTGGAGGGACGAATACAGAAACCTGGTGCACCGAATGCATGCCACAAGGTTCCCAAACGACCCTCCGCAGGTTTTGAATTCAGAGTTGTCCTTCTCCTAGACCAGTTGCCATCCAAGGCTATAGAACCCAGTCTGTCCTGCTACTTTACCCATAGCTGGAGGGAGATGAAGAGGATACATACCTTTCCCAAGGGTATTAGCACGTAAGTGAATGCAGTGGATTCGACTGGAATTTGAACTATATATATATATATATATATATATATATATATATATATATATATATATATATACCATCCACTAAGGATATTTTCCCATTAGTTTTTCCTGTTTGTGTACAATAATTTTGATTTTTGTTTCCCGTTAGATTAAGGATTGTCCATAGAATAAATGACGTCCCTATAATATTTTGAGGACAGATCGATATCTATGATGCCCTGTCGTATCAAATTAACTCATCCTAAAGTAAATTGTAGTTTGGACGTATTAGTTCTTTCGATGTGGTTGACGAAAAGAACAGCATTTGCAATCACTTGATTTCTGTCATAAATCATTGACACATAATTTGGGGACACAACTAACGTATCATCAAACCAAAGACACTAATTTCTTGATCTATATCAATTTTCTGTCTAGTTTTTTTTTTCTACTCTGCCATGTATTGTTAACAGACAACCTTGCTATTAATCTAATACAACTCGTATGTTAGCCTCGATTTGATTAATGATTTTTTCTTTCGTTTTTTTTTTCTTTGAGGGAGGATATATTTTTGTCTGTTGGCGGATGTGCATTCGCTAAGAAAGATTCAAAATATTTCATCAAAATAATAAAGTTGTACACCAACAAACATCCGGGTCCCATAGAGACATCACACTTGCTGCTTTCATACCGGTGGTTGTGTATCTCCGGCGAGATATTTTAACAGAGGCCGACTATCATCAGTCTCGTCCTTGAATTCAAAGTTTTCCTTTTAAATTGGTTGCAGAAACTGGAAGAAATGCTCCTTCAAACATAGAATGAGCAAAGACACTTGTATAATATACCCATCAAAAGCCAAAATGAGGACAGCGATAACGTGTTTTCTCAAAACACTATATGTAGTCCTATTGAAAACTTCTCGTTTGTACCCGAAGGAGAAATTACATTCGCTTCGTACTTTAAATGTTACGAGAACTTAGACAATACGTAGTATGCAAGTTCGACTGACCATAAAAGTTTCGTCAACTCAGGAAATTAGGAACAGCAGAATATACTAACTTTGATAAAAGGAGATATTCGCTAAGCTCAGTGGAGGAAAATATTTCTCTAAAATCCATTTAACCGACGCTTATCTACAAATAACCGTGGACGAAGAGTACTCGAAGCTCCTTTGCATAAACACCCATAAGGGTTTATAGAAATTTTTGAGACTTCCGTTTGGGGTTAAAGTCACCCCTTCCATTTTTCAACAGGTCATGGAAACGATGTTAAATGCTCTGCATTTTGCGGTGGCCTACCTCAATGACGTCCTAATGAAAAGCGAGAGCAACGAGAAACACAAATCTCACGCTTGGCAGGTGTTCAGGAGAATCCAGGATGACGGTTTCAAATTAAAAGACGGGAAGTGTAAGTTTTTCTTAGAGAGGATTATGTACTTGGTGCAAATAATTGACAAAGACGGAAGACGTCCCGACCCAGATAGGGTAACAGCAATAAAGAATATGCCACCACCAGAAAATGTGTCGGCTCTTCGAAGTTTTTTTTAGGTCTTGCCTATTATTATAACGTTATTGTCCCAAGAATGCACAGTTTGAGAGCCGCACTTAATGAATTATTGAGAAAAGATAAAGAGTGCAAATGGGCAACCAAATGCCAGGAAGCATTTGAAAAAATAAAGGAGGTCTTTACATCATGAATGATGATGATGTAAGTATAACTATATATATATATATATAACTATATATATATATATATATATATATATATATATATATATATATATATATATATATATATATATATATATATATATATATCGAAACTACTTAGCATGTGTTTCCATATGACAATAACTCGAATATAAGGAGCTTATTATTCAAGGAATTAATAAGTTAATGTGTCATTAAGTTCTGTTAGTAAAGTGATTTCACCATTAATCACATTAACATTGTTATTTTAATCTTTGCATAAATTGTTTCTATATGAAACATATATATATATATATATATATATATATATATATATATATATATATATATATATATATATATATATAATCAGTCGGTGTTTCTTTAGGAGCAATCATTAGACGATTTCTTTTAAAACGTATCACAGATGGACGGACTCCATTATGTCGAGAAAAACTAAAAAATGAGAATCTCATATGCCTGTCACGTTTCTATTACGATCTTACATTATATGAGATTATGTCCTCGGGATATTGAAATCTAGATGCTAAATACAACGGCAAATGATATAAAATTTAAATGAAATTAATTTTCGTTTAATAGAACACAAATAGAAATCCCGCCACATACACACACATATCTTCTTTCTCTATCTCCTTATATATATATATATATATATATATATATATATATATATATATATATATATATATATATTCTGTGTATTTAAGCAGCAAATGATATTCAAATCAAATATTATTAAGGACAACAGGTATTTTGTGTCGATTAATTTTACTGGTCGACTTTTCCAAAGTTTTTGAGACACTAACAATTTAAAAAAAAAACTTGGAAATAAACAGAGGACTTATGTACATTAAATTGAAATGGCGACTGAAGAATTATCGTTGAACTTTTAAAAGGTAAGCTTAAATATTAATAATAAATATCAGCAATATTCAATGCAAGGACGAATGGTTGATTTATATGTTTGAAGGTCGGACTGAGGCGAGAAAAACCTGGCGCGACACAGCGAACCGACTATCCTTGCAGTAGATGAAGCTATTGATTAAATGTAGTTGTTACACCTCAGGTCAGCAGAAAGCGTGGATCCATCGCAGGCGCAAGATCCGGGTAATTGTCATGGATTTATTTACTGAGTCCTTTGTTCATATCCATTGTTTCTCAATTTCTATGAGTAACAGCACATCTAGGAGCAAATGAAAATATTGGTTGTGTAAATTTTTTATTCCATCTCTTTCAAATGTAAACAAGGCTGAAGAGACAAACAACGGGTCGGCAGTTTGTGCAATAAATCATCAGCAAAAGTTAACCCGTGGTGAGTGATCAGAAGGCGAAATACCCTGCACCCTTTGCACATAATACGGATACAGGAGCTGCTCTTGAAATACGCTCCATGCGTTACTATAAGATGTACAACATGCTAGGGCCACTTGACGTCTGCTGATACCAGGATTGTCTCCGACAGCCTGTAGAATGTGTTCTTCGTAGTCAGGCGTACGGGCGGATCTTGGTCTTCCTCGATCCATAGTTTGTGGTGTCACGGATCCTGCCTCAGCAATGCGACGGAAAACAGCAGAAAAGGTTGGATGACTCGGCAGCCTTTGGTCTGAAAATGCAATCTGATACAGCCGTGCAGCCAAGCGTCCATTACCATTCGAGCGGCCGTATATACACATCATATCTGCCTGCTCACGATATGAATATCCTGAATAGCCATTGTTAAACGAAACAGTTTCATTACTATACACTTTAAACGTTGAAGACAGACTATCTACTAATGTACATGAATAACAAATGTAACCTAGTCTATGTGATAACACAGCGCCATCTACCGTATAACTTCTTGAAACTTAACTCCAAAACGAAGAATTTGCGGACGTATCTTTATATGGACTTCTGTCTCGTACAAATTTTTATACATCTTTTGTATACAGCTAAACGTTATTAAATAAAACCATAGAATTTTTAAAAATACACTCGCAAATATGAACTTACTTTATTTCAATGGTTCTATTCAACTATTTCTGCTGCTTATTTAGTATGAAACCTGTGCCTAGAGTTTAATATAATCAACGAATAGTGAAAATAATTATTTGATCATTAATATGCTCCTAGTCTTGTCGTGTTGGCAATTTGATTTAAAAATTCATCATTCTGTCTAGATCTTGCCAAGTGAAAAATAGATTTACAAATGACACCTATTGAGTGTTTGTCATCTTATCTGATACAAGTGTTTCTATTCCAATATTTTGCAACCTAATTTGGGAATGGACGTTGGCACTGATGTTCCAATTCCGAAGATAATTAATGCCTTCTCTCGAATGAGAGCTATATCAGATTCTTTACTATTCTCGGCATCGACATTAATATTGCCACACGTCACCACAAGCAATGCTAAAATACGTCACAGAGCTTTTCGATTTTAACGATTACAGAATTATTGGAAGAGCCGACTAGGCATTGGAATAATAAAATAATCCTTCCGAAAGCTAATCAAAGTATTACGAAACATTAAGATTTCAATAAAAGACAAATAAAAGTGTGCTGAAGTCTTATGTAACATCAGCCTTCTTGTATTTTAATGAATACTGAACAATCTCTTCGCAGATGAAAGATAAAACTGGAAATAGCAGAAATGTGTTTCCTCCACAAGGATGGTAAGAATAAGATTGATGGAGCGCCTAAGCAACGACGGAATTTCGGAAATGGGAAAAAAATCTCTTATTCTCAAAATCAGAAAGAGAAAGATTGAATTTTATGGATATGCAATGTAAAAGGAGAGCTTGGAGAATTTGATACTTACATGACATATCGAAGACAAAATTGACAGGGAACGGAAGCGAGGTAACGGCGAAACAGGTGGGAGTCTTGACAAAGGGACAAACTTTGCTCAGCGCTACAAGGGATACGAGAATGTCGATAGGATCTGAAGGGACACAGTACATAATATATATGCTACCACTTCTCAAGGAAAATAATATTTAACTTCTTTAGACATAAGGTAGAAATCCGTAGGAGAATCTTGATTTTACGCATCTTTGGATCTAATGCAATTGTTAATTGATAGTTTAGCAGATTATTATTTGTAGAGGAAGTGTTTCTCGGTTTCGACTTCCGATGTGACCCATAATGGCGGAGTTGATTTTGATTAGCTGAGCTAGCATGAGAAAGAGATAGGAGAAAGGTGTCAGCGCGTTGATTCTTACCCGTCAAGCTATGTAGACGTGCTCTTTTTCGGGCTCGAAACGGCTCCCCAGTGAGGGGGTAGGCCGCCTGCTAGACAGTTAATGTTTATATCAATATTCTCTGGTGTCAAAATGCAACACAGTTTTAGAATGTTTCATACTCCAAAAATAATTTATTTCTACAGGTTATCAACCTTTTGCAATTATTTATAGCCAAAGAATATTTTTAGATTATAAGAATTTTTTTGAGTTAATAATAGTTTTAGTTATATAAGTATTGATAATTAACCCATTAAAGGAGGGGAAGAAAAGGTGGATTCATATCTTTCCCAGGCAGATTAGGTTTAAGGCTCCATGTTTGCGACGGTCAGTGTCCATTTGTACTCAATGAAAATACAAATGTAGAAAAGAAATTTAAATATAAGAACTAGACAAGTTTATTTTGTTTTGTTTTACGGCATATGGGTTATTTAATGCGGACATGACTTTTATTGATGGTTATATTTTCTATCTATCTATCTATCTATCTATCTATCTATCTATCTATCTATCTATCTATCTAAGTATATATTGGTTTGTTTTGTTTTGTTTTACGGTATATCAACCTCAATAGGTTATTTATTGCCGACAAAATTTTTATTGCTGGTTATATTTTGTCTTGTCAAAAATCTGTTTCTGGTAATATTTTCCCTTAAGAAATGTATTGCTGCTAATAGTGTTTTTCAGAAAAGTAATATTTCTTTTACAAAAATGTATTGCTGGTAATAGTTAACTATTTGCCCATAGGTGAGACCATAACAGGTGCTACCACCTCGGGTCAGGGTGGACCTTGGAACACCAGCAATTAAGAGGTGTTTTCGCGACCCTCAAAACCTCCTGATAAGAGGCCTTGCTGTTGGACATAGTTTATCGCCTTATCCAGGACGCGGATGTAGTTTATCGTTATACCCAAGACGGTAAGATATCGTAAGGGCAGTTGACCAAGAGCTGTCTATCCCTGTAGATTAAATAATGGGTTCAGTTCGGAATTCCATGTAGGTTACTCAGATCGATGCAAATCTGATGAAGGTCAGGGGGGTACAATGGCTGAATCGTTTTGATAACGAAAATAGTCCAAATACGATGTGTCCATAAAGTTCGTGTGTATTTTAAAAAAATTATAACTTTATTCGTATTTGCGATAGAAATAATTTGTAAAAAGGATTAGAAAGAAGTAAATCTATATTTTTTATGGTTTTATTGAAATTTTATTTAAGTTTCCACATGTCCTCCATCATTAGCAATACAAAGGGTAATACGATTTTGCAGTTCACGGAAAACATTTGCCAACTGATTTACAGTAATGCCTGAAATCACATTAGTTATTTTAGCTAGACTTAAAACTAGGTACATTAAACTTTGTAACATTTTTTACAGATTATTTCTATTGCAAATTCAAATAAAGTTATGATCGTTTTAAAGAGTACACGAACTTTATAGACACCCTATATAAATACTGATAACCTCTTACTGCAGAAATTTAAACAGAAACCATTCTCGCACTTCTCTTCTGATTTAATGCTTTGCCACATACAATTTTCAAAAAAAAATTAAATGCAACTTATTCGCCATCTTCTGTTTTCTTCTCTTACTTCTTTTCACTAAAGTCCCAGTAATCCTCTGCGTACTTGGAGGCAATTTATACTTGTTGCTTCACATGTTAGAAGCAATTTAAATAATAGGTTGAACGTATTTCTCTTATTCGATTAGTGCGTTCGTGTTTCCGTGGGATATGTATAGGCTCACATAATTAAAGTTGGTATTTTCTTCAGTTTTGACTTAAAACAGTTCTCCGAAGCTGGCGTTAACTTTCTGTTGAAAAGGTCCTAAGATTTGGATCGTTAACAAGAGAAATAGCCCCAGAATATAAACTACGAATTGGATAGGTCAAAATCAAGGTTATTCAGAAAATGAAATGCACGGGAAGTGTCATATCCAACGACGGAATATGTGACAAAGGCGCATTTGATCAACAAAAGATGCCTTCCAAAAGTTAAGCAACATATTAAGAAACAGGAAAACGTCGTTAGAAACAAAGAAAAATGGTAGAATTGCTGTATAATATAAATCCTTTTAAATAGGATTAAATATCAGACAATTTCCACACAGAGACTTCAGATAATCAGTCAGTTATGTGCCATGCGTGATACACGCTTAGGCGATCATACTGTACTGTACTACTGTACTGATGCGGCATTCACCCTGGGCGGATTGAGCCGGCTTCTTCCTGTTATGAGAAGAAGATTCTTGGGATAAATTACAGAAGTAGGGTACCCAGGCCTACTCGAATAACGTTCTTGCATGCCGAGGGATTCCCACAGACGCAGAGACAGGAACGACCAGAAGCCGCCGGTTACCGATGCAGACGCTCCTTGGATTTTCACCAGAGCCCTTGTTAGCCGGCGTGTGTGTCAGACCTGTCCGCCTTGGGTGGCTCTACCAGGAACGAAGTTCCGGGCGGCATAGCTCTGACACTACCGTTTACCCCCCCCACCGACTATGAGGTAAGGGTTGGACTTTGGGGGCTTACAGTACCAGGTGTTCCCAAGCGGTCCCCCATCTAAGTACTGACCTGGCTCTACGATGCTTAACTTCGGTGATCGAACGAAAACCGGTGTTTCAGCGTGATTTGACCGTAAGCCTTAGGCGATCATATCGATACATGACTGACGAGGCAGATTATTTACCACAGTAGGTTGCCATTTCTTTCTGCGATAGTCCATTTGCCATCCAAGGCTATAGAATCCGGTCTGTCTTGCTATTTACTCAAAGCTGAGGAAAGATGAAGAGAATTTATACCTTTGTCAAGGGTATTAGCACGTAAGTGAATGTAATGGATTCGACTGGAATTCGAACTCGGTTCCCCGTTTTCTCAATCCAAGCCGCTATCCATTACTTCTCCCACGTGTTAAAATCCAAGCCGCTATCCATTACTTCAGCCACGTGTTAAAATGTGGAGAAAAGCAAAACATCACAATATCATAGAATCAAATCTCCACAGAAGAAATGTCCTTGTCGCACAAACATTTTGAATTACATTTCAATCCTAACCACAGTAAATTTAAGATGTTCGCAGAAATAGAAGATATACGAACATTCACACAAATATTACAAAATGAAATTAAGAAAGTTATTAAAAAAAATAATGAACAATAAAGCATCACTCAATATTGAAGCTAAAATTCTGAAAATAGTTTGTTTAATTCCCGAATTCAATAACGAGTTTCTTTATTTTATGAAAGAAGTCTAGAACCAAAGATGCATCGCCAAAAAGTGAGGTCTATCACGCATTATGAAAAAAGAAAGGTACTTTTCATGTCCCTCACACATAGAGAGGTATCTCAATTAGATCAAACACGGTGTAAATATTTCTTTCTATTTGCCGTGTCTTTTCAGGACGTAGTCAATCACGGCTCTCCACTTCTCCCTCTATCCCCTGCAGTTCCCAACAAGTTCCTTCTCTCTGCTTCCCCTCCCTCAGACCACGTTCTGTCACCCACTTGCTTAAAGCCGCTAGTTATGTCATGCATTATTTTCCCGTCTCTCTTTTCCCTCTATCCGACCCGTGAGTATCAGATTCTTCAGGCCTTCCTACCTCATTAATGTCCCAAGAACTTCAGTTGCCTCTTCCAGATGTTAAGTATGAGTCTCTTCCTTGTTTATATCCTCTCTAATACCACGTCGTTGTTCACACGTTCGGTCTATGGTGCAAGTATTAATGAACTTTATAACTACGTTCTCATAGTTTACCAAAAGTCAAATCCTCATAAACCAATTTAGTTTACGTTCTAATAAGAGATGCATTGATGGCATATTATCTCTCCGATAGGAAACTGTGTACCTGTTTTGTCAACTTCACAGCGGCATATGAGCACCTCAAGAGAGACTTCATCTTCTCATCCATTAGAAACCACCTTCTGTGTTCTAATTCCACTGAATGCGATAATTTAATCGAAGAACTCTATCGATCTACATATACTTACATATCTGGCGAGGACTACAATACATAAACATTTCAAACCTCATGAAAAGAAAGAAATAATAATCTCAGGCTATTTACCATTTTCCTAGATTATGGCATTGACCATTTAAGCATTTTATTCCACATCCCAAACGAATAGAAGACACAGATCCTGCTTTCCCTACCGAGACCAATGTACTGATGATGACATGGTCTATATTGATGACATAGGGATTCATAATTGAAGTAAAAATGATCTTGAACAGAAAATCAACATTCTTCCAAGAAATAGGACTCAAGATAAACCTTTCCAAAACAGAAACTGTGGTTTGGAATGAGAATAAAAGCAGTGATGTCACACACCATGAAGCCATCATAAAAAAAAAATCAGAATGTGGAATTAGTAAATATTAAACACTCGAAATATGCTGGCGCATGTCTCACTTAAAACAAATTTCGTATAGAAAAAAAAAAGAAGGAATTTGAACCTAGAATAGGATGTGCCAAGAGCTTACTCCCAACACCGCAAATTGCTACAAACCTAAAACGTCAACCTGAAAATTTGAATCATGTTGAATGGATAAGTTAAAACAAATTTAGTAAAGGAGGGAAGAAAATTGAACCTAGAATAGGCTGCACCAGTGGTAGTTTTTTTTAACACCGCGAATTGTTTCAAAACCAAAACA
Organism: Acanthosepion pharaonis; assembly: GCA_903632075.3. NCBI lineage: Eukaryota > Metazoa > Mollusca > Cephalopoda > Sepiida > Sepiidae > Acanthosepion > Acanthosepion pharaonis. The sequence continues at coordinate 518,590 of CAHIKZ030004191.1, forward strand.
TCAACCTGAAATCATGAGTCATATACTTAAATATCCTCTTAAGATTGAGTCTTTCAACTGGTTGAAATTAATGGCGTCAAAGCCGTTCAGAAATATCTAAATGCAGAGCTGTATAAAACGATTTTCTACGATCAAAGGTTTTGAGCGAGTAAACCCTGAAATTCTTGGCATGAAACATGTTTCTTTGTACTTTGAGGAGTGACGATACAAAATCACAAACTGTACCAAATAACAGAAACTAAATCACTTTACGACAACAAAGGGAATCAACAGCTACAATGGATAGCACATGGAACTTGAAGAGAAAATAATTATAAAATCAAAATGTTGATATCCCATACTACTTCAAATAAAAGGTTGGGAAGGAAACCGCCCATCAATACTGGAAGGAGCGATAACAGTTACTGGACAAGGAAAAGATTTTATAAATTTCAACCAAAATAGTACTGTCTGACAGTCAATGAATACTAAATATTTCCTTGTAGGGAAACGGCTAATATTTCCATTAACATTTATCTTTAACCTCCTGCTTGCTCTATACCATTTTTTCAACCTGACCCTTGATACTCTGTATTATTCATGACCTTGCACTTTTCCTTATTCATCTCCTTACTCTCCTCTTTAATCTTAACCTTGCTCTCTAATCTTCTCCTTGCTTTTAACCTCCTTATCTTTAACCTGACTATCCAAATTAATATCATCTTTACAATACGCTCCATCTTAGCTATCAATTTTTGCTTCCTGCCTAATCTTGGCCTTCATCGCTCTCTTATTTTCCATATTGTTCGATCTGTTTTGACTCTTTTTTTTATTTCCATCACGTCCTCACTCTACGCGTTGATTTCCTCAGCTTTATTTCTCAATCTTGCATTACGGCGTTTTAACTGTGCTGTCCACTTTATTCTTCGTCTTTGCATAAACAACTGCTTGCATCTTCATTCCTTATATCAATCTCCATCTGCGTTTATTCTCATCACGCTATTTTTTTCTTTGTTTATTTTCGAATATACTCTTGCTCTCGGCCCAGATCTAAAATCAGATTAGGGCTAAACGACAAGACATTTTTTTTCTATTATTATTGGACGTTCTGTATAACAGGTTACTTTTACCCCAAATGTAGATGCGGGTGGCGAATCAGATACCAAAAACTGTCTTAAATGACACAGGAGCAGATATTTACGAGTCAGAAGAAAGTCGTTTAGATAAAATCAGTAGCAAATTATAGGGTCAGAAATGAAGGAAATAAAAAGAAAAAGAAAAAAAAAAAAAGGATTTTCGCAGGCGAAAAAAAAAAAGCACTGCAGAAAGTCAATTTATTGCTTTTAATAGGTGGGGCCCAGAAATGAACGTAAATCAGAACGGAACACCGCCCCCGAGCACAAATAGTTTATGACGATAAAATATAAGAATCTTCACAACTAATAAAACGCATTCAATTTTCTTTTTCATAATCTATGCTTATTATCTTGGTAGTGGCGCTAATCACCGGAAGGTGATATGACGTCATTCACTGGAGATAAGTTTATAACTTGCAAAATCGTTAGTCAGTAAAGGCATTTGGTCAATTTACGTCGTCTTTTGACGCACAACTTACCCACAAAAAACTTACGAAACCTTCTGGTTGGTCTCTATTTTAAGAGTGCTCAGAAAAAAGATTTTTTTTTTACCTTGAGAAAAACAAGAATTTTTTTTTTTTAATTTGGAATAAATAGAAAAAGTTATAAATGTAACATGTTTCGGCTTAATTAAAGCTTCACCAGACAATGAGATATGGAGAAAAATAGAAAGAAAAAATTATGGTATTTTTACTTTTAGAGATTTGGAGGAAAAAGTATGAATTTTGCACTTTTCATATGCGACTTTTGGAATATATATATATATATATATATATATATATATATATATATATATATATATATATATATATATCATAATTCATCCCCCCAGAATATATATATATATATATATCACTGCCGAATGGCTACAATATCAGCATTCCGATCAAGAGACCCAGTTTAGTTTCTTACCGCGGTATATTTGACAAGGAGGTAATATCGACTAGGGGAGACAACCCAAGCATCGTTGGGAAGTGCCTCCAAACCATAACACGGTTGATCCAACCATTGCGAGGGTAGTTATGTCGGCGGAACTATTCGGAATCCGTCGATGATTGTGTTGGCACGAAGTCACAAATCATCGTGACCGAGGTTTTGCGGTTACTGGCCTTGTTCAAACTGTTGTTCACGCCAGATTATTCACTCTTCCCCAGAAAGTATAATTAAGATCTTCTGAACGTAGATGCTGTTTAACCCACAGGTGAGCACACAAATATGCCTGAGCAGGCGTCTGAAACAGGGATTAATTAACCACTTTGGCAACGAAATGCACTTAGATACATGCACATACATATGATGATGGACTTCATGACGAACACGTATTTGTGTATTCGATGTCTTTTAAAGCCAGCCTGAGACCCACACAACATTCAAAATACAGGACAGGGAGTAGCACCCCTCGTGAATGCTGCTGGAATGGTAGAGCAGTGGTTAGTCATCTCTTTTAATGCATAGAGGTTCAGTGTGTAACTTCTCCAAAAATTTGTAATGTATTTTACGCACACCCTCCTAGATTATGAGGAATTTTAGGCCAGATAGCTGTTGACTCTAGACCTGAAGTAACTAAGATTGTAGTGATCGGGGAAACATTCACTCGGGAGTCTGGTCCGCAAAGTAACAGTTGTGAGGGAGAAGATGTATAGATAGATAGAAAGATATAAGCAGATAGATAGATATATATTAAAAGAATGTGTAAAGAATAGAGAGAAAGAAAGATATGAAGAGAATGTGAGAGATAGATAGATAGATATATATAAACAGAATGTGCGAGAATAGATAGATAGATATAAACAGAATGTGAGAAGATAGATAGATAGATAGATAGATAGATAGATATTAAGAGAATGCGTAAGGATAGAGAGAAAGAAAGATATGAAGAGAATGTGATAGATAGATAGATAGATAGATAGATAGATAGATAGATAGATAGATAGATAGATAAACACGCGGATTAGAATAGATAGGTAAGTAGGTAGGTGGCTAGTTCCAAAAGCAATTAAAACAGTCTGTCAAGAAACATGACTGCGACCAACCTCGGCTTTTAACACAACACCAATCTTGTTACTAAAATCTTCTAGTCATCTCGTAGTGTTTCTCCGTTTGCCTCCATTTTCAGCAATGTCACTGCATAGCCACATCCTCATCCACCTATTCCCGGTCAAATCTGCCGCCAGCCCTGTCACATGCAGACAACATTACTTGTTATCTTGAATTATTTTTTGGTCTGTCCCATTCACTAACCGTAGTAAAAGTACCTGAATAAATTGGCTTCTGTCTGGTTAGGAAAATTGTACTCTTAAGGTCTTCTGTGTCTCCTTCTAAATAAAAGAATCACACGAGTCTTTATAGTTACATTTGAAGAAACTAACTCGTTTATATTGGCTTCAAATAAATCACTATCTCTCTTGTTTGAAATGAATCTGACTGTAAATAGACTTTTGATAATACGTGTTTCATGTAATTTTTGAAATTACTTTGATCTTCATTTTGTTAATATTCCATGTGCCTAGACATGACAGCGATGAAATGCTCCGTGCCTTGAGCGCTTGTTGGGACTTGACCTCAACTCAACCCCTAATCGGAACTCCTACATTCGATCCATCTCTAAAGATAACGGAAAGATAGTAGGTTCTTGTTGTAATGGAATGTCCCCCTCTCCCTATCGTCTATGTGGACTGACTATATCAGTAGATGTATATAGTGAGCACAGGATATACGTGGGACTTGCTTCGGCAATTAGTTGGAGATTAGTCTCCAGCAAAGCTAGTCGAACTCCCTTCCTTGAAGTCAGAGAAGAACCCAGATGAGGCTATGCCGAATGGCAGTCTCGTCTAGGGTGGTAGACACCTAACCGACCCCGATTTATACAGGGTCTACTGGGGATTTTTGACCGAGACTTCGGACTCCGCTACCCCACGTTAAATTCGGCCTTGTGCCACATCTGACCGCGTGGGGCGGTTGGCAAATATGCTTGTTTCAGAAATTAGTTCAGAGATTCGTCTCCAGCTGAGCTGATCGAACTCTTCGCCTTCGTACAGAGAGCATCCCAGACGAGGCTATGCCGAAGGACAGAGCCTCGTCTGGAGTGGTTGACAACTACCCGACCCCGTTTTTACGTGGTTTACGGGGAATTTTTGCTTGAGTCCACGGGTTCGGTTTTAACCCCGCATTAAAAACGGCATTGTGCCAGATTCTGTCTCGCGGGAAGGTAAAGTAAATATCCATGCTTCGGGAATTACTATCTTTCTTTCATCTACGTGGGTGTTGCTGTTCTCTCACTCGTGTTCCATATTTGTCTGTCTGTGACCTTTTGAAGGGTACAACAGTTCTCTGTATTTATCTCTTCCTCTTGGCCACCATTTTCAAAAGTGTCAGAACAGTCCTAAAATAGCGTTCTGCTGGCATGTCCATTCTTCACTTTCCGGTCTTTATAGAATCCAAGCCTTCTCCTCGTACTTGTGGCTTATTAATTTCTTTCTACCCCACAAACACTGTCCAAATGACGAAACATCAAAAGCCTCTCACTAAACTATCGCCATTTGCATGAAAGGTGATCAGTCGAACGATATTCCTTGATTCCTCCAGTTGAACCTTCACAACAAGATCCGCCATGGCAAGTGGATTGTAGTGAGTCACCCTCATTCCCTATTGTGCTATGTACGGGGTCTAACAGCAAAATTCTTCAAATTGTGTAACAGCATAAGATAATTGTCTATCCCATAAAAATGTTTAATATCTAAAATCACTAAACTAATTGAGTTCCTGTTTTCCAGGGTGACATTTAGCCATCTTGACACCATTTGTCGTAAGAATCACCGACAAACCGTTTGAGTTATAGAAAGGGAACAGGTAAATTCATTTTGCGTCCATCCCACTAGGACTTCCCAACTGAGCAATGGTGAGAGCAAAAAGATTATTCAGGCGTTCAGTAATGGTACAAACATTTTATACTCGTCCATCTTCAAAGTTCATTCAAAGACCATCAAGAGAACGGTGGATAAGTTTAAAAAAGTGGGAACAGTAGAGAGGAAACCTTGATCAGGCACTCAGTAATCATCATTTCAACTAAGAGCAAAATACATTCTTATTGTTCAAAGTAGAGTACAATAATGTTATAAAAATTTTGAAGAATTCCAGTAAGATATCTTTAATCATTTCAAAGATACAATGGTTTAATGCTTAATCTAACAATTGGACAATTTTTACACGATTTGGACAATTTTGCTGTTCCACCCGGTATGTTCACTCGAGCTCCCTGAATCACTGCTTTGTCGAACCGATCTACAAGAGATTGCTTCCCCGATCACTACAATCTTAACCTGTTCAAGTCTGCCGTTAGCCGCTATCTTTTTCACATATCTCCATAAACTATGACTCTTAAACTGTAATCTTCTATATTGAATGGCTCTTGGGCCTTGGATGAACATCAGTATAAAAAAAAAATACTCTATTTTTCCTATTACCGCTATGTCAAGATTGGAACTCGATACTCATCTTGAAATTTGAGTTCTAAATCCTTTACTCACCATTGTAGTAGGTGACATTTTCCATTTGAACAGACATTTGTCTTACAGACGCAACATTGCTAGCCTATCGCTTCTCTATTGCCATTTCCATTGGAAATGACCAGATGAGCTCAAATCTTTAGCGCCACCACTTCAGACGTTTGCAGCTCGGAATGGAATCGTCAGCGGAATTCAATCCCCCATATTTCTTTAGTCTTCCACGGGGACAGCTACTTTGTGGCCCGAACTCCCGCGTGGATGCTCCTCTGTTCACCGCAGTCATCACCTCTTCAAGTTAAGCGCCAAACGCTGTCTATCCTGATAATCTTCACTTCTTCCTACCTTCTATTCGTAACACGTACATCATTCAGTAAGCCTTTACCATGTGTGGTTCTTAAGGCTCGAATTGGGCGAACTTACGTATAAAAAAAAAAATTAAACATGGGAAATAAGGATAATAATGAAGATCGCCCTATAAATTCCCTGTAAATTATAGAGTCACATCCACCCCACGGAATGCTGCTGTTTAGAATAGCAAGTGAGATTTATGAGGTGTAATTGTGAACTGCATGCTCAATCGATTTTCCATTCGGAGTGGCTATTCATTACAAAAGTCTCATATACAAGTCCTTTTAAAAGAAGTTAAAAGTAGTGAATTCTTATGCAATTAAGAAAACTTATTACACACATATTTTACGTCAGTGAATGTAATTGATCCCCTGATTCCTCACTCGGAGACGATAGCCGCCTGCAGCTCAGCCTCAATCTCTATATATAAAAAAAAGTGAGAGGGCACATCGAGGCGGTGTAATGGTTAGCAAGCTTGTCTTTGCTAGCTCAATTTTGACTGAGTAGTGAGTTCGATCCTCACTGGGTGCCCCTCATACTTTCGGCCTCGTGCCACATCTGAGCTACGCTTGGAAAATCACTATATAAAAAGTGAGACATGATTTTTTATTAGTAGTTTTATTTTCACAAAAGGAAATAAAACATTTTGTTAATATTAAATATTCTACTTTATCCCTGATTAGTACACAAAATTTGATTTTCTTTGCAAAATGTTTCTCAATGTTTTAGTTTGATATTTGATAAGAGATTTTTATCAATGATTATATATATCAATTACAATGTCTATCTATCTATCTATCTATCTATCTATCTATCTGTCTCTCTCTCTCTCTCTCTCTATCTATCTATATATATATATATATATATATATTATATATATATTTAAATAAAGTTAAATAAATGCACATTTCAATTACCGATACCCACTGATACATTTATAATATCCTTGCTTTTTTCTCCTTCTTTTCTTCTTCTTCTTCTTCTTCTTCTTCTTCTTCTTTCTTCGAATCCTCCTCCTCCTCCCTATCTATCACGCCCATCGCCGTGCGTTTGTTTATTTTAAAAAATAATATCGCTTTCATTGTTTTTCATTTTTTTTTTTTTTTTTTTTAAATAAAGCGTTGCAAGTTCAATTGATAAAAATCGCATGAGGATACCGTAAGGATGAAACCAAAGTAAGTGAAATCAAAGCTAAAAGCACCACATGTTATTTCTGTTTATTTATTTTTTTCACACGTGTATTGAGTACTTTTTAATACTAATGTTCCCTGCTCCAATTCAACCCTGACCATTAACTTTTTATACATCATATATATATATATATATATATATATATATATATATATATATATATATATATATATATATATATCGTCCTGACGATTGCGTCTAGCATGAACCAGCCTGTCGGCTCTGAGCGTTGACTTCAATGTTCACTTTCATATTTATATTTACATACGCTCTTTTTTCTGATATTGAGCTCTTTATCCAATAAATATAGCACACTTCAAAACTATATATATATATATATATATATATATATATATATATATATATATTCAAGGGTGGCTGGAAGCATGTCTGATCCAGACACTTCCCAAAATCAGTATCCTTATACAGTGTAACCCGGATATAAGAGACCCGAATATAAGAGAAACCCGGATATAAGAGAGATTTTCTCTGGTCCCAAATTAGAGCCTGTGTTAATGTATATAAATTAGACCCGGATATAAGAGACCCGGATATAAGAGAAACCCGGATATAAGAGAGATTTTCTCTGGTCCCAAAATTAGAGCCTGTCTTAATGTATATAAATTAGACCCGGATATAAGAGACCCTGATATAAGAGAAACCCGGATATAAGAGAGATTTTCTCTGGTCCCAAAATTAGAGCCTGTGTTAATGTATATAAATTAGACCCGGATATAAGAGACCCGGATATAAGAGAAACCCGGATATAAGAGAGATTTTCTCTGGTCCCAAATTAGAGCCTGTGTTAATGTATATAAATTAGACCCGGATATAAGAGAAACCCGGATATAAGAGAGATTTTCTCTGGTCCCAAATTAGAGTCTGTGTTAATGTATATAAATTAGACCCGGATATAAGAGACCCGGATATAAGAGAAACCCGGATATAAGAGACTTCTTCTCCGGTCCCGACAACTCTCTTATATCCGGGTTACGCTGTATTTGATTTTTTGCATATTGATTTGGGGACGTGAATGGGACGGAGAAATTTTCAAAAGCCTTTTTGTGAATATTACAGATTAGTTTCTTGAGAAGTTGATATGTAAACAGACATCGATTTATAATGTCCCTTAAGTTGAGCATTGTTTTATTCAGACCAGTGTTTTGGCTGCCCTAAACCCCTATTCCCTATGGTCGTTCTTCATATGGTATAATCTTCCGGGAACAGGACCCTGCGTATAATCCCCTGCAATATCATGGTTTTCCAATTTTATGTCTTAAGTGTGCGAATTTTAGACATGGTACAGAATTCCGCTCAACTTTTAGCCGAATTCGGGTCTCACTTCAACGCGTTGGCATTGTTGGGCTACCATACTGAGTTATATACTAGTGTATAAGCCGACTTCATCTATAGTGCGAGTCTTGAATTTTATGCATGAATTTTTACATCTCTAGAAAAAATTACCTGTGTATAGTGAAACTGGTCACGGAAAATACATGATTTTTAACCACTTTAAGAATAAATTATCTATATATTATGTGACCTTCTATTTTGTGCAAAGACAGCTAATCTTAAAAAAAAACTCGTAGCATACTCGATGGCACTTCTTGGCAATCGGGGATTATTTATGGTGAACGAAATTTGAAATAAAAAGTGTTAGGTCCGAACGAAATGCTATTTTAATATCAATTTTTATTAAATATAATAATAGAGAAATTATCAGGTCAGTAAACAATGAAATTATTACTGATCAGTTCGATAACAAACTATCTGTATACAGATAGAGAATAAATTGACCAAGTACACAAAAATCGAAAAGGGCAAAAGACAACAATACGTTTTCTCACCGGATTTATCTAACCTATACAACACGGTGACTGTAGAAGGAAAAATCTTATAAAGATTAATTATTGGTGGACACAATCTTAACCAAAAATATGTACTAACATAATAAAACCGTCCATAACGACTGAGTAGTGAGTTCGATCTTCATTTGGTGTTCCATACTTACGGCTTTGTAAGACACCTATATTTAGCTTGTTAGCCGAGTGTCAGATGAGATATATTTATCATATGTTCTGGTGAACTTTGCTCTATGGCACCTAGACTTTATGAATTTTCACTGCTAGATTAGTAAAATGGTCTCATAATTTTACACGCGAAATGTCTAGATGCAACCCTAAGTCTTTTGCTAGCAGTTTCGTCTCTGACACTTCCTGCTTTTGAACTCTGTTTCCGGCTCATGCATTCCAGCCAAATTTGATATTCAAAAACGTTAATGCAATGTCAATCGTTATCTACTCTTTATTGAGTCTCCTTTTATTGTTCTCGCTTCTTAATAATGCTTCTCTTTTTCCTATTCTTTCACACACTGTAATCCCTTGTGTCTTAGTCACTTTATTGACCTGCTTCGGGTGAAATGATTAAAAGAAGTATTATTCTAAAGGCCTCAGCCTGAATTATAAGCGAGGCTGGTCTCATTGACGATCGTGACTTGAGAGTGAGTTAGTTATCCACTGAATGTCTAATCTAAACTAACCTTCGACATTACATAAACTAACAACAGTTGACATAGAGGAAAAACAATCAATCGAATATTTTATTTGGGCGTGTAAGATTTTATTAGGCAATTCCAGCTTTGTTCATCATTTAAATAAATATTTATATAATGGTATAGTTTTATGGACATTTATCTTTTCACTTTCAGATGAAGAAAGATTGCCATGAGTCGACAGAAAAAAAAATAACAGAAGCAAAATATTGTCAAGTTATTGAGTAACGGAAAGAAAATATTAAAAATTACGAATAAAATTGCAGAGAATTATAACATTCTGAATGAGGCGTTTTGATTCGCCTTTGGCAACGCCCACCTAACCCGAGAGTTTCCGAAACAAACAAAATTAATAGAATGAGCCATAGCCCCGTCATCATTCCAGATATTACAATAGAAAAACAGTCGTCTATCATTAAAAGAGATTTATATAATAATGGAAAACAATATTCAATTAAGGATCTTTGAATTTCTTGTCTGGGTTCATTTCCTCCTCCTATCATTTCTTTCATGAAAATTTCATTAAAATTTCAATTATATATATATATATATATATATATATATATATATATATATATATATATATATATATATATGTGTGGGGGGTGTATAATTAAAAATTCCAAATTTTAATTAAACGTTCAGAGAGATAACATTAGAAAGTTTTAGAGTTCCATGAAAATAAGTGGATACTACGTTTAAAAACACACTATCCAGCCGAGCTAAACCATAAATTTAACAATATATAGATAGTACCACTATATAACCCAACAAATCAAAACCTAGCCACATTTCTCACCCAGACAAGAGAGACATGCTTACAGAGGTGTTGAGGCCTCACACTTATACACACACCCACACGAATATACACACTTACACATATCATACTCACTCTCTCCGTAAGAACCAAATAACACACACACACACACACACACACACACATTTAACAGAGACACATCGCCTCTCCAGGAACCAATAAAACTGTCCAAGGAAATTCAGAGTAGCATGGATCCATCCAGCTCTTATCTCAAATAACAACTTGAAAAAGACTGTTTGACCAACACAAGGAATGTTAAAAGATTCATGTTAAAAAGATAAAAAAAATTAAAAAACAAATGAAAACTAAAAGTTCATTTTCTCCATCAAGACATTCATTTCTGTAGTTCACTGCTACCAGCATGCAGAAATATTTCTCCTCCCGATGATGGCCATTTTGGTCGAAACTAGTCGAGGAATCTAAATGAAATAATAATAATAATAATAATAAAAAAGAATATTAATATACAACCCAGTGTTTCTGAAGATTTTTTTAATATTTTTTATTTTTCAATATATATATATATATATATATATATATATATGTGTGTGTGTGTGTATGTGTGTGTATGTGTATATATATATATATATATATATGTGAACATTACAAATTTTTACACCATGGGGTGTTTTGTAGGACCCTTGTAAATATGTGGTATTGTGGTGCGTGCAGGATTGTGAGGTGATGGATGTGTTCTTGTGGTGAATACGTAATTGTAATGAATGAATGGGTCATGACTGTGGTTAATTAGGAATAGGATAGCTAGTGAAAGTCCAGCTTTTCCCCACTTCCCCTTGTGCCACAATTTTGTATTTTTTACAAAATAAATATATTCAAGTAAGGATCTTTCAGTTAACTGATGTTTCTATCACATTTAAAGATTTCATGGGGGATCGGTTTAAATTCTTTAAAGTTGTTATGTTATCCCCCCAAAGACAAATTGTACATATAGGGATTATTTAGGACTTCATAGAGTCAGTGCAGTGTTGTGGTTGATGCAGAAGAAAGGTATGGAAGAATTTGGTGTTGAAAGAATTATTGTAGCCTGTTTGAATCAGTAATTGGTTAGCTAAATTTAAGTATAAGACAGACGAAGACCAGCCCTCTTTATCTCCCTTTTAAGCCATATGCCACCTTTCTGCTTTTGTGCAATAAATATAGTAAGGATCTTCTACTTTCGGTCTTGTGCAGTATCTAAGCTACAAGTCTATATTCAAGCAAAGATTTCTGGAAGAGTACGACAAACTTGTAAGTAAGAATAAATTCAAAATAGAAAATTCTAACAAAATCCGTAAATGAAAGATGCCCGGGATCGAGGATGATACAAAGTTAAACATTTTATTATTACGTCAATTTTTTTGTTCTGAGTAGAGGTGATATCTACTTGATTCGGTGAGTTGAAACAGTTTTGACTATTTTGGAAAGAAATCTTAAGCCCGAAAATTGTAGTTTGATATTTTCCCCACTTTTACTCTTTTACTGGATTGTTTTAAAACCCTGACATAAATTCCTTTTGTTTAAGACAAATGTCCGATTATAATGGGATTTTGACACAATTTCTTTTTTTCCTGTTTTTATTATTATTATTATTAGTAGTAGTAGTAGTATTTTCTTTGATTTCTGGCGTTTACACATTTCTTTCCGGGTCCTGCCCAGGGACCCAAGGTTAGAAATGGCGTCATGACACTTTTCACTGACAAAAAAAAAAAAAAAATTACATAGATAAAGCCCTTCATAAAGTGTGGGCTGTACTTGTCAGAATATTTTTTTGTATCTCTTTGAGGCATGGACTTCCAGGAATCCCTTCAATTAGTCTACTGGACTCTTTTCCAACAAATCCTACAACAGGGATTGTTGATATTTCCATATGCCACATTTTTGAGATTTCTATTTCAAAGACCTTGTATTTTGACAGCTTTTTGAATATCTTCAAAGATACATTGCAGTCAGCAGGGACTGCCATATCAATAAGGAGGCACCGTTTTGTTTGTGGTCTTTAATGTTGGCCTTGATTGTTCTGTCAGTGTGTATTGTGTAGTCCCATAGAATTGTAACAGGTCCTATCTCCGTAACCCGATCTGGTTGGTGTTCATACCAGTTTCTTTCAGATTTGCAGATTTTCCAGTGCAGATATTGGCCCACTCTGTCATGCCGGGTTTTATATTCAGTGGGTGCCAATATCGTGCAACCTGATACAAGATGATCAATCGTTTTTGGATATTTATCACATAATCTACATTTTGGGCTAACACAATATTTTAGTATATGTGCTTGATAATTCCAAGTTAACAACCATTGGTCCAATGCAGCAAGGATAAAACCTTCAGTTTCCGCTTTCAACCCTGCACTACGTAGCCACTGATGGGTACGGGTTTTTTCTACATCAGCTTGTTTGGTACGGGCAGAGTATTGGCCAGGAAGCGGTTTATTATTATTATTTTTATTATTATTATTATTATTATTATTATTATTATTATTAATGGTTCTAACAGGACCCGAAAATGTATTTTTCCTGCATGACTTTCGTTTTCGTTTTTACAAAGTGCTTGACTTTTTCTAAATTGTAATTTAGGGGCGGCGAAAGATTTGCGATAATCCTGGCGTACATAAAATGATTATTTTTATTATTGATCATCATAGATATTATTTAAACATTGGGTTTAATTAGATTAAACTTAAATAATTTACGGTTTAAATACTCTTTACCCAGTAGGTTCACGAAAAACAGTAAAGCGTTATCGTAACTGTTGTGATGATATAACCCAACTTCCCCATTCACGATAATGGACGGACTGGTTGCCGATTAAGTACGACCACAGCGGACAGTGAAAAAGGTCTTCGTTTGTTAACACCTATTGAGGTTAGCATACTCCCGACTCTGTCTCTGTATTTTGACATACTTACATCCGATTATAAAATTATTATTGAAAACCAACACTCGGGTTCACTTTGTTTATTATATCTTGCACGAGATATAACAGTAACTTATTAAAACAAAGAAGTGAGTTAAATTTCCTATGGTCGGCCTTTCTTTATTTTATTTAATGTGTTTAAATGACGTATTGCTAACTAAATTGTCTCTTTAAAATAGAAACGAAGCCTGGCTCTCGGCTTTCCTTGCCTTGCCGAATTTATTGATAATTTCTGGCGTTCTATACATGCTATTGCAAGTTTCATATTGGGAAAAAAAAATACTTGACTGCTCAAAATATCTATTTGTTGAATGACGCAAAAAAAAAAAAAACTTATCACAGCTAGAAACTATATATATATAAAATGTAACCTTTTATGTACGCAGCGATTTATTGTCCGAAATAAAAGTATATTCACTATTCGTTTATTTTTCTCTTATTGTACAGAGACTTTAAAAAATTAAAATTTCCT
>CAHIKZ030004191.1:537500-700000 GCA_903632075.3 Acanthosepion pharaonis
AATATAATTATTTGAATTAAATTGAGTTAAAGAAAGCTCTGTTCCATCTTCAAGCGAAATTTTTTTTGGAATAACTTATTTCAGAAATTTACGTGTTTTAATAATTGAAATCAAAATTTCCATGGTAACAGCTAGGGCGAATTGTTTAAATTGGGTAGGCGTGTGTTGGGTGTTAATAATAAATATCAGTATAGAGTTACTTTCACAGATGTCAAGTCAGGGAAAGGTGGGGGTGTCTACATTTGAAACGGAAGATGTATTAACCCTAGTCTGGTATGATTGTCTATGGAGATTTATTTATTTTTTAATTTTATTTCTTTATGAAAGGGATTTGTGCATATAAAAACTGCCGTAACTTTTGTTTTTTGACGACTTCATAAAGAGTTATCTTTTTGTAGGGTATTTAAACTATTTATTTTGGCTATGGATTATAAAAGTTATTATATTGTATGCATGTTTTTAGCTAATCATTCAAACCATAGATCTGATGATGTCGACAAAAAACCGTTAACTCATGTCTATTGTTTAATAGATTATTATTATTTAGAAACTTAAACTAGGTGTGTATATATATATATATATATATATATATATATATATATATATATATATATATATATATATATATATATATATATATATATATATATATGCAGCAAATGTTATTAAAAACAATACTTGTTATGTCTATTAATTTTATTGATCGACTTTTCCAAATTACGAATAATCCCTTTTCTGATGAGAAGAAAAATTCGGAAGAAATTGTCCAAAATTTATTTCGGAAGAAATGTAGTCCAAACTTGACGAAATTTCTGCTTCCTAGAAGTTCTACGAAGGGGGGGGCACGTAAAGTTCCGTTTATTTTCACAGTATAATTATTATTAGATATTATTATTATTATTAGATATTAAATATATTATTATTTTATTAGACATTAAATATTATTAAATATTATTATTATTAGATATTAAATATTATTATCATTATGATTATTAGGCATTAAATATTATTTATTATTATTATTATTATTATTTATTAAATATTATTAATTATTATTATTATTATTAGACATTAAATATTATTAATTAATTATTATTTATTATTGGATTACTAATATTAAAATTTATTATTTATTATTAGACATTAAATATTATTTATTATTATTATATCATTAAATATTATTAATATTATTATTATTATATATTTAGACATTAAATATTATTAAATTATTATTATTGGATACTAAAACATTATTATTATTATTAGATATCAATATTATTAATTATTATTAGATATTAAATATTATTAAACATTATTATTATTATTAGATATTAAATATTAGTATTAATTATATTATTTATTATATATTATTAATTATCTTTATTAGATGCTAAATATTAGTATTATCATGTATCGTTAGATATTATTATTATTATAATTATTATTATTATTTATACTAAGATATTATTAGTATTATCATTAGATATTAAATATTATTATTATTATTAATTATTATTATTATTAATTATTAGGTATTATTAGATATTAATTATTATTATTATTAGATATTATTATAATAAATATTATTATTATAGATATTATTAGATATTATTATTATAGATATAATCAAAATAATGTGAATGATATATTGCTCGTATAAATATATCCTGAAGTTTTGCCCACATCAGTTCGTCAATAATAATTTTCATTGTGAAACCTTTGGCTTGTTTAATAGAATCTGTTATATTTAAGTTTGAATGAATCATCGATTGAATATTTTCCCCTAAATATTTCTTGCCAAATTATCAGGGTATGGTAGGAAATATTTCCGTAGAATAAATACTACTCTGGCGAAATTCGAAGTTCCAAATAATGCACCTCGCATTCGTAAATGTTCGATTGGCTGAAAAATATTTGACGTGGCGATAATAAATATTGCACTGGAAATATGTTATGCAATTTTGTTACATTTATCTATTATATTCAACAGACTGTCATATTAAAATAGATCATTCACATGAGGTATATGATGTGGCATTCTAGGCAAATTGCTTATATAAGTAGTTTTATTTGTTACATGAATGAGAAGATGATTGTTCGAGTGCTTGTTCTTATAACTAATTTGTATATTATATAGTTCCACATTATTTCGCCAGGTTAAGCTCGTCAGAGTGAGACTTTCATACGTATGTCATTCATGTCACCAAACACTTTCAGAAATATTGATTTTTCCAACCGTAGCTTAGATGTGGCACAAGGACTGAATATTTTTCCAAGCAGAATAGGGCACCCAGTGAGGATCGAACTCACTACTCAGTCGTAATTGTTTCTAACTAGACAAGCCTCCTAACGATTACACAACCCACTAGGTGCCCCAAACACTTTTCAGACAAAAAATAGTGATTTTTCCAAACGTAGATTAGATGTGGGCACAAGAACTCACCACTCAGTCGTAATTGTTCTAACTAGACAAATTACACAGGGGGCAAACCCAGTGAGGATCGAAATAGGGGGCACCCAGAGAGGATCGAAATCACTACTCAGTCGTAATTGTTCTAACGAGACAAGATTCCTAACCATTACACAACCCACTAAGTGCCCCAAACACTTTCAGAAATAGTGATTTTTCCAAGCGTAGCTTACAGGTGGCACAAGTCCGAAAGTAGGGGCACCCAGTGAGGATCGAACTCACTACTCAGTCGTAATTGTTCTAATTAGACAAGCTTCCTAACCATTACACAAACCACTAGGTGCCCCAAACACTTTCAGAAATAGTGATTTTCATAAACGCAGCTTAGATGTGGCACAAGGCAGAAAGTAGGGGGCACCAGGTGAGGATCTAACTCACTACTCAGTCGTAATTGTTCTAACGAGACAAGCTTCCTAACCATTACACAACCCACTAGGTGCCCAAAACACTTTCAGAAATACTGATTTTTACAAACGCAGCTTAGATGTGGCACAAGGCCGAAAGTAGGCGGCACCCAGTGAGGATCGAACTCACTACTCAGTAGTAATTGTTTTAACGAGACACGCTTGCTAACCATGACACAACCCACTAGGTCCCCAAACACTTTCAGAAATAGTGATTTTTCCAAGCGTAGCTTAGATGTGGCACAAGCCCGAAAGTAGGGGGCACCCAGTGAGGATCGAACTCACTACTCAGTCGTAATTGTTCTAACGAGACAAGCTTCCTAACCATTACACAACCGACCAGGTGCCCAAAACAATTTCAGAAATAGTGATTTTTCCAAGCGTAGCTTACACGTAGCACAAGTCCGAAAGTAGGGGGCACCCAGTGAGGATCGAACTCACTACTCAGTCGTAATTGTTCTAACGAGACAATCTTGCTAACCATTACACAACCCACTAGGTGCCCCAAACACTTCCAGCAACAGTGATTTTTCCAAGCGTAGATTAGATGTGGCACAGGGCCGAAAGTAGGGGGCACCCAGTGAGGATCGAACTCACTACTCAGTCGTAATTGTTCTAACGAGACAAACTTGCTAACCATTATACAACCCACTAGGTGCCCCAAACACTTTCAGCAACTGTGATTTTTCCAAGCGTAGATTAGATGTGGCACAGGGCCGAAAGTAGGGGGCACCCAGTGAGGATCGAACTCACTACTCAGTCGTAATTGTTCTAACGAGACAATCTTGCTAACCATTAGACAACCCACTAGGTGCCCCAAACACTTTCAGCAACAGTGATTTTTCCAAGCGTAGATTAGATGTGGCACAGGGCCGAAAGTAGGGGGCACCTAGTGAGGTCGAACTCACTACTCAGTCGTAATTTTTTCTAACGAGACAATCTTGCTAACCATTACACAACCCACTAGGTGCCCCAAACACTTTCAGCAACAGTGATTTTTCCAAGCGTAGATTAGATGTGGCACAGGGCCGAAAGTAGGGGGCACCTAGTGAGGTCGAACTCACTACTCAGTCGTAATTTTTCTAACGAGACAATCTTGCTAACCATTACACAACCCACTAGGTGCCCCAAACACTTTCAGCAACTGTGATTTTTCCAAGCGTATATTAGATGTGGCACAGGGCCGAAAGTAGGGGGCACCTAGTGAGATCGAACTCACTACTCAGTCGTAATTGTTCTAGCGAGCTAAACTCGGTAACCATTACACCATCGCTAGGTACCCAAATTAGCTTACAGAAATATGTTACCTACAAACCGCTACGTTGAATGTTTTGCAAAAACAGCTTTGAGCGAATGAAGCCTGTTGGTCTTAGCAAAGTACATCCTTCGTCGAACACTGGTCTGTATCTACAGTATCCCAAATCGCATCACTTGCGTAATATCACTAAGATGCGCACTTTTCTCTTAGAGAATAATGACATCATCAATATGTTGATATTCCACACTACATCGAACAAAAGGTTAGAAAGGAAACGACCATCAATACTGGAAAGAGGGATAATGACTACTGGACATGTGAACTGTTTTCCTGACGAAATTGTTTTAAGATAATGTTATAAATTTTAATCGATAGCAGTACTGTTAGATCGGTCAATGAATGTCAAATGTTTACTAGCAGGGAAACGTATATATTACCATTACAACCTGTTATTTCTACCACACATAGGACGGTAAGGTGTAGAAGATTCTATTACTAACACCTTCTGGCCTTCTTTCGACCCGAACTCTTTATTACGAAATAGAGGGTTCGAATCGAAATTCCACTTACTTGACGAAGGCTGGAGTGTACTACGATCGAAACGCCATGAACATGGCAACAATGATGACGACAACAATCCGAATAATGTAAAAAGTGTATATGGTGAAGTAATGGATAGCGCCTCGTATTAAGAAATCGGAGAGCTGAGTTCGAATTCCAATCGAATCCATTACATTCACTTACGTGCTAATAATCTTGGGAAAGGTATGAATCCACTTTTTCTTCCCCACCCAAATATGGTTAAATAGCAGGACAGCCCGGGCTCTATAGCCTTGGATGGCAACTGGTCTACCGCAGAAAGAAATGGCAACGTACTACGGGAAAAAATCTGCCTCGTCAGTCATGTATCAAAAGATACATGATTGCCTAAGCGTGTATCATGCATGGTACATAACTTACTGAATTGCAATACTTTATCTCAAATATAGACAGATATAGGCGGGTGTTGATAATTGCTTGCAATAGTTCTGATATTGCACAATAATGGTAATATTGATTCTCAGGAAATTCACATAAGTTGATTTTAAAATGTAATAAACAGGATATGCAAGATCTTTCATGTGTTGATAACATTTTTACGACAAAGGCCCAAATATTGTTTAAATTATGTACTTTTTTCCGCTTGAAAATGGTGCGAAATTTTCTCTTCTATGATTCTTTCATCTTCCTCTGTCTGGTGACACAAATTATCAGTTTAAAAACTTTCAAATGATTCGAGAAAAATAAAACGATACAAAATAAATACCTAACCCCCACCATAATTATATTGCTATATCAATCGTGTAAACTTGTACTTGTGATATTAAATCTTAAAATATACGGTGACTTATGTGGATACAACATTGAGATTTTAATGGATAAAATAGTACAGTTCTACATTATTTTACATTACCCTATTTTACATGGCCCAGTGGATAAAAGCGTTAATTGAAGCAATCTAGTGACTTGACACAAAGGGTTGTGAGTTCAATATAGAAATAAACGAAAAAAAAAAAAAAAACAAACTTGGAGAGTAAAAAGGGGAAATAACTGACACTAATATCCGAAAGAGGCATGGCACGTGGAAATAGAACTTCGGTAGATGAAATAAAGGGCTCGGTTTGAAACTGCAATTACCTTAAGAAGGCCGTACGTTGTGAATATGACAACAAAGATGAGGATAACAGTCCGAACAATGTAAATAGTACAAATAGTTCATCTCAGAAATATAAACAAATATGGTAGAGCTTTGTCAAAAAAAAAAAAAAAATATTACATAAAGATGGATGGCGGTACGTACGGGGTCGTATTATAGTCAAGGATGGGATTTATTCCGTTTTAACTTCAGAAACACGGGGTCGTATTATAGTCAGGGATGGGATTTATTCCGTTTTTAACTTCAGAAACACGGGGTCGTATTATACAGACAAAAATAAGGTAGCCTTAAATATTAGACCTAGTTTTATGTAGTGGTTAACGATTACACGGATACTGCTTTCGAAAGTCTAAAATATATGCCTTCATCGACATTAACAAAACATTAGTTGAAGCGGAATTTGTACAATAAATAGTTTACGAGATTCGTTTGGGTTCACCAAATACCACCTGTTTAGTAGGCGAAGAGAAAGCGTGAAATCTATGCTGGATTTGATAAAATATATACGTCAACGTCGCTCTAATAATTGTCACGGTACTTTTATTTATTTTCTGTTGTAATAAACTATCCACATGATTAGCCGTGAGGCACTCACTGATGTAACTTAACCACAAACACGTTTGTTTATCGTATAATATTGTTGAAAACTTGGCGAGTGTTAGTCTAATGGTACACCGCCAACAATGCATATTTTTTCATTTGAAGAAAATGTTTTAAATAAAATACTTTACCTAAATCTGTTATCGAAATCGAGTTTTCAAAAGACTTTTTGTCTAAAGGAGCTCTTGTTACTTTAAATGCAATTCTAGATAATTTAAATTTTTTTCAGTCACACGCATGGCACAGTTAGGTCCCACCACGCAAAAAAAGAAAAAAAAAAAAGAGAAAATAATCAGGCAATACCTGTTCATGAAATTTTTAACGGAAAGACTGTGCAGTGAGTCAATCCCACTCTGTGAGCAACACAGTCAAAAGACAATCTCAACATTATCGGTCGCCAGTTTGATGCAAATCTTACATCAGTTTTCCTTCTCCAAGGTAGATGTCTTAACCAAGATAGAAATGATCTACAACTCTCATAGTCATGTTCTTAAACTGCCTCATCAGTTCGAGACTTTCAAATAGATGACATGCACAATACCAGAAGTTTTCAGAGAGAGAGAGAGAGCTCCACTTCCGGCTATATACAATCGCGATTTATTTCTAATAAATTTCTAATTGATCTTAGAAAAGAACAATAGCTATAAAAGGCAGTAAGCGAGTGAAAGCAAGGTGTTCTGGACAAAGACAATCTATTTTTATACATTGTGGACTAGCGCTACAGAATCACAAAGAAATGTACCAAATAACAGAATCTACATCATTGGATTTCTATCAACAGCTGCAAGAACTAAAATGGATAACACATGTAACTCGAAGAGAAAATAACATAATGAAGATGTTGGCATTCCACACTACTTTAAACAAAAGGTTAGGAAGGAAACGCACGTCAACATTGGAAAGGGGTGATAACTGCTACTGGGGGGGGGGCTATATTCCTGAAAATTATTTTAAGGACAAGATTTTAGAAATTTCAACTGTAGTGGCTTTGTTTCATTGTAAGGAAACGATTAATATTGCATTGATGACTTTGGCTTTTACCAGACAAGGTAGTCAATGGAATAGAATGATACGGGAATTGCTCGCTCTTGATATAGTTGTTGAAGCATCATGAAAGTAGTTATATTAAAGGTGTACCAAAATACCAACTTTTAAAGAATGCAGGACGATACAACAGGGGTCAAATCACCTCCATTATAACACAGCTCGCCACCAGCCTGCTCTGCGCAAGGGAAACTCAACATTGTCCGTTGAAGAGTTGTGGGAATTATTCTTTACTTTCTAGATAAGTGCTCCAAATTTCGTATGAATCCTTGCATTAAACCTTCATCTTTGGTCTCTTTTAGTAAACTTATCAAATAGAAAGAAATGGCTATCGTGTGCAATTTTTTCTTTTCCTCTTTGACTAAGTACTTCCATTTCCTGTTGTGATGAAATGTTTGAAAATTAAATACCAGTAAGCCAGATAATAAATCACTAATACAAACAAACTTTCTGTCTATCTAAAATGTGAACACTGTGAGAGCCAATACGGTCTGAAGCTATGAATTCGACGCCAATGTCGACTTGTCCCCTTGATGATTAAGTTAGTGGTAGGGAAGGGCAATTTTGGAACCGTGTTATTGCACTCAATATGAAAGTTGAAGTTTCAGATGATCAGTTATGTGCCATGCGTGAGCTTAGGCGATCATGTATCTTTCGATACATGACTGACGAGGCAATTTTTTCCCGCAGTAGGTTGCCATTTCTTTCTGCAGTAGACCAGTTGGCACCCACGGTTATAGAACCCAGCTATTTATCTAGAAGAAAGAGTATTCATACCTTTCCCAATGGTATTAGTGTGACGTCGTCCCCCGGTCGCAGCGCCAACTGTGACGTTCTATCCTGATCTACCACGGCGCCAGTTGTGACGTGGCCGTTCCAGGGTCCTATCCCGGTCACGACACCAGTGTGACGTCCCTAAACAGCACCAATTGTGACGTCTTCGCCGCGGCGCCAGCTGTTCGCTCCTCGCTGCTCCGTCCGGGTGTCGCTGCTCCAAACGTGACGTCCGCCTGTCGCGTCAGTCGTGTTGTCTCGTCTTTTGACGACCAACTGGCTTGGTATCGGTCGCGGCACCCAAATGTGACGTTCTAACCTTTTGGCGATTCGGGTGGGAATCTGGTTAGATTTGATATCAGCCTCGCCGTTCCCAACTCGCTTCCAACGCCTGGTTACCAAGGTAACTGCACTGATCTCCAGTCTGCCTACCCACGTTGTGAATTGATCTTAGACAGACGAGATCAAACAGTGGCTGGGGCCGTAATGCAAATTGAGTTCAACGGGGGTGATAACACACAAATATGCATAAAAGAAAATAAAATGAAAACTCAAAAAGTTCAAAGTATCAAAGAAAAAAGGTAACAAACTTTATGTCTAGTTGTTCGATACATAGGACTGCATCTATCTCCCGACCAGTTCTATGGATTGTGACACGTCGTTTTCGCTAGGCAAGTTTTAACGCTTCAAGTTGTTTGCTCTCTAAGAAATTTGTGTTTCGGTGTGTCTTTGGACGAAAGTCGAAAAACTTATTTCGGTGGTCTGGTCCTAAGTCGCTCTTCAAAATAATTGTTCTTGGTTGAAGAGGAGTCCGAAATTTTGCGTGAATCTTGGTCAGCTATCTTGAGGCGGCTTCAACTCTGGAAACTGGAGCTCGAACTTTCTGGACACTCATCTCTGCCGCCAGGGCCGAACTACTGGACACTCATCTTTGCCGTCAGGGCGCGAACTACTGGACACTCATCTCTGCCGTCAGGGCCTGAACTACTGGATACTCATCTCTGCCGTCAGGGCGCGAACTGATTTCTGCCTGTTGGGGCCTCGCTTTTATTGACGCCGACAAAAACCGGGTTGGGTCTGTTGGCGTCGGGGAGTTCCTCGATAATTCTAAATACATATCCACCTCTTTTATTTCTGGTTAGGGATTTTCCACTCTTTTCTATTTTTGGTAACTTCTTTTCACTCCCACTTTCTCACCATGCTTCTGAGGGGCGTGAACTGCTCTCCCCACTTCTTCGTAGCAGCTTCTCATACTTATACTCTGGATGGAGGCGTCGACAGCCTTCTTCGTGCGTCACGTGATCACTCTCGGCCAATGAGGTCTTGGTCGGGTATCTTTCCTCCTCCTTCGTGCGTCATGTGATCACCACTTGGCCAATGACGTCTTAGTCGGGCGTGAACAACCTGCGGCTTTGTTTCGAGAAAAAAAATACTTTGCTTAACTAAAAAATTAATTATTTCTTCTCTTTCCGATTTTTTTTTTCTTCATTTCAAATCGCCGTTATCATGAACGGATGATATGACAACTCTTTATTCAACACGTGGCGTTTGTCAAGCAGTTTATCGCTAATCCATCAGATGGTTGGTTTTCCAACATGGCCTCAGAAAAGAATTTTCTCCAAGTTTTCAGTCGGTCTGACGTCTCCAAGGAAGAAATAAAAACATTTCTTATTCCATTCATTTTCCTTTGGTTCATGTGTCTGATAACAAAATTTTATTATCGCAGGGCAAAAGTTTGTTTTGTCGAAAAGAGTTTAGTTAGCGAGACTGCTTGTGAGGGATTTTAATTTTCCATATCTAGCTATGGCTCCGTAGCTACACCTGTGTTTTGTCAATTATCAAAATCTAACGTTTTCAAGTTGACTTTCTTTGGATGAACATTTCTTGATAACACAATTCCATTCGCGCAGGCCAAGTAGAAAAATCGGTCAATGATTGCTCGCAGGTGGCCTTTAATTTTCATATCTGTCCAAAGTCTTTTTTTAGTCGCCTGTTTCTTGTCGTCACTTATCGAAATAACATTTTCGCTTGAATTTTTCCCTTGGCCGGTGGTCTGTGTTTTGATAATAAGATGCCTTCTCGTACCAATAGTTTGTTTTCTTATCCTTAGATAACACAATCTCATTGTCATTGTAATGGCACTCTTTCGCCATTTGCCACTTATCCAAAATATCCCTTTTTTTATTGCCTCTTAAGCCGTGTGTGTGTGTTCGCTTATCACCTATGATCCGTCTCGCATTACTTTTTCCCTTCCTTTCTTCTTTTCTTTCCTTTTCCCTTTTTGCCTTTCTTTCTCTGCCTGGATGCATGGTGCCACAATAGCACGTAAGTGAATTTAATGGATTCGACTGGCATTAGAACTCGGCTCTCCGATTCCTCAATCAGAGCCACTATCCATCATCGTGCCTCCTGCTTGAGATGATAAATAACAAATTCTTTTCCAAATCGTTAACATTTTTTTTTTCAGGAGACTCGTTTAAAAGATAAACTTTTTGTTCAAAATCGTAGCGTTGGAATTTCATTCCGGTGATCAGTCGTATAAAATTTATAAATTTTCTGACTCTTTACAAATTGTATCTGGACAAGATTCATGACACAAGCACATTATTACTAAAAAAAATTGTGCCGTTAAATAAGACCTTCATTTACTTCAAAGGGAAATTATACTGAACAATTTAGTTATATTATTATACGTTATACAGTATAGTAGTTTTTTGTGTGATTTTTCAATAAACAATGCAAAGACTTTATTCCCTTATTTGTGTACAACAATATTATTGTATTATATACACTTTTATCTATCTTTTGTTTTTAATATTTATTTGTTTTTATTTTTATGATCTTATTCATTGACTATCCTTTTTTTCAGATTTTACTTATCGAATACAGTGAAAAGAAAATTGCATATCTTGCTTGTAGTGATTCATAGTTAGAATTCTGGTCTGAATATATTTCCAATGTATCTAATACAAAAAAAAAAACAACTTTATTGGGATTTATTTTTAAAATAGTAAAATTTTGAAGTCGGTTTGTAAGCGAAAACCTGAGGGAATTAGGTATATCTCTATATTTTTTTCAGACGGTTTTAAAAGTAAATACTCAAAAATTGGTGAAGACTATGAATCTAATTTTGGGTGCCAGTAATTACGACATCAAACCTCAGCTTTAAAACTGGGCGTTATGTTGATTTTCTAAAAGAAATGAAAAAAAAAATCAACCTGCCCTCACCTCGTGGTGAGTTGGTCGATGTTCACTCGATGGTGATGAAATATCCCCTCCTGTTTTATTCAGTTTTCAAACAAAACCTTTGCCGTTTAAAATGCACATCTCTTCACTCAAAAACCCTGATCCAAGCATTCTTTTCATTGCTGGAAATGTTTGTAGAACTTTTCAGCGTGAAGCCTTCTTTCAAACTTCCAGAGTTTTCCCCTTTTTTTTTCTTTTCTTCTCTTTTCTTTCACATGGGCGATGTCAGTATTAGATTTTCAAAAGTTTTAAAATTTGATGGCATTAACTGCAACATGAGACCAGGTATCTCATCAATGACTCAACTACGAACTTATCTACGCTCGCTACTTTAATATTTCTTTTTGCTTTTACTAGTTTTCTGTCGCTTTCCGATGACTGTCTGAAAGTTTTCCTGAAGATAAGGTT
Source organism: Acanthosepion pharaonis (assembly GCA_903632075.3). Lineage (NCBI taxonomy): Eukaryota > Metazoa > Mollusca > Cephalopoda > Sepiida > Sepiidae > Acanthosepion > Acanthosepion pharaonis. The sequence goes on from CAHIKZ030004191.1 coordinate 549,401, forward strand.
CTCTGTAAATATTTTAAAGCTACAGTAAATTTGTTCACCTGCGCCGAGCGTAGGAGAAGAAGCACAAGTACACTTTCTGACGTTCAGATTGTTTAAAAGCGTAACTCGCTTGATTATATATGAAGAAAATGCAAAGGAAATTAAATGGTAAAATTAATTTGGAACTGTTATGGAATAACTCATTTTTTTTATATATTTGCTCATATTGCGAAAAGATTTTCTGATTGTTTTTTTATAGCGTCATCAATACTAAATTTGAGAAAGCAGCAATGAATAACTTTACGTGAAGTCTTCTTTCATTTTTCAGCCACTTTATGAAAGAGGTGATAGCTTCTCAGGTCACATTTATCAGCCACTATTATGAAAGAGGTGATATCTTCCCAGGTCACATTTATCAGCCACTATTATGAAAGAGGTGATATCTTCCCAGGTCACATTTTTCAGCCACCATTATGAAAGAGTTGATATCTTCCCAGGTGATTTATCTTCCCAAAAAGGTGATTTTTCAGCCACCATTATGAAAGAGATGATATCTTCCCAGGTCACATTTTCAGCCACTATTATGAAAGAGTTGATATCTTCCCAGGTCACATTTTTTTTCATGCCAGTTGATATCTTCCCAGGTCACATTTATCAAAGATTTGATATCTTCCCAGGTCACATTTATCAGCCACTATTATGAAAGAGTTGATATCTTCCCAGGTCACATTTATCAGCCACTATTATGAAAAAGGTGATATTTTACCAGGTCACATTTTTCAGCCACCATTATGAAAGAGATGATATCTTCCCAGGTCACATTTTTCAGCCACCATTATGAAAGAGGTGATATCTTCCCAGGTCACATTTATCAGCCACTATTATGAAAGAGCAAATGAAACAGATTGTAAAGTGGAATCCCTTAATCTTTTATATAAAACTTTGTCGTAAAATATTTAATGCAACGGGGTTACTTCAGATTTTATACAAAAAAAAAGTTCTTATAATATTTATTGCTTCCACGTTCTGATTTTTGTAATTCATCCTTTATATACTTTAATCATTGTTTTCTTTATTAATTTGTGTCTAATTATACGCTTATGGTGGCTACGTTAAAGCGATTTTAAAGTCGAGCATTACATGTAAGCTTTCATATCTAAATAAGTGAATTATGATCTTTGTTCAAATTTGAATATTACAAGTTATATTTTAGGGGTGACCTGCCATTATTTACAGCATTCGCATTCATTTTTTCTTTCACACACACACACACACACACACACACACACACACACACACACACACATATATATATATATATATATATATATATATATATATATATATATATATATATATATATATATATATGGTAGAGAAAGCTTATCGGACCGACTCACTTGCAAATTCATTATTCTAGTTTTTTGATCATTTAATTACTGCTTAGGGAGATATTTATTCTGTATCTGCCAGCATCTATACAAAATGTCGTATAGATATAGATATAAATATCACATGATATATATGCGCACAACTATAAGATCTGGGTTCGTATCTCACCATGTTAAATATGTCGAGATATTGATTTTTTTTGATGCCCTCCCACACTTTTGGGCAGGCAGTCTCAGAGTGCGACAAATTTAGAAATAGCCTGAAAATCATACCACGTGTTGACCCAAATTTTTTGAGTGAAAATGGAAAGACAGTATTTTCTATAGTTGCGCTAGCACATAGTAACAAGACATCGTGACCGAGGGTGTGAACGTACTGGCCTTGTTCTAATTGTTGATCACGCCAGATCATACGTTCTCTCCCAGAAACTGTAACTAAGGTCTGCTCAGTATAGTTGCAGTATAAACCACAGGTGGTTTCTGTGGGTGTTGAACAAATACAAATGTGCTTGAGAAGACGCCTGCAGCAGGAATTTGCTAGTCGCCTTAGCAGACTCACCACAAACAAGGCGATAATGCCACTAAGACGCAAGGGTTCCTGGGGGTAAAAGGAAATTAAGACTATAGAAGAAGCCGAATCTCAATCCTGAACAAAGGATAAACCTTTATTCCTGTTCGGAAGACCGGGAGGCTTGTGAATCGGATGATAGACTAATCTATCTATAATCACACTCACTTTTTATATATTATTTTCTGTCTGTTTTCTTGTGTCCTCGGATATCGAGCTGAACGACTTGCTTTTGAAGATGTTTCTTCTAAATATTTTAAAACTGTAAAGACATCCACCTGCTCCATGACTAGAAAACAGAAAGGCAGGGTTTTAAAACTTTAAAATTTAATCATTTCACCATTGCCTTATTTACAAAGTCTTCAAATGTACAGGATGAATTCACATGATGAAAATAGTGAACGAATCTTGAAAGTATTTTATGATATAAAATACACGTTGACGGAAAAAAGAATTTTAAAAGTTTTACAATTTAATCCAGATTTAAACAAATACATATTTTTATACTATTGTTTACAAGGCCCAAGAGCCACTCGAAGTATAGGATTGCTGATTGAGAACGTTGTAAGTCTGTGCATGGAGGTTATAAACGATGTATATTATGAGAATGTGTAAGATAGATAACGGTTGATTTTTGACTTGAAGTGGTTAAGAATGTAATGATCGGTGAAGTACCTTTTCGGGTGTCTGGTACCCGACGTAAACATTCTGGGGAAATACGCTGTTTCAGTATAACTTTCTTCTTTTACCAATGTAAAAGAAAATCTAGTCGGTCTAAGCTATAAAGGTCAGAACTGCTGGTACTAAGGAATATATCTTTTGTGAACATTGTCCATGGAAGTAGCGAGAGGCGAGCAACTTTTTCGTCTGTCAGCGGGAAAGGGTTAGTAAAGTGAAAAGTAAACCGTACCCTACAAAAACCGTGTAAACGCTTTTGACCTCTATAAAGGATCTAAAGTGAAGATTTGGCGGCTTCAAACAAGACCGGAAAGTACTTATTTAATTTTTGGTGTAACCTGTCATTTTTAAATTCTCTAGCATCTTCAGCAATGTATCGAATACACGAATTCCATTTGAGGTCGGAAGTGAGTTTGAGTCCCAGAAGATGTTCCACACAAGTAGCCTTATTCATTGTTTTATTTTTGATTGATTCATTTTCTATGGCATATGTTGATATGCCATAGAGAACGAATCAATCAAAAATAAAACAATGAATAAGGCTTTGCAGGTTATTTCAAGCTAGAACATATTTTAGTAATTCACCCATTGCTTTCATATCCTGGTTGAAGCCGCCAAATCTTCACTTTCGAGCCTTTATAGGGTACGATTGACTTTCCACTTTACTAGCCTATCCCACCCATAGACGAAAAGGTTGCTCTCCTTCTCGCTACTTCTATGTTCAGAAAAGATACATTCCTTAGTACCACCAGTCCAGACCTTTATAACTTGGGCCGACTAGATTTTCTTTTACATTGGCGGCTTCAACTAAGATATGAAAGTAATCCTTAAATTTTTGGTGTAAACTGTCTTTTGTAAAGATAGAGAATGGCAGGAGTGGGGTGCTTCCTGAGGTGGGGATTTAAGGAACCAAACCATTCTCTAGCATCTTCAGTAATGTATCATATACACGAATTCCACTTGAGGTCTGAACTAAGTTTAAATCCCAACAGATGTTCCACAGAAGTAGCCTCATTAGTTGTTTTATTTTTGATAGATTAGTTTTTTATGGCTTAGCAACCCTTTACAGGTTATTTAAAGCCAGAAACATTGATACTTTAAAAAAAAAAGATAATAATACTTTAATGTTAAAAGTTTTACTAATTAACCCATTGCTAGGAGGAAACAGGTGTAATTATACCTTTCCCAAGGGCATTTACGCGTAAGTTAATATAACTAACCAAACCTGAATTGCAAATTCATTCTACGATATAAATTCTGTGACATTATCCATTACATCACCTGCACTTACAAGCTTACAGCCCATGGCATTCTGAAATGCTCACCCATCTAGGTATTGGCCAGGCCCAACGTTCCTTAACTTTGGTGATTGTTCGGGAATCGGTGTTTCGATGTGATATAGCAATAAGCCTAGCCTCATTCAGCGTACAACCGCTCATCATGACTGATGAAAAAAAACACTGATTAGATATTACGACATAGGTTTGGTTGGTATCGGATATTACAAGTCAGTTCTTTCCCGTCATTGGTCCGTGAGAGTTTAAAAGAGGTTCGTTTCTAAATTTCCGGATTAAGGAATTATCATTAACATTATGTACAATTTGACTATTGTCTTACTTTTTGTTGTTCTGACAACGTTTCGACCGTTGTTCATCAGATGGGTATTTGACCTGGGTAAATCTAAAAAAAAAATGATCACGATAGAGTAATGGATAGCGGTTCGGATTGAGAAATCTGAGGGCCGAGTTCGAATCCCAGTCGAATCCATTACCTTCACGTATATGCTAATACCCTTAAGAAAGGTATGAATTCTCCTCTTAAGCCCCCCTCCCCCAGGTAAATTGGAGGGCAGACAACAGAAAGAAATGGCAACCTACTGCATGAAAAAAAATCTGCCTCGTAATTCAGCTATCGAAAGATACATAATCACTTAAGCGTGTATCCCGCATGGCACCGAACTGATTAATTGAAACTAAAAAATAAAGCAAAAAGAAAAATAACAGTAACACTTCAACAACAGCAGCGAGTCTAGGTCAGCGCGGTCAAGCAGTACCAATTTCAACAGTAGTTGACTTAAGCGATGGTTCATGAATGTAGTGACCTGGTAATGCAGTTTAATGCATAGATAAAAATAATCGAACGCTATTAAGAACTAAACGAGATATCCCGAGATATAGCCAGCGGAACGAGAATGATCAACCCCGTAAATGAAATAAAGTGTTCAGTTGGAAAAAGCTGTGATAACAGCAAAGATATTCATGGATGCAAACTATATTATTATTATTATTGTTATTATTATTGTTATTGTTATAATAATAATAATAATAATAATAATAAATAAATAAATAAATAAATAAATAAATAAAAAAGCACAAAAAAAAAATCCACGACCGACTGTCATATCTGGTCACGTGTGGGTGCGCTCGTAAACATCTGTTTGTCTAAAACTGAAGATAAAGTTATATTTCTTTAACATTAAGGAATTTTGATGTGCCGTCGTAGCTAACAATCTTGTCTCGCTAGATCAATTACGAGTAGCGAGTTCCCTCACTGAGTTCTCGTTACTTTTGGCCTTGTACCACATGTAAGCTACACTTACTAAATAGCTGATGTCTTTCACATTCATGTTAAATAGCTATGTGTGCAATTTGGCGGAGTTTGATCCTCACTAGGTGTCCTATACTTTCGCTCGTGCAACATCTAAGCTTCGCTTAGAAAATCGTTTATCTGGAATTTCCTCAGATTCTTTGAAGCCCAAGACCCAGGGCGCGTGGGGAGGGGTCCCCACTACGCTTTACTTCTCCCTCAGGAGGGGGCTGTCTTTATTGCCCGGCGGCTGAGGCGTCTCCAAAATAGGAAGTGTCGATGCAGTTTGGGAATTTTTCTACTGTACTGCAGATAAACCCACTTTATATATAAAAAAAAAAAAAAGAATCAAATTGAAGAAGGAATCAAATTTTCATCTTCAGGCGAAGAATGATGAAGATATTAAATGGCTACTCATTTCCGTGTACACCCGTCTGGATAGCTTGCTATTCCCTGTTGCAGACGGTCTGTCCCAGGGTCATATGTATTTGTGCCACTTTCATACAGCGAACCCGTGACCCTATCTATGCTGATTTTGATTTTGCATACATTTTCCAAAAGAGCGCGCATCATCTAGCGCAGTGGTTCGCAAACTGTACGCCTGGCTGCACTGGTGCACCCTGGAAGATGTTTAGGGGCACCCTGGAGGATATTTAGGTGCACCCTGGCATTCCAGAGAAATATGCATCCAGATATAAGAAATAAATATATTTACTTTATTACATTGCAGTGCTTGTCTCGTTCATACTTATGGGAATTAGGCTTTTCTGCTCTCACCATAATTAAATGCAAAAAAAGAGGAACTCTTCAATGTATTGAGGAGGAAATGAGAGTTTGCCTATCAAATATATGCTCAAACATTGAAGAAATCGCTAAAACTCATCACACTCTTCTTTCTCAGAAACATAAAAATGTATAAACTTAAGGAATGTTTCATTTTATATTTTTTTTATTGCATTATTTCTTTTCTGCAATATTTAATTTCATTGTAACATATTTTTCTGAAATTTGTATATAATGCGCCTAGAGTTATTGGTAGGATTTTAAATGCGCTTCGACTTCAAAAAGACTGAGAGCCTCTGGGCTAGATAGTCTGAAGAACACCACCCCTCTTGAGGCTCTTTTTGGATCCAGTTTTACCCCTCTTAGACTGTTTACCACCGAAAGTCAAAAGAACTCAGTCGACCCTGTTATTTTAACCCAAATAGCTTACTTAATAAACTTAATTCATTACAGAAAGAACTATTGTTAAAATAATTTGCAATGGATTTCTCTGTGATTTTAGTATTTTCATGTTTCTATAAATTTAAGGTAATTATTAGTTAATAGCATTTTTATGCATTTAATAAATTTCAGTCACACCTTCCATAATATATATATATATATATATATATATATATATATATATATATATATATATATACTCGTCAGGCTCATGTTTCTCATAAACATAAGAATGAATAAAATTAAGCTATGTTTTATTTTATATTTGTTTTGCATTATTTCTTTTCTGCAATATTTGACTTCACTATAACATATTTTCCAGATATATGTATATAGTTCGCTTACAATTATTGGTAGGATTTCAAGTGCGTTCCGACTTCAAAGAGTTTGAGAACCACTGGTCTAGCGTGATCACCTGTTAAACAAAACAAGAACGTTCCGGCCATCTGTCACGCTGACTTATAACTTCATGCTATCACGGCATTCAACAGTTTCTGCCAAATTTCTCACGGTGTTTTGAATGTTGATGTTCTAAACGTAGCTTAGACATGGCAAAAGGCCGAAAGCAGGATGTCATTGGGTGACACTGTGTTTGGTATGACTTATAGATACTTTTCGAGATTGCTGCACAGTGGATAATCACTGACTAATTGTTTATCATATGAGTGGTACCTCTGTCATAAACAGGACACTAACGTGCTACCCACTCCGTTACGCGCCTATCCTGCCGTAGATAAAAACAGAAGAGAACTGAGATAAGTGAACTGACATTATTGCTTCTCCAAGCAGCGAATTAATGCAAACAAATCAGTCTATATGTATGAGATGGGAATATACGACGAGAAGAGGATGAATGAATCCTGTTAGACTTTCACTCGCGCTAAAAACTGTTGTTATTTCTTTCGTAACTTTTTTTTATATAACTCCACCAATATAACCTCTTTCTATAGTTCCATTATATATATATATATATATATATATATATATATATATATATATATATATACACACATACACACATATATATATATATGAAGAAATATAGTTGTAAGGTGTGCTATATTCATGGGATAAAGTGCTCAATATCAGAGATAGAGCGTATGCAAATATAAGAGTGAACATTGAAGTCAACACTCAGAGGGGACAGGTTGTTTCATGCTAGACGCAATCGATGATGACGGCTCATGTAAGCCGAAAGTATATTCTCGAAAAATTGCCTAAAATTAAAGGTTGTATGATTTCTAATGTTGATTTATTTGTTTACTTCGGTCGAGAAGAACCCACCAGCTGTTTATACTGCAACAATACAGTTACTGTGAGAGAGCGTGTTATCTAGCGTGGTCAAAACTTAGAACAAGGCCAGCACGCTCAAGCCCTCGGCCACGACGAATTGTGGCTTTGTGCTTGCACAGCTCTCGAAGCCCTTCAAAAGTACCGTCTACCCAATTTCAATCAAAAGGCTTGGTATGGTTTTCAAGCAAAGGTGTTGCACGATGGCATCGACATCGACCCATTCCGATAACATCAAGAAGTCTCCTCCTGATAAATCGACCATGACGAGATCCGAACCTGGGTCTTATGGTCAGAAAGTGAACGTTATAACCACTTATATATATATATATATATATATATATATATATATATATATATATATATATATATATATATATATATATATATATATATATATATATATATATATATATATATATATATATATATATATATATATATATATATATATTGCGTTCTAATACTATATTACTGTCAAAATTTTTGAAAAATCTTTCGGTCGACAAGAAATTCATTTCGTCTTGGAGTTTTATTTTAATGAGAAAATTACAGCCTGACGATGAAAACATGTAGTTTTCGAAAGTACCTGCTGCTCTAAAATAAACCAGATCCATCTGACAACAATTTTATATTTAAGAATCTCGTAATTCAATGGATTGTTAGTAAGTTAAAGCTTATATTAAGTCTGTCAATAGTGCTAACTGATTCATTTTATGATTACCTCTTTAAAATATAAAATAATACGTTTTTGTAAAATAATTGATCTGGAATAGGAAATTCCGGAAAAAAACTACTAAGACACATTATTATATATATATATATATATATATATATATATATATATATATATATATATATATATATATCGTCTTTCTTTTCTTAAAACACCCACCCTGTTTTTGTATCTGTTGCTTTTTTACAAGTTTGTCTTCGGTATTTAACAGACCCCCCCGGCCAAAAATATACCTTTGAACCCGCCTAGATGGGTTCAGGGCCTGTCTACCTCCTCGGACGAAACTTTGCCATTTGGCAAAGCTTAGTCCGGTTTCCTCTGTGCCAAAGTAGACAGTTCAACAGAAGTCAGACACAGAAGACGCTAAGCTTGTCTTCGTAATCTAGCCACTCCCCCACGAGGGTTGCATGTGGCACAAGGCCAAGTTTAACGTGGGTTTTTCCGAGCCCGTAAGCTCGGCCAAAAATTTTCGCTTTGAACCCACCTAGACGGGTTCAGGGCCTGTCTACCTCCCCGGACGAAACTTTGCCCTTCGGCAAAGCTTCGTCCGGGTTCCTCTCTGCCAAAGACAGTTCAACAGAAGTCAGACACAGAAGACGCTAAGCTTGTCTTCATCCCACTTTATTCTTAGTGACGAGTTATATAGGCTTTCTCTTGCACTTATGAAAATTAGGCATATTAATTTGCCAGTGTCACTATACAAAAAATAAAATAAGAGAAACAAATTGTAAATAAAGTGTACTAAACTATAAAGTTCAGGCGAGTCATAGAACAACTGGCAGAGGTGTATGGGAGGGGGGACCTCTAGCTTAGCAACCGTTAACTTTACCTAGCAACCGCTAGCCTAGTCTATGATGTCGATTAATTTTATCAATTTTTAAAACATTTATATTTTATTCATTACTATAAGCATTTTAAAAAAAAATTCTATACGTTTTTATTTGTCGTCAATGTAGAATGTTCATACTGACTCGCCACATCCGTTACGTCCACCATGTTGTTGTTTTTTCTTCTTTTCTTTTCTTATTAATTTCCCGCTTTACGTCGAACAAAATCATAACTTTCGGCTTTTCAGCACTACTCTTCACACATACTTTCTTCGGATCCATGATGTCGCCAAAGAAATTTCGAAAAATAACGACAAAAAAGACCCAACACAACACAACAGATCCTTCCAGAACGAGGTAAACACGTGTCCGGCGAGTGGAAATACTCGCGAAGCCTGGCTCTCACTGCGCCATCTAGCGTATTCTTAACTGGAATTCGCCCGAATCTTAAAATTCAGCTCCATCGACCGAACTCCGGCTTGTATCTATAGAAAAAATGTATGTCGGTATGCTCGTATCTTAAGGCATTATTGTACTTAAGTTGTGATACGTGTTTGGGGACAATGTTAGCATAACATAAAAGTGTTTGCTTCAAACATCTCTAATTCGTAACTCGAATCTTGGAATTTTCCTCTTGCCAACGGCCATCCATTTTTCTCTTATTACATTTTAAGTTTAGCCCTTTTTGCCGTCTTCCTTTACTACTTTTTCTAAGAGTCTGCATTTTTTTTCTTATGACTTTCTTGTTAGACATTTTCATGACGGTCGTCTTCGAGTATAGAATCCAGAGGTTGGCAGTGAATATTTCGGAGACAGTAGGAAAGCGTAGTGCAGGTTCGCAGTGGATATCGCAGCAAAGTAGCAGAGCGTAGTTCTTCCGTCTGTCATGTTCGCCGGACAAGTTGCCTCTGGTCCTTCCGGGTAGGAAAACAAAGATGGCCGCCTTTATACACGACGGATACGGTGTTGTTCGGCTTCTGATTGGTCAACCTTCTACTGGTAGACTATAAAGGGAAATAAGTCATTTTGACTCGCTCACTAGTTACATATATAATATACACAAAAAAACGTAACATTTCTACGCTTACTTTAGATGTAGCACAAAGCTGAACGTATGACGCAACCAGCGAGAATCGATCTCACTAACTCATTCGTAATTGTTCAAGCAAGACAAACTTGCTAACCAATACACCACGCTGAGATGCCTTTTCTGTTATGTTGTCTTAACATTTTGCCTAATAATAATAAATTGAAACGTTTATTTAGATGTCTTTAGTCCAGTAGAGTAGATACTGTGGTCATTAATAAGTTAAAAATAATTGCCAATCGATTTTTATCATCTAGCGTAACTTTATGTTGCAGGGTCATTAAGGATATTTCCAGATGCCGATCTCGTAAGATATACTTAGAGCGAAAACTTTGAATAAACTTGTCTAGTGATTAAACGCTGTCCATCAAAATAATGAATGAGTTTGCTTGAAGCTGAATGTTGCGCAGCTGTGAAATTAAGACAACAGTTTCACGTTCAAGTGATAAGTGTGTTTAAGAATTGATTGATTGGAACCTGCTTCGTTTTCGTACTAAACACGTGTTGTCCAATAAAGGTGTGGGTGCTAACGTGGCAGATTTGTAAGGGGGGAGTATTTCGTGAATGATAAGCGGTGTGTATTGTCTTCGCTATAGCGTGCTAGGAGTTTCAACGAAAGCAGCTTGCGAGGAGATCAATTTAAATATTAAGAATGGAAAGAGAGAATACATGGAGAAATTTACGAAAATATGCATTGTGGTAGGATCGCTTTATTGTGGGGTGCCGTACATAGAGGCCCACGACAAAGAAAATATACTGTGTCACCGCGACCAGTCTCACACTGGCGCCGGTATCCATCAAACCCTCACCACTTTTTACTGTGAGGCGGGTGTTGCTACAGGTTTGGAATCTCCAGGTCAAGCCTCCTCTCATAGTTAATGTAACAGAAACTACACTTTGATCCCAACACAAAAGTCGTGCACGAAAACAAGAAAATGGAGAAGTGGGTCGAAGTGACGACGATAAAAAAACAGGTTTTCTAAAGTTTCCAAAGCGGAAAAGAATATAAGTTATTGGCGATAGATATCAACACTGCAATGTAACTGTCAGTTTCACGCTTCAAACGAGCTTCAGATCATGTTCATATCTATTTTTCTGTATATCATACACTGCGTTTTATACAGGTGCATTTTTATATGATTTGCAGATATATAGTGTAATACTTAACGAGATAGTTTGGTTTTGTGTTATTACTGAGTAGGGATTTCGATCATCGTCAGAACTCTAGCGAGGACTGAAAAAATCTGCACAGCGAAGAAAATAGAAAAAAATATGTGTGTTGTGGCGGGGGGTGGGGTGGAGGAATTTCCCTGACCTTGCGACCGCTTATAAAACACAATTAATGCATTATTTGCTCACTGTAATGAATCGATGGTAAAAAAAAAAAATAATAGAAAACATCTAAAAGACAATACAATTTACTAAGATGAAAATGTATAGAAAGTGCTTAAATTGCGAGATCGATGGTAAATTTTTTTTATTAAAAATGATACAATCATAAGCCCCCCCACTAAAACAATAAGTAAATGAAGTCGTCTAAATTATATATTCAAAGCATATATTAATAAAAAAAATAATCTAAATTTAAAATTCCCAGCGTCTCCTCTCCTTCATTCGCGTGTGTAGTCACAACAGCGTAAACATCACTTCAGTCCGATGAAGTCTTAAAAGACGAAAAGCTTCACACTGAGACTTTTCCACTTTCATGGATTTTTTCCCCTTTTACATGCAACTCAAAATATACCGAGAATGTCTTTGTGATAGGTTGGTTTATAGATTTTATTTTTGTACATACCATCGAAGAATGGACATAATATCTCACGATCACAAGGCCTGTAACTTATTCCGGTCGTGGGGACACCACATGTACGGCTGCCATAGAGTAGTGCTGGGTTTTGTGTAAGATGACCTGACGGTGCCCAACTTTTTGCAGACGTATTTGAATTCAGTTTTCCTTCTCCTAGTTTGGTTGCTACGCAAGGCGATTTGCCCATAACTGGAAGAGAAGAGATTTCCAAGGGGGATTTGCCCATAAGAGGAATGTAATGAACTCGACGGGAATTCGAACTGCTCTCCTATTTCTCCCGAGTCGTTATCCATTACGTCACTGTGATTACAATATTGCTTTTGAAATCATTCAAATTCAAACTAAGTTAACATCACCCGTTTTCAAATTTAGAGTTGAATTGTTTATTTTCTACGATAGTATATATATTCGCTTGAAGATGAAATAGAACTAATGCTTTTAATTTATTTGCAAAAATAAAATTAGGGGTTTTTAGCTTCTATTTTTGAAACATGGTTGGAACTGTGTAGCGAAAATAACCATATTTTAAATCAATTAATTTATAATATATATATATATATATATATATGTATAATTATTTATTCGAAAATTATAAGAAAAATATTATCAAATCACTACAAAAATAGCCATTTTGTTTCAACATTTCTGGTGTCTTATCAAGTGATGGTGTTGAATATAGAATAAAAGGTTTTAAAAAGTTCAAATCAATCAAACATCCCTCCTTGGAGGAAATGCTGTTACATAAGTTGGAATGACCAATCAAAATACAAGTATATGGGAATTCAAAAAACAATAGACTTAGGTTATAATAATTATTTAATGCTTTAATGTTAGGGTTAGACTAAAATAGAATTTATTCTAATAAATATTAAATGATACGATAAAATTTGAAATTAAAAATTACCCATTTTAAAATTTAAATTTAATCTACATTAAGTTTAAAATTATAAAATTACTGAGGAAAAAAGGGAAAGATATATAAGTTATTCTATGTATTTTGCTTTTATTGAAATTAAGTTGGAATAAACGTTAAGATCAAATGTTGCTCTGAACTTCATGACAACATGAATACATTTGAATCATAAACAGAGGCAGGGGCGGATGACATCATGTAAAAGACAATACATACACAATCAGATTATAATACATAAACACACAGACATATTTAGATATATAAACACAAAAATAGCGACGAGACAGGAAGTATCTCCACGACTTAAAAAAAACAAACAAAAAAAAAAACAAATACACAACATGCATACACAATGAAAGGTACACACAAATGACTATACACACAGACACCGATAAAGACACGTACATACACACACATACATTGAAAAAGACACGTCGATACACCTACCAAGAAATATTCCAGTTTGAAAGTGTTATTAAACGACTTCTAACCACTTATTAAAATATAACTTATACGGGCAAATATACATAGAAAAAATGGTAGAATATATAAAATTCAACATGGACAGAACAGAAAAACAAGGATTAGGGAAGAAGGTGCATTAAAGCAGATAGACATAGACAGAAAAATAGATATATACGCATAAAAATAACACCGTCTAATATATAAAAACGAAAACTTCAAACACACACATATATATAAAAAATATATTTCATATATACCTATATACGCACTAGTGCACACACACGAGTATAAAAATATAACAGTAGGTGAAAGAAAATAAAAACTACAGACATATGTGTACACACATTTTTCACTACAGACAGAAACTTGAATGTATATATATACATATATATATATATATATATATATATATATGGTTTATGAAAAACTAGGTAATCCGTATGGGTAAACCTAAGGAGGATAAAATCCAGAGAGCTCAATCTAAATACAGAGCAAATAATTTAAATAAAATAATCTTTATGAACCCCCAAAATAACACTTTCAAAGTAAAACAAAATAACAGCGCCTGTTTCTAGCCTTTTTAAAAAAAAAAAAAATTAGTGACACTTTCTCTCATAACTTCCTTCTCTCTTTTTCTCTCTATGGGGTTTTTCTTCTCTACCCCCACGATTTCAATAAGTAACTTCCGTTAAGTTAACTGGTTAAATGAGTCAATATCTGCTAACTCACTCATGTCTTCTCTCTCCCCTCTCACTTCCTCACTTCGTTAATTTTCATATGTTTAATACGGCCCGTCAAAAACGTGTAAATTTTCTTTTCATTTTTTGTTTGGAAGTAAAGTCTGATGATCTGCAGTCCTTTTAAAAGGGCTGTGGTGAAATAATTTATTACATGGAATCTTAAAGTGGTCTGTTTTTTTTTATATATATATATATATATATATATATATATATATATATATATATATATATATATATATATATATATATATATATATATATATATATATATATATATATATATATATATATATATATATATATTTATATATATATATATATATATATATATATATATATATATATATATATATATATATTTACATATATATATATATATATATATATATATATATATATATATATATATATATATATATATTACAAGTTAAAACTCAGAAATAAGCTTCCACTTCTACTTATCACCGCCTTGTAATGATAGTATATGACATCTGAATAAATATTAGCCTAGCAGATAACTCGACTTTGCATATTAGACTTGGAGGGGGGTATCTTTAAATCATTATCCATGGAAATCAGGTTGGGGTGCATCAATAGTCATTCATTATTTTTTTGTTGTTAAGTATTTGAAAATTGTGAATAGAAAAAAAATGATATTGCTGAATTGACCTCTTCCCAACATAGAAATATTTTGCTAGTAGTCAACATAGGTTCCCAAAGGATGAGGCGTGCCTCATCGGTACTACGGAAGAGGATAGCAGGTAAGGCAGAATGACTGAAAGATAAAGATTTAGAAACAGTTTTTGAAAATTCATATGACAAAAATAAATTATTTCAAAATTTAGAATGTTATTAGGGATTACTTGTAACTGCATGTATGAGTCCCAGTATAAATAGATATTGACCGATTTTATCATCGTGTTATTTTAGTATTCTATTAAGAATATATTAACTATGGTCCGCAAATTTGTGAAGAGAGTTATCAATTATAATGTTTTCACTTCGAATCCGTGGTTATCTCCCTTTGGGCCGCAAAAAAAAAAAAAAAAACAGACAGCGGGTTACGCTGTCTGTTTTTTTTTTTGCGGCCCAGAGAAAAATAGTTTGTGAACCTAGTGGATTAAAGAGTTGATTCGTGACCTTGGTGACATAGTAATTATGAGTTCGATCCCTGGGCTGGGCAGTGTGTACTTGAACTCAGTGGAAACGGTCAAGCAATAAGTGAGCAGCATTAACTTTAAGAACGCGTTATTTCCCTATATTTCCAGGTTACACACAAAGATTAAAGAATTTACTCTTTTGTCTTTGAAAGATTTTCTGTTTTTTTCCATCAGATTCTATTCGCAAAGAAGGAAGAGGATAGAGAAAGAAGTAATTTATTTTTATTTTTATTTTTATTTATTTATTTAATTAATTTATTTTTAATAACTTATCAAGACATTTAAGCTAAAACCTATTTCGGACTGTATGGGGTTATTTTGTTCAGTAGCCATCCCTCATCTAAATTCTCGTCGGGCTCGACACTGCTTAACTTCGGTGCGAACTGCTGTTTTGAACGTGATTTGGCTGTTGGCGAGGAAAGACGAAAGCAAACAGGAAGGAAGGTAAGAAAACAAAAACGAATTTTATCTCCTAGATAAAAGACAACAAAATTGAAATTGCGATGGCGATAAAAGACTGTTGGGGTGGTGAACAAGTGGGAAATGGCATAAATAAAGAGACGATTATTTAAATACGTAAACTCAAGTGTAATTACATGGGTACATTTAAATGGGGGGTGCACATAGAACGAGGATTCATTTATAAGTTTTAAGAATGTTAAGTGCCCTGATACTGATCGATAGATCGATGAATGGTGGAAAACAGAAATAGATAAAAATATCAAGAAAAATTTTAATTGAAATTTAAATTATATGTATTGAGTGGTGCGGAGTTGTTGTCGACCACAACGAGAGTAAATTAAAAAAAAAAAAAAATTGGTCAGACGTTGGTTAATGGGTTGAGCCAAAATTTTATCAGTCTTTCTCTGTTTTTTTCTCTCTTTCTCTGTCTTTTTCTCTCTTTCTGTCTTTCTCCCTCTTTCTTTTCCTCTCTTTCTGTCTTTTCTCTCCTTCTATCTTATCTCTCTCTTTTATTCTGTCTTTTTCTTTCTCTCTTTTTCTCTTTCTTTTTTTTCTCCTTCTTTCTCTCTTTTCTCTCTCTCTTTCCTTCTATCTTTTCTCTCTCTGTCTTTTTTGTTTCTCTTTCTTTCTGTCTTTTTTTGTTTCTTTTTCTGTCTTTTTGGCCTCTCATTCTTTCTGTCTTTTTTGTCTCTCTCTCTCTCTCTTTGTCTTTTTTGTCTTTCTCTTTCACTCTCTTTGTTTTTTTTGTTTTTCTCTCCCTCATTTTCTTTTTGTCTTTCTCTCTCTCTCTCTCTTTGTCTTTTTTGTCTTATTCTCTCTCTCTCTCTTTGTCTTTTTGTCTCTCTGTCTTTTTGGCCTCTCATTCTTTCTGTCTTTTTTGTCTTTCTCTCTCTCTCTCTTTGTCTTTTTTGTCTTTCTCTCTCTCTCTCTCTTTGTCTTTTTGTCTTTCTCTCTCTCTCTTTGTCTTTTTTGTCTTTCTCTTTCACTCTCGTTGTCTTTTTTGTCTTTCTCTCTCTCTCTTTGTCTTTTTTTGTCTTATTCTCTCTCTCTGTCTTTTTGTCTCTCTGTCTTTTTTGTCTCTCTCTTTTTGTCTTTTTTGTCTTTCTCTCTTTATATATATATATATATATATATAAACACTACACACAAAGACGACGTCTGATAAAGAATAGGAACTGTTGCTGTGTTAACGAACCTAAAGTACGCAGTAAAAAAGCTTGTCACAGACTGACATAGAATTCTGTTGCGCATGCTCACTAAGTTACGTTCGCGCTCATTTGCTTATAGCAGTGCTTGGAAGGAAAGTATCTATAGCAACGTTTCCCATCCAATGCGCCTTGGCACACTAATGTGCCATGAATGGTATGAGGTATGCCCCAAGTTAAAGGAAGTGTAATTTATGAATTATTTTTATATGTAAAAAAGAGTCTTTATTTTTAAAAATCTGATAACATCGAGCACATTGCTTCCATGTTTAAGTCAATTGACGTTTCAACTACTGACGTTGGCTTATCGTTAAAAGAAGAGCGACTAGTCACTATATATGTTGATCCTGGTTTACAAATCAAACATAAAGAGATGTCCGTTGACCAATTCTGAATTACCATTCTAGAAGAATTTGCTTCAAGAGCTGCTAAAGCAATGAATATTCTATTGTTATTTTCGATATCATACCTGTGAATTAAGTTTTTCTGCACCTACCAACAATAAATGTAAAAATAGATCAAATATTAAATGAATTGATAAGAAAATAAATGTGTTTATCACATAAGATCTAGCATTCAAACAATTGCCAAAGCACATCAAACACAGTATTTACATTATTCGGACTATTGTCCTCATCTTTGTCGCCATATTTATTACAACGTTTCGGCCGTTGTACGCTCCGGCCTTCAACCGTTCATTTCGCTTACTGGGGTATACTGTTCTAGTTCCACGTGCCATGTTTAATGGATGTCAGTTATCAGTTATCTCTTGTTAATTCCCCTCTCCAAGTTCTCCATCGCCTTAACCAGGTATTGAACTCACACTCTTTATCCACTGTGCCATGTGTCCTCAAGGATAAAGGGGTTAGTTAGATCCAGTGACAGGACCCTAGGAGTTCAGTTCGACGTTCCAACCACCTGAAGAAGGCCGGGGTATACAACGACCGAAACGTTGTAATAAATATGGTGACAAAATTAGGTCAATAGTCCGAATAATGAAAATAGTGTACATAATACCTCATCTCAGAAATATAGACAGATACATCAAACACAGGTTCCATACAAGTATACTTAAATATAAAATGAAATGTCTTGAAAATAAATGGTTATATCAGGAAACTTCTTTTATTATTTTCGAATTTCATGACTGATTTTTGGTTATTAAAGTTTAAAGTGAAACACAGAGTTTTATTATACAAGTGAGCCATGAAGTAAAAAAAGAAAAAGGTCGAGAAAAACTGCTCCGTAGTGGGATCGCGTTACAGAAAACATTTCAATATTGTCTTAACGGGTGACGAATTCTGTGTTTTTCAACCCAACCTCTACGATACCGAATACAATATGAATGATTCGAAGCATTATGAAGACACTGTTGATAGTTTTCTTTGAATACGGGGGAATTATTCATAATGAGTCTGGTCCACATTGTTAGATAGTAAACACGGAGTACTAGCGTGACGTGTTGCGTTGTTTGCGGGATGCTGTTCTCAATAGCAATTTAACATTAAATTATATAGTTTTCAATGACAAAGTTTGCTTGAGTTTGTCATTTCATACGGTAACTGCAGCCACATAAGCCAGCGTTATTTGGTATGAAATGATTTTCATGTAAAAACGGGTGATCACGCAAAAAATCTATGAAAACTTGGTTTAGAATGTCATGTCATTCAATCGACATTGGCAATGGCATATTTCAACTTATTCAGTATTTAATACATTTTCTTTCTCCATTGGGACACTGTTTCGATGATATCAGTTTTGATTTAGCAATGCAGCGACTTTTTTTCTTATCCATGCACCTGACTGCTATTTTCCTCCATTTTGCCTCATTTGCTATTTTCCTCTATGCTTCGAATTTGAACTCTGCTCCACATTTTCCGCGTAACTTTGAACTCTGCTCCACATTTTCCGCTTAACTTTGAACTCTGCTCCACATTTTCCGCTTAACTTTGAACTCTGCTCCACATTTTCCGCGTAGCTTTGAACTCTGCTCCACATTTTCCGCTTAACTTTGAACTCTGCTCCACATTTTCCGCGTAACTTTGAACTCTGCTCCACATTTTTCCGCTTAATAACCACATTTGAACTCTGCTCCACATTTTCCAGTGTAGCTTTGAACTCTGCTCCACATTTTCCGCTTAACTTTGAACTTGAACTTTGAACTCTCCACATTTTCCGCTTAACTTTTGAACTCTGCTCCACATTTTCCGCTTTTTAACTCTGCTCCACATTTTGAACTTTGAACTGCTCCACATTTTCCGCTTAACTTTGAACTTTGAACTTTGAACTCTCCACATTTTCTGCTTAACTTTTTGAACTCTGCTCCACATTTTCCGCTTAACTTTGAACTTGCCCACATTTCCGCTTAACTTTGAACTCTGCTCCACATTTTCCGCTTAACTTTGAACTCTGCTCCACATTTTCCTTGCTTAACTTTGAACTCTGCTCCACATTTTCCGCTTAACTTTGAACTCTGCTCCACATTTTCCGCTTAACTTTGAACTCTGCTCCACATTTTCCGCTTAACATTTTGAACTCTGCTCCACATTTTCTGCTTAACTTTGAACTCTGCTCCACATTTTGCTTTGAACTCTGCTCCACATTTTCCGCTTAACTTTGAACTCTGCTCCACATTTTCCGCTTAACTTTTGAACTCTGCTCCCACATTTTGAACTCTGCATTTTTAACTTTGAACTCTGCTCCACATTTTCCGCTTTGAACTCTGCTCCACATTTTTAACTTTGAACTCTGCTCCACATTTTCCTGAACTCTTAACTTTTGAACTCTGCTCCACATTTTCCGCTTAACTTTGAACTCTGCTCCACATTTTTTCTTTTGCTTATTTTCCGCTTTTGAACTCTGCATTTTCCACATTTTCTGCTTAACTTTTGAACCTGAACTCTGCTCCACATTTTCCGCTTAACTTTGAACTCTGCTCCACATTTTCCGCTTAACTTTGAACTCTGCTCCACATTTTCCGCTTAACTTTGAACTCTGCTCCACTTAACTTTGAACTTGCTCCACATTTCCTCTTTGAACTCTGCTCCACATTTTCCGCTTTTAACATTTTTGAACTCTGCTCCACATTTTCCGCTTAACTTTGAACTCTGCTCCACATTTTAACTTTGAACTCCGCATTTTTAGCTTTGAACTCTGCTCCACATTTTCCGCTTAACTTTGAACTCTGCTCCATTTTCCACATGACTCTCTCCATTTTCCGCTTAACTTTGAACTCTGCCCACATTTTCCGCTTAACTTTGAACTCTGCTCCACATTTTCCGCTTAATTTTGAACTCTGCTCCACATTTTCCGCTTAACTTTTGAACTCTGCTCCACATTTTCCGCTTAACTTTGAACTCTGCTCCACATTTTCCGCTTAACTTTGAACTCTGCTCCACATTTTCCGCTTAACTTTTGAACTCTGCTCCATTTTCCATTTTGAACTCTGCTCCATTTTCCGCGTAGCTTTGAACTAACTTTGCTCCACATTTTCCGCTTAACTTTGAACTCTGCTCCACATTTTCCGCTTAACTTTGAACTCTGCTCCACATTTTCCGCTTAACTTTGAACTCTGCTCCACATTTTCCGCTTAACTTTGAACTCTGCTCCACATTTTCCGCTGTAGCTTTGAACTCTGCTCCACATTTTTTCCGCCACTTAACTTGAACTCTGCCCACATTTCCGCTTAACTTTGAACTCTGCTCCACATTTTCCGCTTAACTTTGAACTCTGCTCCACATTTTCGCGTAGCTTTGAACTCTGCTCCACATTTTCCGCGAACTCTGCTCCACATTTTCGCTTAACTTTGAACTCTGCTCATTTTCGCTTAACTTTGAACTCTGCTCCACATTTTCCGCGCTTTAATTTTCGCTTAACTTTGAACTCTGCTTTGAACCACATTTTCCGCTTAACTTTGAACTCTGCTCCACATTTTCCGCTTAACATTTTGAACTCTGCTCCACATTTTCCGCTTAACTTTGAACTCTGCTCCACATTTTCCGCGTAACTTTGAACTCTGCTCCACATTTTCCGCTTTAGCATTTTTGAACTCTGCTCCACATTTTCCTTTGCATTTTTGCTTAACTTTGAACTCTGCTCCACATTTTCCGCTTAACTTTGAACTTGATTTTCGCGTAGCTTTGAACTCTGCTCCACATTTTTCCGCTTAACTTTGAACTCTGCTCCACATTTTCCCTTTGAACCTTTTTTTTGTACATTTTGAACTCTGCTCCACATTTTTTTCTTTGAACTCTGCTCCACATTTTCCGCTTAACTTTGAACTCTGCTCCACATTTTCCGCTTAACTTTGAACTCTGCTCCACATTTTCCTTGCTTAACATTTTGAACTCTGCTCCACATTTTCCGCTTAACTTTGAACTCTGCTCCACATTTTCCGCTTAACTTTGAACTCTGCTCCACATTTTCCGCTTAACTTTGAACTCTGCTCCACATTTTCCGCTTAACTTTGAACTCTGCTCCACATTTTCCGCTTAACTTTGAACTCTGCTCCACATTTTCCGCGTAACTTTGAACTCTGCTCCACATTTTCCGCTTAACTTTGAACTCTGCTCCACATTTTCCGCTTAACTTTGAACTCTGCATTTTCCACATTTTGAACTCTGCTCCACATTTTCCGCTAACTTTGAACTCTGCTCCACATTTTTCCGCTTTTTGAACTTCCGCATTTTTAACTTTGAACTCTGCTCCACATTTTCCGCTTAACTTTGAACTCTGCTCCACATTTTCCGCTTAACTTTGAACTCTGCCCACATTTTCCGCTTAACTTTGAACTCTGCTCCACATTTTCCGCTTAACTTTGAACTCTGCTCCACATTTTCCGCTTAACTTTGAACTCTGCTCCACATTTTCCGCTTAACTTTTGAACTCTGCTCCACATTTTCCGCTTAACTTTGAACTCTGCTCCACATTTTCCGCTTAACTTTGAACTCTGCTCCACATTTTCCGCGTAACTTTTGAACTCTGCTCCACATTTTTTTGAACTCTGCATTAACTTTGAACTCTGCTCCACATTTTCCGCTTAACTTTTGAACTCTGCTCCACATTTTCCGCGTAACTTTGAACTCTGCTCCACATTTTCCGCTTAACTTTGAACTCTGCTCCACATTTTCCGCTTAACTTTGAACTCTGCTCCACATTTTTTCTTTGAACTCTGCTCCACATTTTCCGCTTAACTTTAACCCTGTAGCTTTGAACTCTGCTCCACATTTTCCGCGTAACTTTTGAACTCTGCTCCACATTTTCCGCTTAACTTTGAACTCTGCTCCACATTTTCCGCTTAACTTTGAACTCTGCATTTTCCGCCACATTTTCCACATTTTAACTTTGAACTCTGCTCCACATTTTCCGCTTAACTTTGAACTCTGCTCCACATTTTTTAACTTTGAACTAATAACTTTGAACTCTGCTCCACATTTTCCTGCTTAACTTTGAACATTTTCCGCTGCTCCACATTTTCCGCGTAGCTTTGAACTCTGCTCCACATTTTCCGCTTTTGAACTCTGCTCCACATTTTCCGCTTAACTTTGAACTCTGCTCCACATTTTTTCCGCTTAACTTTGAACTCTGCTCCACATTTTCCGCTTAACTTTTGAACTCATCCACATTTTCGCTTAACTTTGAACTCTGCTCCACATTTTCCGCTTAACTTTGAACTCTGCTCCACATTTTCCCTGTAGCTTTGAACTCTGCTCCACATTTTCCGCTTAACTTTGAACTCTGCTCCACATTTTCCGCTTAACTTTGAAACTAACTTTGAACTCCTGCTCCACATTTTCCGCTTTGAACTTAACTTTGAACTCTGCTCCACATTTTCCGCTTAACTTTGAACTCTGCTCCACATTTTCCGCTTAACTTTGAACTCTGCTCCACATTTTCCGCGTAACTTTGAACTCTGCATTTTCCACATTTTCCGCTTAACTTTGAACTCTGCTCCACATTTTCCGCTTAACTTTGAACTCTGCTCCACATTTTCCTGTAACTTTTGAACTCTGCCCCCACATTTTCTGCGTAACTTTGAACTCTCTCACATTTTGCTCCACATTTTCCGCTTAACTTTGAACTCTGCTCCACATTTTCCCTTAACTTTGAACTCTGCTCCACATTTTCCGCTTAACTTTGAACTCTGCTCCACATTTTCGCTTAACTTTGAACTCTGCTCCACATTTTCCACGTAACTTTGAACTCTGCTCCACATTTTCCGCTTAACTTAACTTTGAACTCTGCTCCACATTTTCCGCTTAACTTTGAACTCTGCTCCACATTTTCCGCTTAACTTTGAACTCTGAACTCCTCCACATTTTCCGCTTAACTTTGAACTCTGCTCCACATTTTCCGCGTAACTTTGAACTCTGCTCCACATTTTCCGCTTAACTTTGAACTCTGCTCCACATTTTCCGCTTAACTTTGAACTCTGCCACATTTTCGCTTAACTTTGAACTCTGCTCCACATTTTCCGCTTTAACTTTGAACTCTGCTCCACATTTTCCGCGTAACTTTGAACTCTGCTCCACATTTTCCACATTTTGTAACTTTGAACTTGCTCCACATTTTCCGCGTAACTTTGAACTCTTCCCACATTTTCCGCGTAACGAACTCTGCTCCACATTTTCCGCTTAATCTTTGAACTCTGCTCCACATTTTCCCGCTTAACTTTGAACTCTGCTCCACATTTTCCGCTTAACTTTTGAACTCTGCTCCACATTTTCCGCTTAACTTTGAACTCTGCTCCACATTTTCCGCTTAACTTTGAACTCTGCTCCCACATTTTCCGTAACTTTGAACTCTGCTCCACATTTTCCGCGTAACTTTGAACTCTGCTCCATTTTCCGCGTAACTTTTTTCCGCTTAATCTTGAACATTTCCTGCTCCACATTTTCCGCTTAACTTTGAACTCTGCTCCACATTTTCCGCTTTAACTTTTTTGAACTCTGCTCCACATTTTCCGCTTAACTTTGAACTCTGCTCCACATTTTCCGCTGAACTCTGCTAACTTTGAACTCTGCTCCACATTTTCCGCTTAACTTTTGAACTCTGCTCCACATTTTCCGCTTAACTTTGAACTCTGCTCCACATTTTCCGCTTAACTTTGAACCTGCTCCACATTTTCCGCGTAACTTTGAACTCTGCTCCACATTTTTCCGCTTAACTTTGAACTCTGCTCCACATTTTCCGCTTAACTTTGAACTCTGCTCCACATTTTCCGCTTAACTTTGAACTCTGCTCCACATTTTCCGCTTTGAACTCTGCTCCATTTCTAACTTTGAACTCTGCTCCACATTTTCCGCTTAACTTTGAACTCTGCTCCACATTTTCCGCGTAACTTTGAACTCTGCTCCACATTTTCCGCTCTTAACTTTTGAACTCTGCTCCACATTTTCCGCTTAACTTTGAACTCTGCTCCCATTTTCCATTTTAACTTTGAACTCTGCTCACATTTTCCGCTTAACTTTTGAACTCTGCTCCTCCACATTTTCATTTCCGCTTAACTTTGAACTCTGCTCCACATTTTCCGCTTAACTTTGAACTCTGCTCCACTTGGCTTTGAACTCTCCATTTTTAACTTTGAACTCTGCTCCACATTTTCCGCTTAACTTTGAACTCTGTCCACATTTCCTGCGTAGCTTTGAACTCTGCTCCACATTTTCCGCTTAACTTTGAACTCTGCTCCACATTTTCCGCTTAACTTTGAACTCTGCTCCACATTTTCCGCTTAACATTTTTTGAACTCTGCTCCACATTTTCCGCTTAACTTTTGAACTCTGCTCCACATTTTCCGCTTAACTTTGAACTCTGCTCCACATTTTCCGCGTAATTTTGAACTTGCTCCACATTTTCCGCTTAACTTGAACTCTCCACATTTTCCGCTTAACTTTGAACTCTGCTCCATTTTCACATTTTCCGCGTAGCTTTGAACTCTGCTCCACATTTTTCCGAACTCTTAACTTTGAACTCTGCCCACATTTTCCGCGTAACTTTGAACTCTGCTCCACATTTTCCTGCTTAGCTTTGAACTTTCCACATTTTCCGCTTAACTTTGAACTCTCTGCTCACATTTTCCGCTTAACTTTGAACTCTGCTCCACATTTTCCCTTAACTTTGAACTCTGCTCCACATTTTCCGCTTAATTTTCCGCTTTTGAACTCTACTCCCACATTTCCCACATTTTCTGCTTAACTTTGAACATTTCTGCTTTGAACCACATTTTCATGTAGCTTCCCAGACTCCTACTCCCATTTTGAACTTTGCTCCCACATTTTCCGCTTAACTTTGAACTCTGCTCCACATTTTCGCTTAACTTGAACTCTGCTCACATTTTCCCTTAACTTTGAACTCTGCTCCACATTTTCCTGCTTAACTTTGAACTCTGAACATTTTCCGCTTTTTCTCTGCGTATTTTTGAACTCTGCTCCACATTTTCCGCTTAACTTTGAACTCTGCTCCACATTTTCCGCTTAACTTTGAACTCTGCTCCACATTTTCCGCGTAGCTTTGAACTCTGCTCCACATTTTCCGCTTAACTTTGAACTCTGCTCCACATTTTCCGCTTAACTTTGAACTCTGCTCCACATTTTCCGCTTAACTCTGCTCCATTTTTGAACTCTGCTCCACATTTTCCGCTTAACTTTGAACTCTGCTCCACATTTTCCGCTTAACTTTGAACTCTGCTCCACATTTTCCGCTTAACTTTGAACTCTGCTCCACATTTTCCGCTTAACTTTGAACTCTGCTCCACATTTTCCTCTGCTCCATTTTAACTTTGAACTCTGCTCCACATTTTCCGCGTAACTTTGAACTCTGCTCCACATTTTCCGCTTAACTTTGAACTCTGCTCCCACATTTTCGCTTAACTTTGAACTCTGCTCCACATTTTCCGCTGTAAGCTTTGAACTCTGCTCCACATTTTCCGCGTAACTGAACTCTGCTCCACATTTTCCGCTTAACTTTGAACTCTGCTCCACATTTTCCGCGTAACTTTGAACTCTGCTGCTCCACATTTTCCGCTTAACTTTGAACTCTGCTCCACATTTTCCGCTTAACTTTGAACTCTGCTCCACATTTTCCAAGCTCCCACATTTTGTAGCTTTGAACTCTGCTCCACATTTTCCGCGTAGTTTTGAACTCTGCTCCACATTTTTTGTAACTTTGAACTTTGCTCCACATTTTCCTTTGAACTCTTAACTTTGAACTCTGCTCCACATTTTCCGCTTAACTTTGAACTCTGCTCCACATTTTCCGCGTAACTTTTGAACTCTCCACATTTTCCTTTGAACTCTGCTCCACATTTTCCGCGTAACTTTGAACTCTGCTCCACATTTTCCGCTTAACTTTGAACTCTGCTCCACATTTTCTGCTTAACTTTGAACTCTGCTCCACATTTTCTCTGCATTTTTTAACTTTTTGCTCCACATTTTCCGCTTAACTTTGAACTCTGCTCCACATTTTCCGCTTAACTTTGAAACATTTTGCGTAACTTTGAACTGCTCCACATTTTCCATGTAACTTTGAACTCTGCTCCACATTTTCCGCTTTAACATTTTTGAACTCTGAACTCCACATTTTCCGCGTAACTTTGAACTCTACTCCACATTTTCCGAACTTAACTTTGAACTCTGCTCCACATTTTCCGCGTAACTTTGAACTCTGCTCCACTTTGAACTCTGCTCCGCGTAACTTGAACTCTGCTCCACATTTTCCGCGTAACTTTGAACTCTGCTCCACATTTTCCGCGTAACTTTGAACTCTGCTCCACATTTTCCCGTAACTTTGAACTCTGCTCCACATTTTCCGCTTAACTTTGAACTCTGCTCCACATTTTCCGCTTTAACTTTGAACTCTTTGAACTCCACATTTTCTCGCATTTTAACTTTGAACTCTGCTCCACATTTTCTTAACTTTGAACTCTGTAACTTTGAACTCTGCTCCACATTTTCCTGCTTTTAACTTTGAACTCTGCTCCACATTTTCCGCTTAACTTTGAACTCTGCTCCATTTTGAACTCCGCATTTTTAACTTTGAACTTTGCCCACATTTTCTGCGTAACTTTGAACTCTGCTCCCACATTTTGAACTCTGCTCCACATTTTTAACTTTGAACTCTGCTCCACATTTTCCGCTTAACTTTGAACTCTGCTCCACATTTTCTCGCATTTTTAACTTTGAACTCTGCTCCACATTTTCCGCTTAACTTTGAACTCTGCTCCACATTTTCCCGTAACTTTTTGAACTCTGCTCCACATTTTCGCGTAACTTGAACGTAACTTGAACTCTGCTCCACATTTTCCGCTTTTTTGAACTCTGCTCCACATTTTTTTCCGCTTTGAACTCTGCTCCATTTTCCGCTTAACTTTGAACTCCTGCTTTCCGCTTAACTTTGAACTCTGCTCCACATTTTTCTGCTTAACTTTGAACTCTGCTCCACATTTTCCGCGTACTTTGAACTCTGCTCCACATTTTCCGCTTAACTGAACTCTGCTCCATTTTTGAACTCTGCTCCACATTTTCGCGTAAACATTTTTTTGAACTCTGCTCCACATTTTCCGCTTAACTTTGAACTCTGAACTCCACATTTTCCGCGTAACTGAACTCTGAACTCTGCTAACCTCATTTTGTAACTTTGAACTCTGCTCCCACATTTTCCATTTCCGCTTAACATTTTGAACTCTGCTCCACTGCTTTGAACTCTAATAACTTTGAACTCTGCTCCCACATTTTCCGCTTTTTCCATTTCCGCTTAACTTTTGAACTCTGCTCCACATTTTGTAACTTTGAACTCTGCTCCACATTTTGAACTCGCTTAACTTTGAACTCTGCTCCACATTTTCCACTTAACTTTGAACTCTGCTCCACATTTTCCCGCTTAACTTTGAACTCTGCTCCACATTTTCCCGCGTAACTTTGAACTCTGCTCCACATTTTGAACTCTGCTTAACTTTGAACTCTGCTCCACATTTTCCGCTGAACTTTGAACTCTGCTCCACATTTTTTTCTCTGCTTAAGTTTTGAACTCTGCTCCACATTTTCTCTGCTCATTTTTCCTTAATTTTGAACTCTGCTCCAACTTGTAATTTTAAACTCTGGCTCCATATTTGCTTAACTTTGAACTCTGCTCCACATTTTCCGCTTAACTTTGAACTCTATCCCATTTTCATAACTGAACTCTGCTCCACATTTCGCGTAACTTTGAACTCTGCTCCACATTTTTCTGAACTCTGCTCCATTTTCACTTTAACTTTGAACTCTGCTCCCATTTTCCGCTTTTTGAACTCTGCTCCCACATTTTCTGATAACTTTTGAACTCTGCTCCACATTTTCCGCTTAACTTTGAAGCTCCCATATTTTCCGCTCTATTTGAACTGAACTCCACATTTTCCGCTTAACTTTGAACTCTGCTCCCCATTTTCCATTTTCTGCTCCCACATTTTCCGCGTAACTTTGAACTCTGTAATTTTGAACTGAACTGCTCCACATTTCCACAACTTTTTCTGCTCACATTTTCTTCGCTTAATCTCTTTGAACTCTGCTCCACATTTTCCGCTTAACTTTAACTCCATGTAACTTTGAACTCTCCACATTTTCGCTTAACTTTGAACTCTCCTCATTTTCCACTCTTTGAACTCTGCCACATTTTTCCGCTTAATTTTCCTAACTTTGAACTGAACTGCTCCACATTTTTCCGCTTAACTTTGAACTCTGCTCCACATTTTCCGCGTAACTTTGAACTCTTTGCTCCACATTCTTCCACATTTTCCGCTTAACTTTGAACTCTGAATTTTCCTCTTTGCTCCACATTTTCCGCGTAACTCTGCTCCACATTTTCCATGTAACTTTGAACTCTGCTCCACATTTTGAACTTTGAACTCTGCTCCACATTTTCCCTTTTTGAACTCTGCGTAACTTTGAACTCTGCTCCACATTTTCCGCTTAACTTTGAACTCTGCTCCACATTTTTCCGCGTAACTTTGAACTCTGCTCCACATTTTCCGCTTTAACACATTTTTGAACTTTGAACTCTGCTCCACATTTTCTCCTTAACTTGTAACATTTTTGAACTCTGCTCCACATTTTTCCGCTTAACTTTGAACTCTGCTCCACATTTTCCGCTTAACTTTGAACTCTGCTCCACATTTTTCCGCGTAACTTTGAACTCTGCTCCACATTTTCCGCTTAATTTTTGAACTCTGCATTTTCCCACATTTTCATTTCCGCTTAACTTTGAACTCTGCTCCCACATTTTCCTTTGAACTCTGCTCCACATTTTCCGCGTAACTTTGAACTCTGCTCCACATTTTCCGCTTTGAACTCTGCTCCCACAACTTAACTTTGAACTCTGCTCCACATTTTCCGCGTAACTTTGAACTTGCTCCACAACTTAACTTTGAACTCTGCTCACATTTTCCGCTTTAACTTTGAACTCTGCTCCACATTTTCCGCTTAACTTTGAACTCTGCTCCACATTTTCCCGTAACTTGAACTCTGCTCCACATTTTCCGCGTAACTTTGAACTCTGCTCCACATTTTCCGCTTAACTTTGAACTCTGCTCCACATTTTCCCTTAACTTTGAACTCTGCTCCACAATTTCTGCTCCCACATTTTCCGCGTAACTTTGAACTTCACATTTTCCACATTGAACTCTGCTCCACATTTTTCGTAACTGAACGTAATTTTTTTTGAACTCTGCTCCACATTTTCCACATTTTAACTTTGAACTCTGCTCCACATTTTCCGCGTAACTTTGAACTCTGCTCCACATTTTCCGCTTAACGTAACTTTGAACTCTGCTCCACATTTTCCGCGTAAGCTTTGAACTCTGCTCCACATTTTCCGCGTAACTTTGAACTCTGCTCCACATTTTCCGCTTAACTTTTTTGAACTCTGCTCCATTTTCCCTTAACTTTGAACTCTGCTCTAACTTTGAACTCTGCTCCACATTTTCCGCTTAACTTTGAACTCTGCTCCATTTTCCGCTTAACTTTGAACTTCCACATTTTCCCGAACTTAACTTTGAACTCTGCTCCACATTTTCCGCGTAACTTTTGAACTCTGCTCCACATTTTTTCTTTGAACTCTGTAACTTTGAACTCTGCTCCACATTTTCCTTTGAACTCTGCTCCACATTTTCCGCTTTGAAACTTTGAACTCTGCTCCACATTTTGAACTCTGCGTAACTTTGAACTCTGCTCCACATTTTCCGCGTAACTTTGAACTCTGCTCCACATTTTTCTTTGAACTCCTCCCATTTTTTAACTTTGAACGTGCTCCACATTTTTACTCCCACATTTTTGCTTAACTTTGAACTCTGCTCCACATTTTCCATAACTTTGAACTCATCATTTCCACATTTTTTTCGTAACTTTGAACTCTGCTCCACATTTTCCGCTTAACTTTGAACTCTGCTCCACATTTTCCGCGTAACTTGCTTAACTTTGAACTCTGCTCCACATTTTCCTTTTGAACTCTGCTCCACATTTTCCGCTTACTTTGAACTCTGCTCCACATTTTTCCGCTTAACTTTGAACTCTGCTCCACATTTTGAACTCTGCTCCACATTTTCCGCTTAACTTTGAACTCTGCTCCACATTTTCCGCGTAAACTTTGAACTCTGCTCCACATTTTCCAACTTTTGAACTTTTGAACTTTGAACTCTATCCCACATTTTCCGCTTAACTTTGAACTCTGCTCCACATTTTCCTGCTTAACTTTGAACTCTGCTCCACATTTTCCGCGTAACTTTGAACTCTGCTCCACATTTTCCGCTTAACTGTAACATTTTTGAACTCTGCTCCACATTTTCCGCTTAACTTTGAACTCTGCTCCACATTTTCCGCTTAACATTTTTTGAACTCTGCTCCACATTTTCCGCGTAGTTTTGAACTCTGCATTTTTCCACATTTTCCGCTTAACTTTGAACTCTGCTCCACATTTTCCGCGTAACTTTGAACTCTGCTCCACATTTTCCGCTTAACTTTGAACTCTGCTCCACATTTTTTTCCGCATTTTAACTTTGAACTCTGCTCCACATTTTCCGCTTAACTTTGAACTCTGCTCCACATTTTCCGCGTAACTTTGAACTCTGCTCCACATTTTCCGCTTAACTTTGAACTCTGCTGCAAAGTTTCCGGGTAACCTTGAACTCTGATCCACATTTTCCGCGTAACTTTGTACTTCGTTTTACAGTTTCTATGTAATTTCTAGGCATTCTTGTGACCAAAAAAGAAACAATCTCTTCAATGAAAAATATTTGCTATTTTTCTATCGTCGCATTTTGATATATACTTGTATATTGAGAATATTCTGTCTATGAGTACCCCACCTCTATTTCCGAGAGCATAGATGAATTATATATTTGCGGGTTTTCATTAACAGCGTTAATTTCAGTCTTTCAAACCTTTTCTCACAGACCTTTGACGATGACTTTGCTGTGTTTTATGATGTATTCGAAGACTTATAAGTTTTATAACTTTCTTCATTGATTTAATACTTTCTTCTCTTAAGCTATGGAAAGTGAGTTTGATGGTTCTCTCCCCCTCCTGGACGTTTCGGTTGCAATGTTCATCCCTGGTCTGCTACAAATATCCACCGGAATTCTTTCCTTTTTTTTCTTAACTGACAATACTTAAATTGTGTGTCACTTATTCCTACACAAAAGAAAAATGAACCTTATCATATCTTACTCTATATCGCCTTAATTATCAGTTTTTCCTGTAAGTTTTTTTTCGAATCGAATTTCATCAATTTTGTTCTTGCAATTAATGGCCACCCGTTAGATGTGGTTGCAAAATGATAAAAAATCTAACATTGCTCTGTTTTCCGCTTAGTTTTTCCAAACCACTTGCTAGAGATTATGGGCGGTTCTTTAAGATTGTGCTGAATAACAGCAAATCCTCAATCCCTCCTCCATTTAATGAATTTGAAGCCCTGACATCTACAGCAAATAAGGTTGAATGCTTTTCCTCGGAAATTCTCTTCCAACTCAAAACTCGACTAGTTTGAAGTGCCCACATCTAATTTTTCCTTAGAATTGAGGCTGTACTGAGTGATATGCACATAACCCCGTAACTGGCTTCGGAGATAATTTGTGAATTAGATTAGGTGACGGGATCCCAGCCGTTGCCTTAACGAAATATGCTCCCGAGCTGGCTCCATTTCTCTGCAAACTCTACAACTATTGCTGCTTCCAGCTTTTCAGCTTGCTGAAATCCTCCTCTGTAGTTCCTGTCTTCAAGAACTCTGGAAAACCTTCGGCAAAGTATTCGAGACTTTAATCAATGCTGAAGTGGTTAAGCATCTTACATCTCACGATAGACAATATGGATTCCGTTTTGCCAGTCTGACCGCTGACGTGCTTACGGTCATCACTGAATATATATATAAAACTCTTGATATAACGGCGAAGCTCGAGTAGTGGCCTAGATATTGGCAGGGTTTGTCACGATGGTCTTCGACGTAAGATTCAGGATTACGGTATCACAGGACGATTATTTGATTTAATCTAATCATCCCTATCAAATCATGAAATTAAGATCGTTCTGAACGGGTTTGCTTCCAGATCCTTTCACACGTACGCGGGTGTCCCCCATAGGTATATCCTGGGTCCTACGCTGTTTCTGATCTTCATTAGATCCGGAGAAGGTATTTATACAGACGACGCTAGTATTTACCTCTGTCTTAATAGCAAATCCGTCAGAGCTGACATAGTTAAACTGGGCACTTCTCTTGAAAAAGACCTCCAAGCTGTAGTTAATTGGGAAAGAAAATGACTTGTAAATTTTAATGCCACCAAAACGAGACAGCTCTCATTTAATAAACATAGAGAACCTTCTCTGCCCGCCATCAACATGGCAGATACTCGACACCAGCAGACAGTTTCATTGCGACTCACGTTTTCAACTGACTTGAAGTGGAACAACTACATTAAATAAATAGCTGCATCTACTGCAAGGAAAGTTTGGTATTTTGTGTCGTCCAATACGGTTTTTCTCGTCAGTCCACCTTACGCGTTTACAAATCTAACATTTGTTCATGGATTGAATAATGTTGTTATATCGAGTTTAGTGCCCCTGCTATTCATCTCGAGGTTCTTAACAAAATCCAAAGAAGGATCTGGAATGTACTCGCTACTGACTTGGTATCTCGATTTCAGTCATTTTTTTCACAGACATGAAGTGGCTTCCCTCTGCCTTTTCTACAAATATTTTCATGACAGCTGCTCTGATGAACTATTTTTTTCTTGGTGCCCCGTCTACATGAATTTAAGCGGCCTATTACATTGGCATCTGTCCCATTCTTTTACTGTTGAAATAGTTAAATGCAAGCACCACTTCTACTCTAACAGTTTCTTTTCTCGCACTTCCCACCTGTGGAACTCCCTTCCATTTACTTGTTTCCCTGATAACTACAATCAGCAAAATATTTTAATTCAATATCAATCGCTGTCGTCTATCTTCTTGAATCCCATCTTTTGTCCTTTCCTCAGTCCTCCCTATACTCAGCCTCTTCTCTCTCTCTCTCTCACTCTCAGTCTTTCTCGCTTTCTTAATTTTCTCTCCTCACTTTCTATTTATTTTCTATCACTCGTTCTCTTTCTGTTTCTACAAATATTTTCACTACAACTGCTCTGACGAGCTTTATTTCCTTGTGGTCCAATTACAGGAATTTCTGCATTTTGCTAAATTGGCATCTAGGTCCCATCCTTTTACTGTTGAGATAGCTAAATGCAACCGCCAGTTCTTCAACAACAGTTTCTTTTCTCGCACTTCCCGCCTGTGGAACTCACTTTCGTTTCCTTGCTTACCTGATAACTATAATCTTGAAAAATTTAAATGCAACGTCAATCGCCATCTGCTTTTGTCTTGAAACACGTTCCTTTTTTATTCTTTCCTCAATTTTGCCATGCTCAGTATTTTCTTTCACTTTCACTCACTGCAACCCATTGCTTACTAGAGGCATTTCCGCCTTGTCTGGGGTGATTTGATTAAAAACAACAACAACAACAACAACAACAACAAAAAACAGCTTAATTTCATTTCTCACCAGTAGTGAGTCCTGGGTATAACTAAATTACAGCCGGCAGCAATGCCTTTTATCGGGTGGTTTTCAGCGTCGAACCGCCTCATGTTCCCAGATCCGCCCTTACCCGGGGTGTTGGCACCTGTTAGGGAACCAACTATGTGCAAATAGTTAACCTCCAAACTGAGGTCAAAACATTATGAAAGTATAAAGTATATTTTTATAGTAAAAAAAATGGTTTGGTTTGGTTTGTCTTACGGCATATCAACGCCTCAATGGGTTCTTTAATGCCGACAAGATTTTTATTGCTGGTTATATTTTCTATCTATCTATCTATCTATCTATCTATCTAAGTATATATTGGTTTGGTTTGTTTTGTTTTACGGCATATCAACCTCAATGGGTTATTTAATGCCGACAAGATTTTTATTGCTGTTAACATATTTTTTTTCAAATTTACTGCTTGTAAAATTTTTTCCTTCAAAGATCTATTTCTGGTAATATTTTTTCTTCAAAAGTGTATCAACTGTAATTTCTTTTTTCAAAAGTATAACTGGTAATATCTTTTTTTCAAAAATGTGTTGCTGGTAATAGATTTTACAAAGTATTCCTTGTATTAAAACCTATTTTTACACTTTCATAGTGTTTTGACACCAGTTTGAGGGTTAACTATTTGCCCATAGCTGGGATCCTAACAGGTGCTACCACGCTGGTTCAGGGTGGACCTGGGAACACCAGCAATTAAGAGATGGTTTCAAGCTCCACAAAACCTCCTGATCAGGGGCCTTGCTGTCGGATGTAGTTTATCGTCTTACCCAGGACGCGGACGTAGTTTATCGTTTTACCCAGGACGCGGATGTAGTTTATCATCATACCCAGGACGGTATACTAAAAATACCAGTAATACTATTTCATAGGAAATATATACAAGCAATTCATATTCGTAAGAAAAATTAATAATGCTCCCAAGAAAAAATGTAATTTCGACATTAAACTAACCATAAGGTTTTTGATAAGCCCCCTAAACAAACAAAAACCTTCCGGTAGTGAATTTGTGTCTGGTGTTTATTTTTTATTCATTTTATATATATATATATATATATATATATATATATATATATATATATATATATATATATATATATATATTTACTTGTCATCTGATCACATTGGATGCTCTTCGCGGAGATTGGCATGTATAATTAAGCAACATGACCTATTTTTGGATTACGAATCGGACAAATATGTCACTGACACATACCCAGGAGATTTCGAATTCAGTGATAGGCCAAGATTACAATAATAATCCTTTTCATGCTAAAGCTTTCTCAAACGACTGCTTGACATTTTTAAGTATTTTACGGTCGTCCTTTCGTTCTAAGATTGTTGGACTTCTTTTGTATTTCTAAACAACAACCATATTTTTGTAAATAACATTTTCTCTAATTTCCACCTCGTATTACATTTGACCGACTGTCGTTCTAGAGATTTTTTGGACTTTTTCGTAATGACGTGGCACATAAGTAATATTTTAAAACGTTCCACCTCCTTTTTATTGCCTACATTTATCAACAATCCCATTTTTATAAGGAAATATCGAATAGCTGGCTGTTTAAAAGGACCTACACCGTATTTTACTTTTTGATAGTAATTTCAACATATCTCTGTTTCATGATATAGTTTTTTCAAAAAATTTTCCGTTTGCTGGGAGTAAAAAAATACAAAGATTGTACATTGTTTCAATCAATTTCGGCCACTTCTTTAGCCATTTTTAAGGGTGTTTGTTTTTAGTGTTACATTCTGTGTTGTATATGAATCCACATGTTATTGCATAAAACAGTATCAATGACAAGGGTGATTTAGTTTTGGTATTCGTTTTATTAACTGTGGCAGTCATGATTTTAAAAGACAGTAGTAGAACTGAGTCGGAAACCTGGGTATGGGAGGCATATCGATGGGTCAGAATTCTACAGACCTCTGTTGAATTAGCGCCATTTTGGATTTATATTCAATACCTAGACAATGGCAATCCATCACAGTCAAACTGTCCCGTTCCTGAATCTGTCCGGCCAATCACTGATGATTCTGGCTCTGGCCTTTGCATTCTGTAACATTAGATAATATTAATTATTTCCATATATATATATATATATATATATATATATTTAATTAATTCATCGAGTCTAATAGAAACCTCAACAGAATGCACTGGACGGCCGTTTCTTGTCCTATGTTTGAGACTCATCAGCAGTGCGCATCCACTACCAAGAATTGAAACCCTGACAGTTAGGGTTGTCCAGCAAACATCATACCAGCTGTTCCAATGGGCCTTGGTAACGAAGAGATTACCAAATCAGACTCAACATAGCGCCGCTCGCTCACATATTCCGTGGTGCGTTCTCTCTCTCTCTCTATATATATATATATATATATATATATATATATATATATATATATATATATATATATATATATATATATATATAAATAAATATAGTCTTAAAGTGTGCTATATTTCTGGGGATAAAGTGCTCAGTATCAGAGATAGAATCGTCAGCATAAGTCCAGGTGGCCTGACGATTGCATATATATATGAAACAGACTGTCGCCCTAAGTGTTGATTTCTATGTTCACTTTTTATATATATATATATATATATATATATATATAAAAGTGTGTGTATATAAATAAATATATATATATATATATATATTGTCTGACGATTGCAAAAGCGTGAAACCCAGGGTCAGAAACTCACATCAATCCAACCAAATATATATATATAGAAAAACACCACTAATCCGTTTTTGTCGAACGGTTAAGTCGTTTGCCAATTTATTAAAAGAGTTTTGTATTTATCAACTGCAAAGTTTAATGTAAGAAGCTGAACGAGCATATTACCGGCTAAAATTTGATTAAATTACCTCCACGTCTCTTTTACTTTTTGATTCTTGGTAAATTTTAGCGTCTGGTTCCGATACATCTTACGAAATGTCAGTGGGTACTCTGCAGATGAGGTTATGTCCTTTGGGAAGAGTCTCGTCTCGGGAAGCTGACTCCGTTTTTTTACGTGGTTTATAGGGAATTTTTGCTCGAGCCTACGGGCTCGGCTTCCCCACTTTAAACTCGTCCTTGTGCCACATCTTGCTGCGTGGGGCAGCCGGTAAATAATCATCTTACAAATGTAACAATCTGTATCTACCCATAAGGACATTGTCTAGGTTGTTTTTAATATGCAGACAACTTCGTGTCATGTACTATATTAATTTCTTTTTTTCCGGTGAATTTGAATTTAGCGTAAGTCACATTTATGTATCATGTTTTTTTTTTTTTTTAAATTAAAACGCCAGTAGTTTAACATCGCTTGAAGAGACATGCTGTTGAAACATAATTGTAATTGTCTAACGATTTATATAATATATAATATAAAATATTATAATATATATATATATATATATATATATATATATATATATATATATATATAAAGAAGTTTAGTCTTAAAGTGGGCTATATTTATGAAATAAAGTGCACAATATCAGAGATAGAGCGTGTGTAAATATAAAGTGAACATTGAAGTCAACACTTAGAGGCGACAGGCTGTTTCATGCGAGACGCAATGGTCATAACCGAGAAAAAAAAATCATTCGTGGCCTGACGATTGCGTCTAGCATGACAGTCGCCTCTAAGTGTTGACTTCAGTGTTCACTTATATATATATATATATATATATATATATATATATATATATATATATATATTCAGTGGTTCCCAAAGGTTTCGGTGGAAGAGTAATGAAGGTGAGGGAATGACAGCAAATCAAGGATTCAGATAGTTTCAAGAATTTCATATTCCAAAATAAATGATTTGAAAATATTATGGATTACTTGTAACTGCAAGGCATAAATCCCAGTAGAAATAGTTATAAATATTGATCGATTTTATCATTGTGATATTTTTGCATTATATCATGTATTAAGAATATAATAACTAGAGTCCGCACATGGGAGGAAAGCGTTGACAATGATAATATTCTGATATCAAATCTGCAATTATCGTCTCTCTGTTTTTGTTTTTTCGCCCATGTACTTTATATTCCATAAGATTTGAGGTGGGAACAAATTTTGACTCCGAAAATGAGATCTAAAGAAAGAAAGTTTAGGAAACACTGGCATTATATATATATATATATATATATATATATATATATATATATATATATATATATAGTTTTTTTGTATTTGTAGGTCTGATGAATTGGATCGTAATTATGATTCTAATCTAATAATTTATAACCATGGAATATTAGTGGTTCAGCCTTTTATATTATATTCTTGCTCTTTTCTGAAGATTGAGCTCTACCTGGAGTATATTCTCAGCATATAATATATATATAAATATATATATATATATATATATATATATATATATATATATATATATATATATATATATATATATATATAATATATATATATATATATATATATATATATATATTATTCCATATGGAATCGCTTAAAACGATTGTTCCATTGGAATCGTAGACCTCCAATTTCAAAATTCTTTTTCAATTTGTAGGTCTGCTGAATTGGATCGTATTTACGATTCCAATGGAATAAATTATGACCATGGAATATTAGTGTTTAAGCCTTTTTTATTATATCCTTACTCTGTCCTGGACATTGAGTTCTACCTGGATTCTTCCTCTTGGAATTTTTATTCTAAAAATATACATGTATGGGTATTTATATATTTTGCATATGTATGTATATTTACCACTACTATTATTATCTCTCTCTCTATCTCTCTCTCTCTCTCTATATATATATATATATATATATATGTTTGACACCACAGTTTTTATATATAAGAAAAGCATGTTTACAACTCAACCATTGGTCAGCATTTGCTAGACAATCCGGAGTATGTAGCAAGATAGTGACGATTTGTTTACTGTCATGTGCAGATCTCGGCCTGCTCAGCATTTACTCACGTTAGAAACGGGTTTTAATAATTTACATCAACCGTCTCAGTTTGTTCTCTTGGCCTTTTAGAATGTATATAAGTGATATTTTTTCTTCTAATTTTTATTCACAACAAACAGTTTACTTTGCAACTTTTGTCAGTATATTTTTCTTATCTCCCCCTTCTCGTTTTGATTAATAAATTTTTTTTTAGTCGGGGTACATTTTTTTTTCACTGCAGTTCCATTTTTTCACCAACGTCTTCTCCTGATGATCTGTTGATGTAAAAGAAACCATAAAGAATACTTTCCTGCGTTTTAAATATATATATATATATATATATATATATATATATATATATATATATATATATATACACACACACGAGGATCATTCAATAAATAAGGTGAATTTTTCGGTATAAGGACTTCTAATACAGATAGAAGCTTACTTTTTTTTTTATTTTTCAACGTAGTCTCCCAACACTGTCACACACTTTTCTCATCTGTGCACAAGCTTCCGTATTCCCTCAGCGTAAAAATCTTTGAACTGATGTCTCAGCCAGTCGGTCACAACACTTTTGACTTCATCGTCACTTTTAAACTTCATACCTCTCGTAAACGCTTTCAAGGGACCAAACAGGTGAAAGTCTGAAGGGGCAAGGTCTGGGCTGTAAGGGGGGATGAGGGAGCAGTTACCATCTCAGCTCGTTGATGGTCTGCACCGTTTGGGCTGCTGTGTGAGGCCTTGCGTTGTCATGATGCAAGATGACTTCTTCTGACCCCTGCGTTTGTTCTTTATGTCTTTCTTGACCTGCCTCAGCAGTTCACAGTAGTTCTTATGTCAGACTGAATGAGGTCATTGACTGATTCGATCACCTCAGGAGACCTCACTTCTGTAGGCCTCCCAGGTCTGTTTTCATCCTCAACACTGCTCCGTCCTCCTTTAAACAATTTAGCCCACTTGTAGACATTTTTTGACTGAAACATGTGGCACCATACACAGTTGACATTCTCCTATGAATTTCAACTGGTTTGCACCCTTCAGCAACCAAAAACTTGATAACTGACCGCTGTTCAATCCTGGAGCATGCTTCTTGGTCGGCCATCTTTGTTAATCGCCAAAACTCTCAAAGTTTTTTTTTAATCTGCAAAAGAAATTAAATCCATGTGAAAAAGAAGTAAAACGAAACTAAATTTTAAAAAAGTAAGCTTCTATCTGTATTAGAAATCCTTATACCGAAAAATTCACCTTATTTATTGAATGACACTCGTATATATATATATATATATATATATATATATATATATATGTATATCTGGGAATGTTTACCATTATCCCTCGATTAATATTAACTGGGTAAACACTGACATCCATAAGATAGTCTGACCTACCTATCACGGATAGTTGCTGTCTTTGTCACTTTCAAAACGCTAACAAAAGGATCAAATTTACTAAAGCGTTCAATCGATAGAACGATACGATCAGAATTAGACAGATCAATAGATTATGATATAATTAGATTGAACATCATGCATATCTGTAAACAGACAGCGATCTATAGATGATCGATAGTTGTTTATTAACAGAACGGATCGGTAATCTGCGGTAGGGAAGGGAGGCAACTGCGTCAGAAGCCGGATAACATCGGCGGTCCGTGACATGCGTGCACCATTGTATTTATTCTACTGCATCTTCTGCATCTTTCTGGATGGCGTGTTGCAGCCTCTGCCAGAATGAATTGATTCCATTGTATTAAGTGCATCGTGAAATGGGAAGCTGCATTTACACGACAATCGAGGATAATCCAATTTTCCTATAAAGAACTGTTACGCATCATCCATATATATATATATATATATATATATATATATATATATATAATGGAGTGTGTATATATACATAATATGGAAAAGAATTTTACTGTATATCGGTATACAAATAACGCAGGTGTCAAACTTCGTGTTTCTTCCTCGCAAGAAGCTATCTTATTCCGTTAATGTTCTTATATGAACCGCAAGCATTTTTCCTGCCATTAACTAAACTGCCATATTTCTTTCCTAAATACATCTAATTTTCTCATTTTTTTTCATTGCAAGTGAGCTTTTTACTGTATAGAATTTTATTTACTTTTTAATACGTTGCAGCTAGGGAATAAGGAGGTGCTTATTTCTGTTTTATCTATTTTAGTGTTTTTAAAAATACAAAACGATTATCATTTCGTCTGCATTTGAAAATTAGCACCGCGTAAAAACACCATAAATTATTCTTGTTCAATCTACTAACGAAGAATAACTGCTTATGTACCGCTTTTGATTTTATCGAGACTGCCGTCATATCAATTTGTTTTTTATCTGTTTGAACAAAAAGATTCAAGTGATGTTTCATTACATGCCAGTACGATCCTTTTGTTTTATCTAAATTTTATTTAAACAAAAAGATTGTTTATTTTATTATATCGTGACGTAATTCATATTGACTTGAATTTTCCTTTCTTTGAGATAAGGAAAGGAAAAAACAAAACACCTCACTCGTTCCCAAGAAGTTATGACACTTCTTAGATAATAAATTAAATGAATTTATGGCGGGACATTATCGCCAGTGTTATGAACGGACACAAAAAAAAAAAAAAAAAAAAAAAACAGAGCTCTTATCCGAGAAAAATGAATTCCTACGAGAAGAAAGGTGAAGTTACCATGAAGATATTGTAACCCGGATATAAGAGAGTTGTCGGGGCCGGATAAGTCTCTTATATCCGGGTTTCTCTTTTATCCGGGTTTGGTCTATTTTATATACATGAACACAGGCTCTAATTTGGGACCAGAGACAACCTCTTTTATATCCGGGTTTCTCGTATATCCGGGTCTCTTATATCCGGGTTACACTGTAATATTAAAAAACGATTATTTAATTATTACGTTTCCTTAAACTGAACAAATTAAGCAAATAATAGATTAACAAATGGCGAATAAACCCATGAACAAGTAAATGTAATATTAATGCAATATTTTTAAACAAATAAGTAATCAGTAGTGAGTAAAAAAAAATCAACAGGGTGTTGCTGCAAAATCCGATACTTGACAAAAAGAAAACGAAATAGGCAATAAAAAACAAAAGTTGTATATGCATAGACCCGACAGTTTATTTAGCAACAGTTTGAGTTCTATTCTACATTATTTTTCAATGTAACCGCCGCTGGCGGCGACAATCATCTCAAGGCGGGCGCGAAATGAGTCACACGCTTTGGCGACCATGTCCTTGTCCATAGCGTCGAACGCCTCCACGATGGCAGACTTCAGTGAGTCGACCGTGTTTGTTGGTCTTGGCCTCGATCACACCCAGATGAAATAGTCAAGGAGTTTGCAGTCGGGTGAGGAGGGTGACCAATGGTGAGGAACATTGTTGAGTAGCCACGCCTGGGTCGTCTTGGCCTTGTGTGCAGGAGCTGACTCCTGCTGAAAGACGTAGGGGCGTCCTGCAGCGATCCTGTCCAGCCAGGCTTTTCAGCACCTCCTGGTAGTTCTCAGCGGAGACTCTCAGGCCATTTTGAAAGAAGAATGGAGGCATGATGTCCCCCTCGCTGCAAATTCAGTCATGAAACAGAACTAATGTTTTTAATTTAATATAATTAAATTTGAAGTTTTGTATTCTGTTTTTGAAGCATGGTAATTCCTGTGTAGCGATGAAACCATATTTTTAAATCAGTTAATTTATAATATTTATGCTTTGTAAAAATAAAAATATCAATAATACATTACATTACATACGGATTACATATCTTACTGTTCTTCCTTTTTTACTATATATATATATATATATATATATATATATATATATATATATATAATATATTTATTTAAAATATGATTCCAACACGCTACATAAGAGTTCTCATGTTTCAAAACAAGAGCCGAAAACTTCAATATAATTATTTGAATTAAATTGAATTAAAGTACTAAGCTCGGTTCCATCTTCAAGCGAAATTTTTTTGGAATAACTTATTTCTGAAATTTATGCGTTTTATAAGCATATTTATTATTGAAATCAAAATTTCTATGGTAACGGCTAGAGCAATTGTTTAAAGAAAAAGGGATGTAAGGTGTTAATAATTTGTATCAATATATCTGTTACATTCAAAGATGTCAAGTCAGAGTAAGGTTGGGGTGTCTAAATTTAAAGCGGAAGAAGACATCGTCTAGTCTGGTTAAGTGTCTATGGAGATTTATTTATTTATTTTATTTTTTTTTCTGAAAGGGTTTTGTGTATATAAAAACTGTCGTAAATTGCTAACATTTGTTTTTTGACGACTTCATAAAGGGTTATCTTTTTTTGTAGGGCATTTAAAAACTATTTATTAGGACTATGGATTTTAAAAATTATTTTATTGTTTGTTTTTATGCTAATTATTCAATGCAAAAATTTGATGTCTATTGTTTAATAGATTTTTATTATCTAGAAACTTAATAATGTGTAGTTTTTCATGTAGGCATAAAGGGCATGGGTCATCCCAAGTTTTACAAGTTCTAGTTTTGTTTATAATTTTCCATTTTACTTTTGGTGTTTTATTCATTTCCTTCAAATGCCAAACATATTTAGATAGAGATGTCTGATTTCTTTTATTTATATTGTTGAAAGAGCACTTATGCTGCCTTCATCTGGTTTGTGTTTTTTTTTTATTATACTTCCTAGATTTTCAGTGCAGCTGTAACTTAATTT
This sequence comes from Acanthosepion pharaonis, assembly GCA_903632075.3. Classification (NCBI taxonomy): domain Eukaryota; kingdom Metazoa; phylum Mollusca; class Cephalopoda; order Sepiida; family Sepiidae; genus Acanthosepion; species Acanthosepion pharaonis. Next base: position 593,227 of record CAHIKZ030004191.1, read on the forward strand.
TAGGGTGTTTTTATTAAATATTTTACTAAGTCTACTATTGGTAGTGTTGAAACTTGGATAAGCATGGAATAATAATAATACAACACAAAATGTACGTTAACAAAATGTATTGAAACAAGGAAAGGGTACACAATATTTACAGTTAGTTTTGGTATATTCTTGGGAAGACTGTTCCTGCATCATGGGTTGACTAAATCGCAGTCGGGCAGAGTCTCTGGATTCGATCTCTTCTTCCTACTATTTTTCCCCCGTCTTCCGGTACCAACCCATATTTATATGGTCGGTACTCCACTTATGTAAATTAGGTGTATCGTACACAACACCCTCCTCCCAAGCCTTGGAATCCCTTTTGGATTTCAAATTGGCTTCCTATATGGGTTGATGATTATGGCTATTTTTTTGTAGATCCATTTGCCTAATTTTAATATTTTTCCGTTTTTGGATTCGTCCAATGGGTCCGTCAACTTCCGTTTCCTACCGGATCTTCTTGGTTCAGGTGTATTCTGTGGAGGTTCTACCTGAAACATATCATACATTATATCAATGGGATCTTCGTCCTCATCCGGTATACACTCTTCTTGCTCTATACCGTAATCTTTTTTAAGTTGGTTTTGGTGCCTTTTATGGTATTCTTCGGCCCCTTTAATTATGTAAATCAGGTCACCGATTCTCTTGTCCACTATGCCTCGTTCCCAGAACTCAACGTTGTTTTTATAGCACTTGAAAAAAAAACACCTTCTCTCCGGGAGTGTATCTTTTTCTCGCTGTATACATGGTATTTTTTTTACTCTATTTTTCCTGGCAAAAGCTTGTCAAACACTGACTTAACTTTCCTAGCGAACATTAGTTCAGCTGGTGCCATGTTTGAGTGTGTTCTCTGGTTTGGCGTGATTCTGTATACTTGTAAGAATTGCTGAAGCGCCTTTTTCTGTTGGAACTCCTGAGGCTTTCTTCAGAGCTCGCTTTAAAGTATCGACAAATCTTTCTGCGAGTCCATTAGACCTCGGATGATACGGAGGCGTCGTTATGTGGTTAATTTGATATAACTCACAAAATTCCTTAAATTCTTCAGAAGTGAATTGTGTACCATTGTCACTCACAATACACTCTGGCACACCGAACCGTGCAAATAGTTCATGCAAAAAAGTTGTTGTGGTATTGGACGTAGGCTTTTTTACAGCGTAGTACTTCCGGCCATTTTGTAAGACTATCTACCACTATTAAGTAGTAAAATCTTCTACTGGACCAGCGAAATCAATGTGTAATCTTGTCCACGGATGATCCGTCTTGGGCCATGGTTTGTGTACTATAGGTGGTGCCTTAGCTGCTAACGCACACCCTTTACATCGATGAACCATGTTTTCGATATCCACATCCATTCCTTTCCAATACACAAAGCTTCGCATTAAGGTTTTTTTGTTCTATTAATACCAGGTGACCCATATGAAAGTCCTGAAGTATTCTTTTCTGCAGCTTCTTTGGTATTACTACTCTCTCACCATATAATAAAACTCCATCACCTATTGAAAAATCTCCTGCACTTTTTGGTCATTTGCTACCATTTGCTTTTAATTTCTAAATGAAATTATCGCATTTTTTTTTTTAATTTCATTTAGCGTAACCGGTAGCTCTCTTACAATGTTGTTTACCATGCTTTTCCTCATAATCTGCTCTGATATTTGCAATAATTGATTCTTCGAATCTTTCTTCTTGACTCGGTACTAGTCTTGATAGACTATCCGCATAAATTATCTTTTTTGGATGATAGGTGCTTTATGTGAAAATCATAATTGAGAAGAATGGTTTCCCCATCTTAACAGACGATTTGCTGTATAAACGGGTAACCCTTTCTTTGAACCAAAAATAGTGATCAGTGGTTTATGATCCGTTTCAAGGATAAAATGTCTGCCGTGGATGTACCTGTGAAATTTTTGTATGGCAAAAATGATACTCAGTGCCTCTTTTTCTATCTGAGAGTAACTTCTTTCTCCTGGAAAACAAAGTTCTCGAAGCGTGTGCAATAGGTTTTCTAGAACCATCTGGCATTATGTGTTGAATACACGCTCCTATCCCGTATGAACTAGCGTCACTTGCCACTACAATATCCAGTTTTGGATTGTAATGGGTTAAAAAGAGGTCGGACGTAAGCATTTTCTTTATTTCATCAAAGGCTTTCTGACATTCTACCGTCCATTCCCATGCCTTGTCTTTTTTTTAGCAGTTCATTCAACGGAGCTCTTAAATTGTACATTCTTTAATGAACGCTTGATAATAATTTGCAAGCCCTAGAAAACTTTTGTAGCATCGCCACATTAGTGGGCGTCGGCATGTCTCTAATCGCAATGGACCTTTCCGGATCTGGACATCTGCCATTTTTGTTGATTATGTGCCCTAAATACTTAATTTCCTCCAAACCAAATTCGCACTGACTTTAAATCCAAAGTCCTGAATCTTTTTAAATACTTGATTGAGATGCTCTCGATGTTCGTCGACCGATTCGCTCCTTACTATGATGTCGTCTAAGTAAGCGCACGCAAAGTCTAAATCATTCAGCATGACGTCTATAGCTTGTTGAAAAATGGCAGGTGCCACTTTAATATCAAAAGGAAGCCTGTTGTACTTGAATAACCCTCTATGCGTGTTTATCCCTAGTAAACTGAACATTCCTCTTCGACGGGAATTTGAGATGGGCATCTGATAAGTCAATTTCTGAAAATATAACTCCACCATTTAGCTTGTTAAAAATCTCCTCCGGACTCGGTAACGGGTAATGGTAGTCCTTAATTACCGAGTTCAACCCTGTCGAAAAATCAACGCAGACTGACTTGGTTTGATTTCTTTTTTATGCACACAATCGGCGCAGCCCATGAATTAGATTCTACTTTCGAAATAATTCCCATTTTTCCAACCTATCAAGTTCTTCGTTAATTTTCTCTACACTTGCGAAAGGCACATTACGTTTCTTTTAAAAATTGGCATAGTATTTTCCTTTAATTCAATTTGGCTTCAAACTTGTTACATCTTCCAAGGCCAGGTGTGAAAGTTTCCGGAAACTTTTTCTTTAATTCCTCATTAATGTCCTGTCTTGTTTGCGTATTACTTTCTACTTTTCTGCAGAAAAGAGTTTAACGGTTTATCCCACAATTCGAATGTTTCAATAAAATCTGTACCCATCAAGTTTTCTCCATTTTCAGAATGAAAACTTATTTTTTAACTATCCGGTTCAATTTCATGGGAAGTACAACCTCGCCTTCGAATTTAATTTCCTTTCCAGTCACTGTTCGAGCGCGTTTCGTTGACTTCATTATTGTAGGCCTTTTTAAAATTTTCCATGTTTTATAGTTCATTATTGTTAAATCTGAACCCGAATCGAGTTGAAATTTGATATTCTATTTAAATATTTCAGTCGTCACATACTTCCTCAAATCTCTGATTTGATATTTGAATTTGTTTGTCTAATTCGGCTATTGACTTTTTTCGTTTTACATCACGACCCTTTGTGACCATTCTTGTGGCACACGAAACATTTTTTATTTCTATATGGGCAATTTAACTCCTAGTGTCTTCTGTTGCACCGTCTACAATTAAATGGCGGAACCATTTTTTTTCCCTCATTTTTTTCATTTAATTTTTGTCTATTTTTAAAATACGCCGAATTTTTAATCCAATTTTTTTCTGATGGGTAATTTGACTGTTTCTTCACTTTTTTAATATAAGCAATACCAGCTTCTTCAATTTTTTGAGACTCTTTCTTTAAACTTACGGCCCGCTGACACTCCTCTGCTAACTTTTGCAGGGTAAGGTTTTGTTCAGATTCGAGTTTAGACAAAACTCTACGTCTTATTTCGGCACTCTTACTGGATACCAGTCCTTGAGCAAAAATTAAACACTTGAATTCAACCGTAATCTCTGCCAATCTGAAATTGTCACAATGTCTATTCACTATAGATGCATAAGTTAAGTAATCCTGATCGTCGGATTTAGCGACATTCATGTATAACCATCGCTTATGCCAAAGCGACATATTTGCTCCAAACAACTCCTTTAGCAATTTCACTGTTTCCGAGAATCCCAATTCATTTGTTCTTCTCGGTAGAATAAAATCTACAAAATGTTCCGCTGTACCTAGCTTTTAGTAATAGACTGACTTTTCTTGAATTCGACCAGTTTTCACAGTGTGTGGAAAATATCTTCATGTCGTTTAAAGTACGCTTTCAAACGTTTTTTTCCTTCGTCTGGCACATAGTTGAAAGTTTCCAACGAATTAAATATGATGTTATTAGAATATGAAGAGTTACTTTCATTTGCCTGAATGTTGTTTAATTTCTCCAATGTTAACTTTTGAATTTCCAAAACCTTGGCATACATTTCTTCCTGTTCCCTTTGACGTTGCTGACTCAACTCCTCTTGCCTTTCTTTATAATTCTGCTGTGCTAATTTGCTGTTCTCTTAATAAGGCAAACTGTTCACTTTTGTTGTTGCAGACTCAACTGCTGGGATTTGACTAACTCAGCTTGACTCAACTGCTGGGCTTTAAACAATTCAGCTATGACTTTGGATAATTCCTCCATCTTTAGCTGATAGTGTTCATGCAACAAGAGAATATACTTTTAAATTGTGTATCCACGAATATACTATAAGCAGACAAAAAAAAATCGAAACAACTTACGCCTTTTTTTAATTTTATGTCTTGTTTATAAAATATTGTTGAGCAACCATTAAAAAAAAAAAAAAATAAACAAAATTTTTTTTTTTTTTTACAAGTTTGCTTTACCTTTCAAAGTCGACACGTTGTATTTGTGCTCCTTTTTTAATTCCATGCATTTTTTTTTTCGCCGTTATTTGTTTACGCCACCTTCCAGATTTTTTTCTGAGTGAACGTTCCTTTAAGCTTAGTCGTCCTTTAACTAGTTTTAACTGTCCAAACTTCAGAATACTTTTTCCGTTCCATTAGATGTTCGACTTTTAATTAATGATTTTTTTTTTCTTCAGCCTGGGTTCTTCCACTTGTCCCAATTGTTGAAGGCTATCAACTATTAATTCTTTTTTTTCCGTAACGTAAAAAGTTCTTTATACCTCGTCGCCATTGTTGAAACTTGGATAAGCATGGAATAATAATAATACAACACAAAATGTACGTTAACAAAATGTATTGAAACAAGGAAAGGGTACACAATATTTACAGTTAGTTTTGGTATATTCTTGGGAAGACTGTTCCTGCATCATGGGTTGACTAAATCGCAGTCGGGCAGAGTCTCTGGATTCGATCTCTTCTTCCTACTATTTTTCCCCCGTCTTCCGGTACCAACCCATATTTATATGGTCGGTACTCCACTTATGTAAATTAGGTGTATCGTACACAACAGGTAGGAAAGTGTTTTTCAATTAAAGCTAAGAATTTCTGTCTTAATCTTAATCTTAATACTAACCATTTGGTTGAACGGAGGGGTATACCAAATGGTTTTTCTTTCCTGTTTTTTTTTTCTGGTTAGTACAATTGTTACTATAATTGATGTTAGCATTTTTGTATCCACTATTTTTTAGAGCTGCGTTATATATATATATATATATATATATGTATATATATAATGGGCTCTGCCGATGTCTTCGACGTATGAGGGTCTAACGGCTGAGTTCAGCTCTTAAAACTAAACATCCAGTCAAAAGAGATTCTAGTGTAGAAGGTCTGTACCGAACGGACGACACTTTTCGGGGGAAATGAATACAGAGAACTCTCTTCATGTTTTAAATTCAGTCTTTCATCTAGACTAGTTGCCAAACAAAGCTAACGGTCTAAGTCAACCGTACTATTTAACCCATAGCGATTGAGTAGGATTCCTACAAAGGGTATTTGCAAGACAATGAATATAACGAACCCAAGTCACCGATTACCTAGTTCGAGTCGCGAGTAACCACAGAATTATCAAAGACTTTCGCTATGTTCCAAATATTTCAGGCTTTTCATTCTGATTCTGATCAGCAGTTTCTTCGTAATTTATCCATGCTACTCTTGGCATTCACTGTTAGAACTGATCTCTATCTGTATGTGTCCAGTATGCATTGTCATAGAAGAGATATTTTTTTTAAATCGCTATCACCCAATGCAAGGCAATAAAGCCACTAAGACGCAAGTGCTTACAGAGTGTGGAAGAATTTTGAACATAAATATTAATAATGATCGGGAAGAAGAAAATAAAATTGGCTGAAAATCATGGAGCCGGATTATATTTTACATAGCAGTTCAGCACTTTTCTCTTTTAGTGTTAACTTCTTAGTTTGCTCATATTCAGTGAGACATATTTCGCTATTTGTATGCGCCTTCAGATTTCTATAACAATTTTGTTTTCTGTTACGGCACAACCCAGAATCTCCGTATCTGCTTAATATTAACGTTCCCGATACGTAACTTGCAACTTGGGATGTATCTTTTCCTGACAACCATGCATCCTTACATTAATTTTTGCCTTTCTTGTTTTCTTCGACTGCATTGTCTAATGCGTCTTTCAGTTTTCCTTCTGAATCTGCCATCGATACAGTGGCGTACATATCGTTCTTTTCGAGCCAGTTATGAAACGAATCCTTGTCTTAAAAACCTTTCTATTTTTGTATATTCACTAAACTTGTTCTATGCATGTTTTTTTTTTAGTAGCGGTTATGGATTACTTGAAAATCTTTTACATGTACATCGACCTTTTCTATTCCTAGAAGTTACAAATATCATACCTTATCAATGTCTTTAGGCAACATAGCTATATATGACTCCCCCAGGTGTTACCAAAATGGACTTTGCAAATAGTGACATCGACAAGTTGACATATCTTACTAACCACTGGGTGCAGGTCTGTACATCAAACAATATCAGTGGCTGCCCACGATACGGAAATAGAGGGTTGACCCATTTGCGCCGAAGATGTTCACACGTGAGGGAAAAGCCGTATGAGAGGTAGATATATAAGTACCCACTATAGAGGGGGAAAAGAAGTCTCTCTTATATCCTTGTGAAATGTATAATCCATCTTGGTAGAAAATTCCAAAATCTGGAGTTAAATAAAATGGAATGTCATGTATGAGAAGTCCAGTATCGTGTTTCCGTTAAAATGTACAATTATAATTTTATATACGTACAGATCTTTCTGTATTTGTATTTCTTGCTATGATCACAATGATCGCCTTTCTGACTGATTTTAACAATGCCACATTGAACTTACCAACAGTTAAAAAATTGAAGTGAGGAAAACTATGATATTTCCTAACTTAAAATGCTTTTCGTTAATTATCTAGGTTTTAGATAATGCAAACGCCAGGGCCAGAATGGTCAGCAATTGGTCGGAGTGACTCGTGGGCGGTGGATTCTGACAGTGATGGCTTGCCTTTGTCTGAGTTTTGAATATAGGATCAAAACAGCTCAAAATCAACAGAGGGTCTCTAGAGTTCTAATGCGCCGATATGCCTCCCATACCCAGGTTTGCGACCGGCTTATATCACTCGCGGACTGATGTAGAGCCAACGTGCGAGATACGTCTCTGTCACGTCAGTTCTGTTACTGACTTTTAGAATCCAAGCTGCCACTCTTAATAAAATGAATGCCAAAAGTAAATGACCCTTTTCGTTGATACCGTTTTAATTAATAGCGTGACTACACAGAACGCAAGAGATACGTTACGGTGCCGTGAACTGCGTATTCCGTATAAATATGTTTTTACGAACCTGAAATCGATCCGACAGACGATTAATAAGGTAAATGCATAATTTTTGTTCCGTTTTGACTTGTTCTTGCTAATACTTAGAATAGAGCACTTTGCTGAATTTATTCAATGCCTCAGAGGTTAAAAATATTAGCGACTCACCGAAAAGGCACATAAATACTACGGTGTCATAGAGATTTTAGATAGAAAAAATAATGGGGTTAGGAAATGGGTAAGAGAGAAAGAGTGTTATTTTATTTACGTATTCCTCAAACGACTAGCGTCTGAGGACGGCTCCGCAAAAGCTATGGTAAAATACACCCAAAAGCTGATACGAAAAGCACGCAGAGTACATGGGAGGTACTAAAGTCGGTGTTTGCAGAGTACTGTGAGGAGATATTACATTATTTACATTATTCGGACTATTGTCCTCATTTTTGTCGCCATATTTATCTCAACGTTTCGGCCGTTGTACGCTCCGGCCTTCTTCAGGTGGTTGGAATTTTGAACTGAACCCTTTATTTCGCTCACTGGGGTAGACTGTTCTAGTTCCACGTGCCATGTTTGATGGGTGTCAGTTATCAGTTATCTCCTGTTAATTTCCCTCTGAAAGTTTTCCACTGCCTTAACCGGGTATTGAACTCACACTCTTTGCGTCCTGTCACTGGATCTAACCAACGCCTTTATCCACTGTGCCACATGACAAAGATGAGGACAATAGTCCGAATAATGTAAATAGTGTATATAATACCTCATCTCAGAAATATAGATACAGAATTCACTGACTTTCTTAATTTTCAAAATTTTAATAAATATTTCTGCTGTTTCTTCGAGAGGCACCGATAGTTGTTTAGTCTTTGGAGTTGTTATATGGTTGTAAGTAATGTGCAGGAAGGGAGTCTTTGGTTGGGAGTTGAAATTGTCAAGCTGATATAACAATTCATTTTTTTTCTTTTTGTTTCAAAAGTAGTATTCCAGTCTTAAAACTTAATTAGTTTCTGGAAAGCGTCTATTGTTATTCAGTTGCGCTTTCTGGTATGAATTTCTGGGTATTATAAACCTAATGTCTTCAGCAACCATTTTTACCAGTCAGACTCTGAAGAGATATTAATATTAAATCGGGTAGAAATGAGGAAATAAAATTTAATATGGATAGGTTATTAGAATTAGCGGAGAGGGCATACGTGGGAGCAGACAATGAGGATCTGATTGTAGCATCGCAGCTTAAGAATTTTTTCACAGACTTGTTACATAATGTAGATATTAAGATGGAGGTCTTCAAAGAACAACCGGTAACGCTAGAGACTGCGTATGAAAAGGAACTAGCGAAGAGTAAGTTAAGACATAGGGTTGGGTTGGATTTAGGTAGGGAACATGGAGGTTTGTCACGCTAGGAGAAGGTCCAATGTCGAAGCTCATCCCAGGATAGGAAGGAATGCCAAAGAAAGAAAATTTGCTCCACTAGATATATACAATACAATAGAACAAGGTATAGCCAGGTAGGAAGTTATAGACGACCTGAGGAGATAGTTACTAGAGGTAGAAGTGACGTTATCTGCTGAGGATGTGATGGTGAACGTTACATTAGACGGAGTTGCAAGCGATTACTACCAGGAAACTGGGAACGTCCACTCGGAAGGGACGCACTGAACGGAGAAAAGAATTACCGAAATATGTAGCCGATAATATGGGCTCGTCCGATTAAGTTAGGATTAGGCTAGATAGACATTTTTATAGGGTTGTGGTAGACATGCGAGCAGAAATATCAGTCCTATACAGGAGAGTTTACAGGGTGTTGCAATCTAAACCCGAAATATTAGAGATACGTCTGCGAATGATTCGCCTCTACGGATAGAGGAGCAGGGAAGTAATGATAAGCAGCCAGCTCAGAGCGCATATTTTTTTACGTATTGAGAAAATTAAATAGGAATATGATAATGAGACAGGACTGGCTATAGCAAAATGGGGTGAGAATTTGTTTCGATTTAGGGGATCTAAGTCTAGAATATGAGTCTGTAGGAGTCGAAGACTAGGATAGTTCGTCCAGTAAGGTTAAAACCCTAGTTCATGCACACGTGTATGGCAAAATTCGGAATGCAGGATGATAAGTTAACAAACTCTTATGAGATTAAAAAAGTCTGGGTCAATTAGTAAGCTATGTGGCGTAACGATAGTGCGTTAGTAACACTAAGTACGATGGGTGGAATACTACTTTGCATAGATAATAATACGAAGCAGACAGTTACTTTGAACCGAGGGTGCCTGATAGCGAGGCTTAATCAGGCAGACAGTGCAAATATCATCTCTCCTATTAGAAATGAAACAAAATCAGTTCGAAGAGGGAGACTTAAAAGAGGCGAACTTTCCAGAAATATTCAGGCTACATATACACAAGCTTCTAAAGAAAAATAAGGATTTATTTGCTATGAATTTCAAAGAATTTACGTAGGATAGATACGGTGAAAATGCGTATCAACACCGACAAACACGTGCCTAGCAAAAACGCCTATATCGCCCACCCGCCGCACAAAGGAAACTAGTAGATGAGACTCTAGAAGAAATGTTAGAGACAGGGATTATAGATAGATCTAGACGTTCTTTGGATTTCCCAGTGGTACTCCTAGAGAAGAATGGTAGTAAGTAAAGTTTGTGTAGATTTTAGGGCTATAAATAAAGTTACTAGGAGCAACTGACACACAAAATTATGACTCACTATTTACATTATTCGGACTATTATCCTCATCTTTGTCGCCATATTTATTACAACGTTTTGGCCATTGTACGCTCCGGCCTTCTTCAGATGGTTGGAATGTCGAACTGAACCCTTTATTTCGCTCACTGGGGTAGACTCTTCTAGTTCCACCTGCCATGTTTAATGGATGTCAGTTATCAGTTATCATGGCTTTCCACTTCCTTCTGTCCCTTGTAGCTCTCAGTAAGTTATGTTTTTTGTTATTTCTCCCAGACTCTGTTCTAGTCCGTACAAAATGGCCGCAAACTACATGAAAACTGCCGTAGAAGCATGAAAAAATCGATTATTTCCACTATCGATGGAAGTTGGTAAATGCAAAGTCGGTCTTGGTCTTTCCACTAACTTGGAGCATGTGCATGTAAATTTTGGTGCAAATCCGTCAAAAATAGCGGCCGTGCATTCGTTACACACACACACACAGACACACACACAGACACACACAAACACACGCGCGCGCGCATACACACAAGCATACACACACATCCCGCCTTTTATAGATAGAGATTCAGCCACGTTCCCACCACTTTCATCTTATTTCTGTATTCTTTTCTATAAATATTTTCATGGCAATTGTTCTCTTGAGCTTTCAACGTTGGTATTTCGATCAAATGTATTTAGGCGTAGTACTAGAGTAGTCAGAGGTGTTAAAACATTTTTCGAAGAGGGCCAACATTTTTGTTTGGCATTCTTTGAACCATTAAAATTAAATGCAAATGAACCATCCTATGAAAAGTTCATTGCAGATGGCATATTTTCATTTCTTCACATAAAGCACAAATAAATTTAGACAGGTTTTACCAAAATCACTCAGCCTGTCATATCTGAAGCCCTGAAGCTGGTCTTGCTTTCACTGAACCCGACTCTGTGCTACCTAGCTAAGGAATTGAACTCAAAATTACTAAGCCACCGAGTTAAAGAACCAAAGCCTTAATTCTCTAGGCCTATTGCCTCATGTACTTAGAACTTATACTCTTGAGTTCCAGTGATCATTAATTAATCATTAATCATTTTAAAAAGGATATATCCCTTCAGCGTGTAGGTTATCATCGCTCTCAGTGGCTTGTTTTCATTTGTGAATAACCATGACTTCTTGAAGAAGATAGGTGAATGGTTTACCTTTGCTTTCTCCATAGTTTTAAATTTAGCCGTCCTTCTCTAAGAGGTTTACTCTAGCAGAGAAAGAGAATAACTGCATCCTGTCTTTCCCAACGGCATCAGTGTGTAACTGAATGCAACAGGCTACTTCAGATTTGAACTCTCCTCGTTGATTTCGCTTCCTTCACTGATAAGCACAACACAACATTTTGTCTAGAAATTATTACTTAAACCTCATGTGAATTTTTAGTTTATTTTCTTCAATATGTGTAGTTAAAAAAAAACAAAACAAAAATCCAACGTTAAATTTTGTAGTTTTCATTTTTCTAATTTTCAGCGAAGTCTTTGAAACCGTCGAAAACTTCTTGCAGATAGCAATATTAATGACAAAACAAAAATAGTCGAAAAAGATATTTAAAGATATAGTGATACAATGTGTCTGAGTGTATTTTTTAAAAAGCACCATTGTTGCAGTAGAGGACAATAAATATGTCTATACGTAGCAAAATTTGTATATTACAAATCTTTACCAATATGTCGGATAATGGTGAATTCATTATCTACAAAATGGCAACCAACAAAGAAAACTGTGCTAGATTTCATCGAAAGCAGACGACAATAAATTATGAACACATCATGTGGAAATATAGTCTTATCGGGGCCTTTTCTTTCGGAGGCTCCTGAAAATAACTTGTATATATGAAAAAAGAAATAGTGAATTATCAGGGGAAAATATTTTGGTAATAAATGGAGCATAATTAAAGGTTCGTGGCGTAAAACGGAAGCAAAATTCTAGTTCTGTCAAAAGAACCGTGGATAATTCATAAAAGAATGAAGCAAAATATGGCGATAAAACCTTACGTACGGACGTACGAACTACACAAAGCAAGTTATTTGTAGTATTAGGTAATAGATGTGTAAATTCTGTTCAAGTTTCAAGATATTTTTTGGTTTAGCATTTATTTGTTTGTTTATTTGTTAATGTTTTTCGAAGATTTTCTTCAAACTTTTCACTGTTAAATTTCAAGAATTTGAAATAAAGAACTTCAGTCGAGATTCAGATATGCATATTGCACGAGGATTACTATAACCCGTTTACTACTTTGGCTCGATATTAGAGGATTGATATTACATAATGCCTCTTTCGATATTCAAATGCGCCTCCGAATTTCAGTATCACATTTTCCGTCTTTTATTCCAGTACTCTCTTTATATATATATATATATATATATATATATATATATATATATATATATAGTATTAAGATGTGCTATATTTATGAGATAAAGTGCTCAATATCAGAGATAGAGTGTGTGTAAATATAAAAGTGAACATAGAAGTCAACACTTAGAGCGACAGTCTGTTTCATGCTAGATGAAATCGTCAGGCCTGACGATTGCATCTAGCATGATACAGACTGTCGCCACTAAGTGTTGACTTCTATGTTTACTTTATATATATATATATATATATATATATATATATATATATACAGGTTGTATCAAAAATACTTTTTACAATGTATTATGAAATGGACAAAGTCCGACAATTATTTTAAGACATTTTTATTCTTATTTATATTCTTTTTTTTATAGATATAAATATTTAAGTAATTGCTCTGTTTATAATAAACAGTATTAACAACATTTACCGACCTGAATTTATTATAAACAGAGCATTTACTTAAATATTATTAAATCCATCGTTTTTAGTTAAGTTTTAAAAAAAATTCCCAGCAGATGACGCTGTGTTGCCCTGTAGACTGGCTTACATTTGTCATTCGTGTACACTTGTGGCTAGTGTCTTCGACGATTAACGTGTGTAGTAGTAAGTTAACTGAGTGTTCGTTTAACAATGGCAGGATATTCATATTGTGAGCAGGCAGATATGATTTTTACACAGGGCCACGCGAATTTTAATGAAAGCAAGGCTGCACGGCTGTATCAAATTAAGTTTCCAGACCGAAGGCAGCCGATTCATCCAACATCTGCTGCTGTGTATCATCACGTTGCTGAGATAGGATCCGTAGCACCACAAACTACGACTCGAGAAAGAACGAGATCAACTTTTACACCTGGCTACGAAGAACATCTCCTACAGGCTCAATGGAGACGATTCAGGCACATGTTGCGGCCCTAGCATGTCGTACATCTCATAGTATCGAATGGAGGATAATTCAAAAGCAGTTTCTGTATCCATCAATGTATCTGCAATGTGCAGGGTTTTTCGAATCTGATCACTCACCACGGGAGAACTTATTGCCGATAGCTTATTGCCGACCCGAAGAGATGGAATAACAAATTTAAACAACCAACATTTGTTAGTGGATTCGAGTCCACATGGAACAATACAGGCTAGACACCAGCATCATTTATGATTTATGTGCGGACTGGAATTTTAGGTGACTGACAGGTTCATATATTCTCCCAGCAACTCTTACAGCAACTGTCTACAGAGACTTTATTTCGAACACACTTCCAGATCTGCTAGAGGATGTATCCCTGCTAATTCGAAAACGCATGTCGTTTATGCCTGATGAAGCTCCAGCTCATTTTAGTCACATTGTTCGCTATGCACTTGCTGACATAAAAGATGGATAGACAGAGGAGGACCAGTTCCATGGCCTACACGCCCCCTCCACCGACCTCAATCCTTTGGATTTTTATCTGTGGAGCCATAAAAACAGTTGGTTAATGCAGAAGGCATTAACAATGCAGAGACGCATCATCAACGTAGCCTCCAAAGCCATTCGACACAATGTGGGAGTAATTGAAATTGTCCGCCAGTCAGTGATCCGACGGGTGGATGCGTGTGTAGAAGCAAGCGGCAGACAGGTTGAACATTTTTTTATGAGTTGCTGTGTTGAGGTACAACGATGGCCTTTTGTACATAAGTTTATAGGACAATTTACCTTGTTTGATGTCGGGAATCCCCCCTCAATGTTTGTAAAATTATTTTTGATACACCTTATACAAACTTTCGAATTTCAAAGTACGGAATCCCTAGTTAGCATGTTTAGTATGTTCGTCTTGCTGGCAACCATATCTGTTTTGTTTTTTGTTTTGTTTTGTTAAATTGATTAGTCCTTTCGTCTCTCTTTTCTACCGTCTCTACGAGTTTCTGCTGCTTTTTTTCTATGACTATGAACATTGTCATCTGCATGTCATGCTTGCAAGATTGTGTCAACTAATAATAAATCGCCATAGAACTTCCAGTTTTCCTAGAACTGCCTAACTGTAAATGCTGAATAAGTCCGGCAATAAGATACCCACTTGTCTTACGCATCTTACTATTTATACGAATACACTGCATTCACTTTTCTATGCAGGCAGTGTGTTCCCGATATAAGTTCTGGATTATTCTATTCAAATAGATCAAGCTTACCTAACAGTTCAAATAGTTCTTTGTGTCGTACATCCTCATAGTGTTTTTGTATAATCCATAAAATCTGTCTATATCCTTCTGCATTGTTTTTTATAACATTCTGAGCAAAAAATATTGTATGCGCTGTTTCTGTTAAAATAAAGCGAGTACAAAAAAGACAACTAACTGTCCGTCGTTCAGCAACGTCGAGCCTGGTCAATTCCTAGATTGGTGATAGCTTAGAAATACCAGTTGCAGTAAGTTTGAATGTGCAAATGATATAATGATTAACAGCTTGGATTTGAAAATCAGAGAGCGAATTTCAAATTCCAGTCGTGTTAGTTTGTTTCCCTTACGCGCAAATATCATTGCGAAACGTATGAATGTACTGTTTACTCCCCAGCTATGGGTTAATTATTAGAACTTGTATCCGTAAATAATTATTACCTCCAAATAATTCTTGTACTCTAAATACTTTCTGGCTTGAAATGAAATTTATACCCATATTCTTTTATTTAGCGCCACCGTGCGACTGAAAGCTCCCTCGAAGTCTCTTCCGAAACTTATTTCGTCCTGAGTATGACAATAGACTCCAACCACGTCCCGGGTAAGACGGTAAACTAGATCCACGTCCTGGGTAAGACGATAAACTACATCCAACAGCAAGGCTTTTGATGAGGAGGTTTTGAGAGGCGTAGAACTACCTCTTAATTGCTGGTGTTCCCAGGTCCACCCTGATCGGGGGTGGTAGCACCTTTTCGCGTCCTAGCTATGGGCAAATAGTTAACTCCGAAACTCTGGTCAAAACACTATGAATGTGTAAAAATAATTTTTAATACCAGCAATACATTTTTGGAAAAAATTATTAGCAGCAATACCTTTTTGAAAAAAAAAATATTAGCAGTAAGAAAAATCTTGTCGGCATTAAATAACCCATTGAGGTTTTGATATGCCACAAAACAAAGCAACCCGAAACTTATTAGACCTGCTAAATACAACATTAGTTTCATAGTGATACAATGTATTTCTTAATAGTTATATTATATTCAAATATGTTGCTTCTTGTAGTGGAGCCTTTTTATGGAATAAATTGTTTTATTTATCCTTCGTACTTTCTAGCATTCTTTTACTGAATGGAAGAATCACACTTTATTCCATAAAAATAATTTACATTCCGACGGAATAGAATTATAATTTAATATTGAAAGAAAAATGATTTCAAAAAATTGCACGAAGCTGTCAGTAGCGGATGGATACATGTGTAAAAGATGTTTTCGTTAATACCGTTTTGTAGTCTGTATTTTGTTTTATATTTTGCAAAGAGATCTTACTTTTTACGATCTCAACACTTGCTTGCGTGATTACAATATTACATTTCTTGTTCGACACGTGCCAGCTGCTTGAATAGAGTTTCTAAATACAATGTAGACAGAAAATCATCACTGCCTGGTGACAACTTCAACTCTTAACCGGTCATTAGACCTGTTGTTCCATTTTCCAGGAAATATATATAAGTCACTTGAATTTTATGGGAACAGGAAACCTTTTTTTCTTTTATTTTTTCTGTTTTTTTTTTATATCATACTACTGACCTTTTAATTTTATTGATTTTTTTTATTATTATTTTGAGATTTCCATGATTTTTAAAATAATTGTATTTTATTTTGGTATATTTTTTTAGTTATTTTTTTTTAATTGATTGAAGTTTTTAGTATGGGTTTATAACAGTTTAGTTTTTATAAGCCGCGTAATAAAAAATTGCTTCTTTTTTGATTTGGTAAGGAGCTTCTATATTTTCTTTAAGAATTCACAGCAAAAACACCTTTCTATTTCCTTTTAGGCAAAAATTACAAAATTATGAGATGTTTTCAGCTGGAGCTGTTTAAATTTTTCATGTTACATTTGGCAGATCTTTTCTTTGTATTAAGATTATGTCGACAAAAAATGGTCGTTCGTTGAATAAAACTACAGTGAAACTGGCAAAAGAAATGATCAATGCGAAAGAGAGCGTAAAAATTGCAATAAAATACAGAATAAAAACTAAAACAAAATCTAGTTACGGTTCACTCTCGAATCAAAGGATCGTCAGGTTAGGTTCAAATTTTAATCCTACTTAGCACGTGGTGTCGGCCTTAAATATTTAAAGCCGTGATAATTTTTGTCTCCAGGGAAAGTGGATCTCATCCCAGTTTCATTTTGGAAATTAGACGTGGACATAAAAATTACCAGCTTTTCGTCTTGGCACAACTTACATGAGGTAGGAGGGATCAATTTTGTAATTCCTACTTTTATACAAGTTTCGCTGAACACGACTGACAGGATATTGCTATTATGCTTTTTATTAAATTTTCCTTGCATTATTAAATAATTTCTTTTCTATACGTAGTGAAAAAAACTGCCCAAATGTGGATCCGAGTACTTTTGGGTAATAATTATCAAGGATTTTATTACAATTAATAATTATCAAGGATTCTTTTAATTAATATATATATATATATATATATATATATATATATATATATATATATATATATATATATATATTAGTAAAAATGACAATTGGAGAAAAATCTTAGATTTTGCCGACGCGTTTCGTCTTCCGACATTTTCAAAGCAAAAATGAAATCGAAATGTTTTTTGTTGTTATAGTTACATTAAAAATCCAAATTTAAAAGATAGACGCTTCTGTCTAAGCCATTTTTCTGGTTAATGTAAATTACCTTTATAGTAAGGGATTTTTTTTTCATCTGGGAATTTAACTATATATATTAGTTACCAATATATATATATATATATATATATATATATATATATATATATATATATATAATTATCAGGGAAGCAAGTGAGTGGGATGGAGTTCCAATGTCAGGAACTGTGAAGAAAGAAACTCTTGGAGTAGAAGAGGCGGTAACATTTAACTATTTCAGCAGTAAATGGGTGGGACCTAATTGCCAATCTAGTAACATGATTAAATTCCTGTAGTTGGGGAACCAAGGAAAAATGCTTGTCAGAGCAGTTTCCATGAAAAGACAGAGGGATGCTACCTCACCTCTGCGAGAATGTGTTTGAAGCCGAGAAGCAAATTCAGGACCGATCACATTACAGATACTTCTTTTGATTTTGTAGAAAAGGGAATGTTTTGTTTTGTGTTGTTTTTTGTTTATTTTAATTTCCGAACACTGTCAACACGTTGTGGATACGTAGGAGAAATAACGGTTAAACCTGGACTTGAAGAGGTTAAGATCAGGAACGCATCATCTCTGGCGTTTATTCCACAGAATACTGGTTCTTTGGAAGAAGCAGTTTAAGTGTAACATCATTCTTACTAATGTAATACGAAAGTTATGTGGGTGTATTTGCTGTGAAGGCCGGATCTGGTGGAAATAAAGAATGTAGAACATTTTCCATGGAAATAGCGATACAGTAGCAAGAGGCTTAGCTGTAAAGGTCTGAACTGTTGTAACTAAGTAATGAAGATTGTCTGAACATTTTCCATGGAAATAGCGATACAGTAGCAAGAGGCTTAGCTATAAAGGTCTGAACTGTTGTACTTAAGTAATGAAGACTGTCTGAACATTTTCCATGGAAATAGCGATACAATAGCAAGAGGCTATAAAGGTCTGAACTGTTGTAACTAAGTAATGAAGATTGTCTGAACATTTTCCATGGAAATAGCGATACAGTAGCGATAATGAAGACTGTCTGAACATTTTCCATGGAAATAGCGATACAATAGCAAGTGGCTTGCGACGTTTTCTCTGCGGGAAAGGAGTTCATACGGTTGATAATTTTAGATTGTGAGAATTGTTTAGAGATAATTACTTTCTGATACAAGTCCTACTAATTAACCCATAGTTGGGGGAGTCGGTGGATTCATAACTTTTCCCATGTACGTAAGTCAATATAACGAACCCAACTAAATTTAGAACTCGGCTCTCCGGTTTCAAATTCCGAGCCGTTATGTATTACAACACTTGCACATACAATCTTACATCGCTTTGTACTCTCCTAGGTACTGAACAGCCTTGCTTAACTTCGGGAATTGTACGAGAAGCGCTGTTTCAACGTGATATGACCGTAAGCCTGGGAAGTGAGGTCTGGAAGTGAAGTGGAGTCCTAATGGTCGCTCAAAACAAGGAAAATCCTTGAGAGAATAAGCATTCATAAAGATAGTTGAAAATTCAGCGTTTTGTTAGTAATGATGAAACGTTAGCGTTCGTGATTTGAGGCATTGAATGTTAGAAGCCAGATTTTTCCTCATTGGGTTGTTAGAGATAAGACAGAGAAATCAAATGCCAGACTCTGGTAATCAAGACTCTGCGAGGTGCACCCATATACTCTTGTATCAGCTGTATATAAGCAGCTCGTTAATATAAAAGAGAAGTTTTGCATTCTTTCTTCTTAGCTACAGTTCACTAGCACCATTGAGAGTAAGGTCACTATTTCAACGACCATGATAGGCATGTTTTCAAACTGCGATTCTTAAAGATGTTTTTTGTTTTGTTTTTATTCATAAGCGTTCTGTAATTATTAGATAACGAATTAAAAACTGAAATTATTTTGTAATTACATGTCGACGAAATGATTGATTTTTTTTATTAACGATTTCAAAGGTCGATGTTTAAACAGATTATAACAAATGATAGTTTTCTTGGGTATTTTCGCAGCATACACTTTACCACCCTAACAGCCATTTTGAACGAATAGCCAGTAACAAGCTTTTCTGAATTATTATGAATATGCATTTTAACATCTGTAGCAAAGGATAGTGTCCGACTCTAGGGAATAGGTTGTGATGTCTTATCATTGGCAGGACGGCCTCTCACACTTGAAAAACTGAAAACTGGAGAAACACGATTCTTCTGCGTTGCAGCTTTCGCATATTTTTGGCAAAGGTCGGTGTTCGAAATTAGGGAATAGATTCTGATGTCTCTTCATAGGCAGGATGGCCTCTCACACTTGAAAGGATGAAGAATGAAGAAACACGAGCTTTCGCATATTTTTGGCAAAGGTCGGTGTTCGAAATTAGGGAATAGGTTCCAATGTCTCTTCATAGGCAGGATAGCCTCTCACACTTGAAAGGCTGAAGAATAAAGAAACACGAGCTTTCGCATATTTTTGGCAAAGGTCGGTGTTCGAATTTAGGGAATAGATTCTGATGTCTCTTCATAGGCAAGATGGCCTCTCGCACTTGAAAGGCTGAAAAAATGAAGAAACACTAGCTTTCACATATTTTTAGCAAAGGTCGGTGTTCGAATTTAGGGAATAGATTCTGATGTCTCTTCATAGGCAGGACGGCCTCTCACACTTGAAGACTGAAGAATGAAGAAACACGAACTTTCACATATTTTAATCTCGTACACAAATGAGCTTAATAAATGAACGTTGAAGTTATAATATTTTATCATTTCCGGATACAACTCGAATTTGTGTCTATCTATTCGAGACAATTACTATTATCTGACACCATATGATTATGGTGATATTAGCATTGGGATCAACAGATAGAATTGTTCGATTTGGTCTACACGCGCCGCTGGAATCATAATCTGGCAAATTTATTAACACAGTCTTTCAGAAGAATTGGTAAAGAAATCTATCCGTGACTTGAAAGTTCGAAAAACTTCTTATTTTATTTCTGGGAAAAATTAGATAAATTTTCTTACATTTATAAATTGTTCTCAATGTAACGAAGGGAAAAGAAAATGCCAACAGAAATAAATCTCATTCATTAAAATTTGATATAAATTATATTAAAAATATAAATCTCTTTTCCACACTAGCAGGGAAGTCATTAAAAACCAATTTATTTTCCCGAACAACGACAAGTTGCAAAGATTTCTTGATTAGATATTAAAAAAAAAAATCGTTATCAGCTGCTTTGTTTTGACTACGAATCATGTCGAATAACTGCAGATTTTTTTATTTAGATTTGGCTAGAAAAGATGAAGTACTGGTTGTAGGAAATGGAAATGCTTTAGTGTCGAGAATATCTAAATATTTTGATAACTCCATTTAAAAAAATAGTCCTTTTTCTAAACAGAAAATATATCTTCTGCAAATGTTTTCAATAGCAGCAGAAATAAATACATTCGCCTGAATAATGACAAATACGTAATCTCGTAATCTGAAGAAACACCAAAACTGAAAACAATCGTTCGAATCGTATAAGGAAGAACAAAAAGGCTATATTTCCAGCAATCTGAGCTGAAAGTAGTTTTTCTCCCTGAACAAAAGTCGGTACGGTTATTCTCCTTGTTTGTATACATGAATCATATACTTTTACTATTTGGAATTAGTTTACTAACATATCGATCTTTAAGGCAAAGTTTCTCAACCTTTTTAATCAACGGTACATCTAGGAGCAAATGAAAATATCACTACACACTTAGCAACATTTTCAAAGGGTATGCATTTAAAAATTATGAAATAAAGCCATGCATTCTTTTAAAAACACACATATGAACTTGTTTATATCAGTGTTTCTGTCTATATTTCTGAGATGAGGCATTATAATACACTATTTAGATTAGTCAGACTATTATCCTCATCTTGTCGCCATATAAATGTCGCCATGTGTCCTAGAGGACATCTGTGTATTCATACAGAGATGTCCTCAAGGACACATGTGCATTCATACACAGATGTTCTCAAGGACACATGTGCATTCATACACAGATGTCCTCAAGGAGACATGGCACAGTGGATAAAGGCGTTAGTTAGATCCAGTGACAGGACGCAAAGAGTGTGAGTTCAATACGTGATTAAGGCTGTGGAGAGGATGTAGAGGTGAATTAACAGGAGATAACTGACAACTGACATCCATTAAACATCGCATGTGGAACTAGAACAGTCTACCCCAGTTAGCGAAATAAAGGGTTCAGTTCGTCATTCCAACCACCTGATTAAGCTCGAGCGTGCAACTGCCGAAACGTAGTAATAAATATGGCGACAAAGATTAGGACAATAGTCCGAATAATGTAAATAGTGTACATAATACCTCATCTCAGAAATATAGAGAGATACTGAAAGGGCGAAACGTTGTAATAAATATGGCGACAAAGTTAAGGACAATAGTCCGAATAATGTAAATAGTGTTCAGTGTTTCTATTCAACTATTTGTGCAGCTAATTTGGTGTAAAAACTCTGACTGGAGATTTCTTAATGCCGCTTATCGGAAACTTTGTAAAATTGTTGAATTAAATAAAGAATGCTGAATACAAATATATGTAAAAACGGCTAATATTCATTTTATAAAGTGTTTAAAAACATTTTAAAAAGTTCAATTTAAAAACAAAACTCTTTAATAAATGAATATCAAAACAAAGTATTTAAAATAACGTAATCAAAGGATATTGAAAAGAATTATTTGAAAAAATTAATATTTATCTATTCAAATACTAACACTCTAATATTAGTACTTCCACACACATACACACAAACACACAAACACACAGATATATATATATATATATATATATATATATATATATATATATATATATATATATATATATATATATATATAAGGACAGTAACATATATAATCCGGTGTTCTTATAGATATTTTTATTTTTACAAAATAGTGCTCAATGTAAATTTACAGAGCATTAATTATATTATAAATTAATTGATTTAAAATGTTTTTTTCGCTACACAGTTCTAACCATGTTTCAAAAATGGAAGCTAAAAGCTCCGAATTTAATTTTGTAATTAAATTAAAGACGTTAGTTCCATTTCATCCTCAAGCAATTTTGGAGTTTGAATTTTGGACTCAAAATTCGCTTGAAGATAAATGGAACTAACGACTTTAATTTATTGACGAAATTAAATTCTTTTTCCATTTTTGAAACATAGTTAGAACTGTGTAGCGAAAAAAAACATATTTTAAATCAATTAATTTATAATATATATATATATATATATTAGTTACGCAAAAAATCCTTATCATCATAATTATCAGGACGTTAACTAATATATATATATATATATATATATATATATATATATATATATATATATATACCCGACTCCACCACAACCACGTTAGGTCCCTCTATATCTTTATAACTCCGTCCTCTATTAAAGGCCAATTCTTACTCCCTCTCTTTTTATTCTTTCTTTTTTCTTTTTTTCCTTCCTTTGCCTTTCAAATTTCCTGTGAAGAAAGTTTATTCATTTTAGTAAATATATTTGCATTGATTAGTCCAGGTAAAAACTACTTTCCTGTGGACGAAATGATCATCTGTATGAGGTAAATTCTTTGGGTCTCATTAATTGTAATTCACACACACACACACACACACACACACACACACACACACACACACACACACACATATATATATATATATATATATATATATATATTTATTTATTTAAAAATATTATTCCAACTCGCGACATAAGAGGTCTCATGTTTGAAAACAAGAGCCGAAAACTTCAATATAATTATTTGAATTAAATTGAGTTAAAGTAAGCTCTGTTCCATCTTCAAGCGAAATTTTTTTTTGAATAACTTATTTCTGAAATTTACGTGTTCTAATAGTATATTCAAAATTGAAATCAAAATTTCCATGGTAACAGCCAGGGCGAATTGTTTAAAATAGGTAGGGCTGTGTTGGGTGTTAATAAGTATCAGTATAGAGTTACTTTCATAGATGTCAAGTCAGGGTAAGGTGGGGGTGTCTAAATTTGAAACGGAATATGTTTTCGCCTAGTCTGGTTTACGTGTCTATGGAGATTTTTTTTTATTTATTTCTTTATGAAAGGGATTTGTGCATATAAAAACTGCCGTAACATTTGTTTTTAGACGACTTCATAAAGGGTTATCTTTTTTTGGAGGGTATTTAAACTATTTATTATTGTGTTTTTTATTATACCTTCTAGATTTTCAGTACAGCTGTATCTCAATTTTAGGATGTTCTTATTAAATATATTACTAAGCCTACTATTGTTGGGGAAGTGTTTATCAATTAGAGCTAAGAATTTCTGTCCTAGTTTAATACTAACCATTTGGTTGAACGGAGGGGTATACCAAATGATTTTTCTTTTCCTGTTTTTTTTTCTTTTGGCCAGTGCAATTTTCTCTATAGTTAATGTTAGCATTTTTATAACCACTATTTTTTAGGGCAGCTTTATAGAAGCCATTGTGTTGTTGGAATATTTTCTTGTTAGCGGAGTTAATGCTAATTCTATTTTCTATTGATGAGGGTATATGTTTAATTATGGATGGAGGGTGGTTTGACTTCGGGTGTATATATAAAGGGTTAGCATTTGGTTTGCTATAAGGTTGGTATGTGTTGCTTGGTAAGTCTAGAGTTACGTCGTGGAAGTTTACCCTTTTCAAATTAGAAGAGACTGTTATCATTAAGTTTAGATTTTTAAATTCACTAAATATAATTTTTCTGATTTTCTCTATCTTAAAACTAGTAGAACTCCTCACCATCATGGGCCCGTCATCTCTCTCTCTCTCTCTCTCTCTCTCTCTCTCTCTCTCTCTTATATATATATATATATATATATATATATATAAAGGTGTTTCAATAACTTGGTCCGATTTTAAGTGTGAATTAAATTTAAGTGTATAATTATTTTTTCTTTTTCTTTCAGATTTAAGATCTGAAGTCTTTGGCAATTTCAACCACGGAACGATTAACAATCAAACAACGTGTTAGTTTCTAGAGTGCAATTGGAAAAATGTTTGTAAATTCAAACAAACTTCGTCGATGGCAGATGTAAAAAACACATTGCGTGCTCGTTTACGCCGTTCAGCTAAAAACATTGCTGCAGTGAACGAGAATGTGGTCGAAAATCCAGTCGCCTCTATTCGTCATCGCGCGCAGGAATTGAACCTCTACACAACAACGTTACATCGTTTCCAACTGCACTCTCGGTTGGTCGATTATGTTGACCAAAAAAAAATCGCGAAGTGCGCGAAATGCATTTCTGTTTGAACATCCATTTTCGTAATAGGCTTCGATAACTTTAACCGTTGCTTGATTGTTAGTCTTTCTATGGTTGAAATTGCCAATGATTTAAGTTGTTAAATCTGAAAGAAAAAGAAAAAAAAATTAGACGCTTAAATTTGACATTTAAAATCGGATAAAGGATATTACTGGAAGGCTCTAGCTGGGTCTCTACACAATGACAGACCGATGGGTGATGGCCGTTCTTTCACAAATCCATGAGTTACTTGTCAGCAGTCAATATACCACATGGAGCGGGTAGAATGGAGATCAACGTGTTTTAGTGGACTCAGCAATTTTCAATCTGCTTGTGTGAATGATCTTCCAGAAGCGAGAGCAAGATCTAAAAGGTCAGTCAATCTAACAGTGATCTCATCTCACAATCCTCACACTTGCTACATAGGTGGCCTACATTGTAAGTCACTAGCGGGTTTTAAATGACACTTAAGATTATCGCACAAAATTTCATAACTGAATCAAGTAAGCTATCAGATCCTCATACGTTGAAACCGACAGGAGTCCATTCCATTATATATATATATATATATATATATATATATATATATATATATATATATATGAAGAAATATAGTCTTTAGAGGTGCTATATTTATGGTATAAAGTGCTCAATATCAGAGATAGAGCGTGTGTGTAAATATAAAAGTGAACATAGAAGTCAACACTTAGAGTGCACTCGTGGCCTGACGATTGCATCTAGCATGAAACAGACAGTCGCCTCTATGTGTTGACTTCTATGTTCACTTTGTACCGTGTCACGGCGTTTGAGAATCATTGCTTTAAGGTGTCAGACTTTCCAAGAAGCCGCCATACTATTTAGCAGATATGAATCAGTAATCGCAGAGCTTAGCTGAAGTGGTGAAAATAGTGTAACAGAGGAAGACAAGAAACAAGAAAATTTGCCGAATAAAACGTAAGTGACAATGATGCACAATAAAATTTCGGTTTAACCTCTGTCGGTTTAAAGAATTTCGAATTTAAATCACCATTCCTGCATAATAGATACCATGACAAACTGGCTTTTTACTGTTACCGAACGAATCTGGATAAATGCCAGAACAAAACATTCATCGAGTCCGTGTTAAGTTACTAGGTACATGTTAAACGTTTTAGCTATAAAGTTAGTAGAAATCTTGCTAATTTCAGCAGCTTGTGTGTTTGTGTGTGTGATGTTTTTTTTTTGTTTTTTTTGTTAAATGCGGTCTCTTTAGGATTTAACAAAAGTGATGTTCATTAAATGCAATGATCTAAAGAAATTTACGAAAGAAGGATTTTTTGAATTTAGGGCACACATTTTCCACCATCAATAACTTTTTAAATCCGGGTTCTCTTGTACTTTTAAAGTTTGTATTCTCTATGCGTGAAGAACGCTGAATATCGTGGATAAATTCCTTGTATATATCAACAGTAAGGACTTGAAAATTAACACATGGTAATTGACATTTCTACGCCTTAAGCGATCATCTTACCATGAGTTACTCAACTGTTGTATGGATGGGTTTAGAGGTTTTAAGAGACGGTGAAAACTAGTGTTTTTTTTTTTTTGTATTTTTTTTTGGTGGGGGTGTTTTTGTGGGGGGTTTATCTTTTGTGTTTTTGATTTGTTTTACGGTTAATCTTTTTGTATTTATTATAATCCGATGTGTTTATTTTATTTATTTGTATACTTTCTCCGGTACAAAATATTTGTATTTGCTTTGAAAGAAAAGTGATTGTTGGCCTTATGTTAGGGTTAATTATAGTTGCCTCTCAAATAAAGCGATGGGAATCTTTGAATTCCCAAATAATTTAAATAATGGGAATCCAGATTAAAGGAGTACAATCTTCCGAAGATATAAGCCCGGATGTAATATGTTGAGATTGCTAAGATAATAGACTATACTGCGATTACCCAATCAAAACATACCGTTTTCATAAAACGTTTCGTTTGTCATTATGGCATTTTAATAAACGTCTGTAAAAAAGTAATTGAAATCGACACACGTTTTTATTTCCACTTAAATTTATACCAAAGCATGACGTGTACCTAGTAACTTAACGCGGACTTGAATGATTTGCTTTAACATGTTAAGAAACATATATATATAAGGCAGGATGTGTGCGCGTGTGTGTGTGTAACGAATGCACGGTCGCATTTTCCGACGGATTTCCACCGAAATTTACATGCACACTCTCCAAGTTAGCGAAAAGGCCAAGACCGACTTTGCATTTCCTAACATCCATCGATAGTGGAAATAATTGATTTTTTCATGCTTCTACGGCAGTTTTCATGTAGTTTGTGGCCATTTTCTACTTGCCAGAGTGGGAACCTATAGCTGGCTGGCACGAATAGGCAGGAAGATTCTATTGGCCAGTGTGAGAGCCAACAGATGACTGACATGAATGTTAACTAGCATGCTAGCATACAAAAAAAATCGATAGCTGCATTCGTCACAAGTGGGAAAAAATTAAATTTGCATGGCACTTTACTACAATTGGCTCATTCGCTTGCTTAAACTTAACGTTGATTCTGATTCCGCAGAACTGGGTTGGTTGTGAAAAAGTATTTGTTGTTAACATTCTTTTTTTATTCGGTTTTCCAGTTACGAGTCCTTTTTTAAAGCTGATCGTTTTGTGTTCATTTTGTTTAGTTCTTTTTCCGTAACAGATTTAATGTTTAGTATAGGAGCTTAGAAAAAATTCGCAGTGTGAGATAGGCAAGAAGTAAGGCATGTAGCAACATCAGCACGGCAAAGGGCACTCCTTTAAAGGCAAGGACGAGCAAAAATATTTTAAGTCAAGTGATAGCGATTGCTGTATGAGTCGTACGATTTTTTAATTAAGCACGGGCAACGCCGGGCCATGCTATTATTATATATATATATATATATATATATATATATATATATATAATGCAAAATTTTGGTTAGAAGGTGCAGGTAATTTCCTCTCAGAAAGACACACAATGTAAGCTTTTTTCATACTTCCATATAGAATTCAATGACACAATTTACATTATTCGGACTCATCTTTGTCACCATATTTATTGCAATGTTTTCGGCCGTTCTACGCTCCGGCCTTCTTCAGGTGGTTGCAATGTCGAACTGAACCCTTTATTTCGCTCATTAGGGTAGACTGTTCTAGTTCCACGTGCCATGTCTAATGGATGTCAGTTATGAGTTATCTCCTGTTAATTCCCCTCTACAAGATCTCCACCGCCTTAATCAGGTATTGGACTCACACTCTTTGCGTCCTGTCACTGGATCTAACTAACGCCTTTATCCACTGTGCCATGTGACAAAGACGAGGACAATAGTCCGAATAATGTAATAGTTAATATAATACCTTATCTCAGAAATATAGATGCCGAGTTTATTAATTTTCAAAATTTTAATAAATATTTCTGCTGTTTCTTCGAGAGGCACCGATAGTTGTTTAGTCTTTGGAGTTGTGATATGGTTGTAAGTAGTGTGCAGAAGGGAGTCTTTGGTTGGGAGTTGAAATTGTCAAGCTAATATAACTATTCATTTTTTTCTTTTTGTTTCAAAAGCAGTATTCCAGTCTTAAAACTTAATTAGTTTCTGGAAAGCGTCTATTGTTATTCAGATGCAATTTCGGATATATGTCTCACGCGTCCACGAGCAAAATTCCGTGTCAAAAATTCTTGCACTAAAACCTCTCTCCTATATTCATGATTTCTAATGTATCTCTATATTAAAAATCATCTGTTATATCAATAACTTGGATTTATACTGTGGTGAACGTCATAGTTAGATGACAGTTCGAAACCTAATTTGTGTTTAGAAATAATTGATCACCTTCTATATGCCCAGTCCCTCTACAACCTCCAGTCCTATGCTGTTCTTAGTAACGTCTACCTTTTTAACATCCCTATCACTCACCGTTCTCCCATACATTCATGTAAGCTCGTGGGTAGATGGCCTGTTGCCTCCCAAAATTTTCCGCACCCTTCTCCTTCATGTGTTTCGAAAATTTCAGCTGTCTTTTTCCGATTCTGAGTACGTGTCCGTTTTGATCAGTTTTGCCAAATAAACCTTTTGAAACCGACTCGCCTCGTCCTGTGTGTCCAAAAATTCTCCCAAATGATCATCTAGAATCCCGAAGACCCCAATTCTGAAACATTTCCAATTGAACAAAATCTCTCTGTAGGTTTGCGTATGTTCGTGTCATGGCACCTGCTTGTAGAGAGAGACAATAGAGAATATGCTATGCGAAGTTTTCATTTTACCGTCGCCGTTCTATCGAAAACCATTTATTTGAGCAATAGCCGTACAAAGAACGTTAAACTTGGAGAAAAGTTTTATACAATGCCATTTGAGGTTCGACTATTTCTATTATAATCGTGTAGTTCAAGGGGGAGACAACTATGTTTGCCTTCAACCATACTGTCTATATCAGGGGTGACAAATCGCGGGTGGCGAGCCGCATTCAGATCTTTGACCTTTAATATCTGGCACGTGGAAATATGTTCCTTTTTCATCAGTTAAAATAAATGGTAAATGAGAAAAAATTCAAGATTTATAATTATTTAGTGGGTATGAATTGAGGCACCATTCTTTTTTAGTGCTGAAGGAAAGAAAGGGGGGAAGCAGGGGTGGGGGTTAATGAAATTTCCTGATCAGCAAGGGTTACAGAGGAGCGTCAGAAGACTGATGTCATGGCCGAGGGGATTAAATATTTCGTGTGTTGAGGGTGAGGAATGAGTGTATTGCTCAAACAACTGAACTTTATCGGATGTGGTTCTTACATTAATCAAGTTTGGTCTATATAAATGTATATATTTAATTCACCATGAATTTTGTATTGGCGATAGAGACTATGACTGCGTATTAAAATATTTTTAAATATACTTATGCAAGAAGCTTTATATTTTTAATTTATTGACCATCATGATAATAATATTTTCTTTTAATTAGATCAATCTGCAGTCGCTCGGAGTAGTGTACAATCTCGACCTTTCCTCGATTCTAATATTTTTGGTACATTTCAAAGTGAACATAAGATTATGGAAACTTCCGTATCTCATAGACATCTCAGATCCCGAGGAAGATCCTGTTATTATCCAAATGTCTCACTACATCTCATTCTTTCTCTGCAGCTATGTTGACTATCTGACATGATAGGTTTTCTTTTATTCTCTTTTTAATTTTTCTCTCTACATTTTAAATTTTTTTCTTTTTTAATTTTTTTCTTAGTTTTCCTCTTTCTTTTCTTTTTTCTTTCTTTTCACTTTTCCTTTTTTTCTCTTTTCCTTTCTCTTCACTTTTTCTTTCTCAACTCTTTTTCTTTCTCTTCACTTTTTATTTAACTTCTCTTTTTATTTCTCAACTCTTTTTAGTTCATTTTTTTTTTCTTTCTCTTCCCTTTTTCATTCTCTTCTCTGTATCTTTCTCTTCTTTTTTCATTCTCTTCACTTTTTCCTTCTCTTCACTTTTTCCTTCTCTTCACTTTTTCCTTCTCTTCACTTTTTCTTTCTCTTCTCTTTTTCTTTCTTTTCTTTTTTCATTCTCTCCTCTTTTTCTTTCTCTTCTCTTTTTCTTTCTCTTATCATTTTCATTCTCTTCTCTTTTTCTTTCATTTCTTTATTCATTCTCTTCAATTTTTCTTTCCCTTTTCTTTTTCTTTCTCTTCACTTTTTCATTCTCTTCTTTTTTCTTTTTTCATTTTCTTCTCTTTTTCTTTCTTTTCTTTTTTCATTCTCTTCTTTTTTTCTTTCTTTTCTTTATTCATTCTCTTCTCTTTTCTTTTCCTTTTTTTTCTTTTATTCACTTTTTCTCTTCTTCTTTTTTTTTTCCCTTTTTTTTTTTTTTTTTCTTTTCTTTTTTCATTCTCTTCTTTTTTTTCTTTTCTTTTTTCATTTTCTTCTTCTTTTTCTTTCTTTTTTTTTTCATCTTCTTTTTTTTTTTCTTTCTTTTTCTTTTTCATTTTCTTCTTTTTCTTTCTTTTTTTATTCATTCTCTTCTTTTTCTTTTTTTTCTTTTTTCATTCTTTTCTTTTTCTTTTCTTTTCTTTTTTCATTTCTTTCATTTTTCTTTCCTTTTTTTTTTTTTTTTCTTTTCTTTTTTTTTCTCTTCTTTTTTTTTTTTTTTTCTTCTTTTTTTTTTTTCTTTTTCATTTCTTTTCTTTTTTTCTTTCTTTTTTTTTTTTTCCTTTTTTTTTGTTTCTTTTTTTTTTTCATTCTCTTCAATTTTTTTCTTTTTTTTCTTTTCTTCTCTTTTTTTTTCTTTTTTCTTTTTTCATTTTCTTCTCTTTTTCTTTCTTTTCTTTTTTCATTCTCTTCTTTTTTTCTTTCTTTTCTTTTTTCATTCTCTCCTCTTTTTCTTTCTTTTCTTTATTCATTCTCTTCAATTTTTCTTTCCTTTTTTTTTTCTTTCTCTTCACTTTTTCTTTCTCTTCTCTTTTCCTTTCTCTTCTCTTTTTCATTCTCTTCACTTTTTTCTTTTCTTTTTTCATTCATTTCTCTTTTTCTTTCTCTTCTCTTTTTCATTCTCTTCTCTTTTTCTTTCTTTTCTCTTTTTCATTCCAATCACTTTTTCTTTCTCAACTCTTTTTCTTTCTCTTCACTTTTCCTTTCTCTTCACTTTTCATTCTTTTCTCTTTTTCTTTCTCTTCACTTTTTATTTCTCTTCTCTTTTATATTCTCTTCTCTTTTCCTTTCTCTTTTTGTTGTTTCTTTTCTTTTATTTCTTTTTCTTCATGCAATATAAAACCCAAGAGCTACTCATGATCGATGGTTAGTGAATGATGTTGTGCGATCATAACAGTTGAGGACATAAATGATAGATATCGGTTGACTTGAAGAGCTTAAGATTTTAATGATCGAGGAAACATCTTCTCAGGAATCTTCCACAATGTAGCGCTTCTCGAGAATCAATTTGAGTGCAACTTTCTTAAAAATGAAAATACGAAGGAAATTACGATTATACGTGCCAGCGTATGTCGCATGATGGATTCTTCCTGTAAAGGTCTGAACTGGTGGAACTTTGGTCTGTGGAAAGGGGTAGTAGGTTTGAAAATAATTAATCAACCCACAAGGCTTTGGAAACGCTTGTGAACATTTTGTCAGGTCTGGAGAGTGACATTGTTAAACCCATATCGTTTGTAGAGACCCAAATATCTCTAATTGTGGCTATCTTTTATCGTTCCTATTTGCATTGAGATTTCACAATAGGAAATCAAATGACAGCCATAGTTCTTTTCGTTTTTATTAGTATTCTTTAAAATCTCGAATTTATTTGAAAACGTGAAAAGGTTGATTCAGAAAAAATATTCTTTTTACTTTCTCATGTGCTGTTTGACGCGCACGAGCGTACACACACACACACACATATATATGTATATGTATGTATATATGTATGTATATATACCTGTATATGTATGTATTTATGTATGTATATATGTATATATATGTATATATGTATATGTATGTATTTATGTATGTATATATATATATATATATATATATATATATATATGTATGCATATGTATATATATGTATATGTATATATATATATATATGTATATGTATATATATATGTATATCTATGCATATATTTATGTATATATATATGTATATGTATATATATGTATGCATATATGTATGCGTATATATGTATGTATATATATATATATATATGCATATATATATATATATATGCATATGTATGTATATATATGTATATATATGTATATATATATATATATGTGTATATATATATGTATATGTATGTTATATATATATATATATATATATATATATATACATATAAATATATATATATGTGTGTGTGTGTGTGTATGTGTTTGTTCAAAGACCAATATTGGTACCTTGAGGGTGATTTCTGCCGCGTTTATAATCAGCGGTCGCTTTCGCTTTCTTGTCACATTATATTAGCGGCAAATGCCAAACCGGATGTCACCGTTCCCACAACTTCCGAATTTGACTATTTCTTTCCATTTTTTTTTATGTATAAATATGTGATTATTGTGCATGTGTTCGTGATAGAAAATTCGAGAAAATATATGGAAAAAAAGATTAATGTGAGAGGTTGGAACATAAAATGAATAAGGAGTAAGAAGAGAAATCGAATAAGGAGAGATGTAAAAATGAGTGCTGGAGACAGAAAATAAGATATATATATATATATATATATATATATATATATATATATATATGTTTATATATATATATATATATATATATATATATATATAGATAGTGTGTTTATATACATAGATAGATAGTGTTTATATATATATAGTGTGTTTATATATATATATAGATAGATAGTGTGTTTTATATATATAGATAGATAGTATTTATATATATATATAGTGTGTTTATATATATATATATATATATAGAGAGAGAGAGAGAGAGATAGAGAGAGAGATAGTATGTATATATATAAATATATATATATAGAGAGAGATAGTGTGTTTATATATATATTTATATATAGTCTGTTTAAACATATATATATATATATATAGATAGTCTGTTTATATATATGTGTATATATATACATATATATATAGATAGATAAATAGATAGTGCGTTTTACATATTGAGATAGATAGATAGATACATGTGTGTTTATATAGATAGTGTGTTTTAAATATATATATATATATATATTATATATATATATATATATATATATATATAGAGAGAGAGAGAGAGAGAGAAATAAATGTGTTAGATAGATAGATAGATAGATAGATAGATAGATAGATAGACATAAATGTGTTTATATGAACTGTATGTAGTTTTAGCCGACGCGTTTCGTTTACTGCGGACTTTCTCAAGGAAAAAAACGAATTGAATTTATTTTGAACAAAGCATTATAAACAAAAAACAAATGTTGTTAGTTACAAAGACAATTTAGAAAAGCTC
Source organism: Acanthosepion pharaonis (assembly GCA_903632075.3). Classification (NCBI taxonomy): domain Eukaryota; kingdom Metazoa; phylum Mollusca; class Cephalopoda; order Sepiida; family Sepiidae; genus Acanthosepion; species Acanthosepion pharaonis. The sequence goes on from CAHIKZ030004191.1 coordinate 627,009, forward strand.
ATATATATTCATTGGGTCAAAAAAAAAATTACGAAATTTACTTTTTATTTTTGAAAAGAATTTTTATTATGAAGATATATTGTTTGGATTGCTGTGATGACTGATTCAGTTGTTTTCTTTTGTTTTTTTTATCATTTTTTTTGTGTTTGTTGGTTTGTGAGCGTAGTGATTCTATAAAAAAAAAGTTAGATTTTGGAAAAAAAAACAAAACAGACGTAGAATAATATTCAATGGTGACAATCCTGATTGAAATATTTTCTTTTTTATGCTTGTAACATTTTTAAAATCAAAATTTTGGTTGAATATACTTCAGTGTATGAACAGTTCATTTGTCAAATTCGCATTTATGAAGACCCTTTTGTGTTCATAGATGTATTTTTTAAAAATACTTCGGCATGTTTCTTCAATATATGTTGAGGAACAATTTTGGAATTTATTTTATATTTGCCTACTTCTGAAATTTTGTTTTTTTTTTATATCTGATTATATCCATAATAGTTTTAGAAGTGGTTGTTATTATTTGGATTGTTCTGGATAGTGGACACAGTCGGTAGTATTATGTATCTGTTATTGTATAAATTATTATTATGGATGATGTTATTTTTGTTGCAGTTGTATATTTTGTATGCCGTATATATAAGCGTTATTATCCTTTCAAAGAAATCTTTTTGGCCAACACGTTATCAAAAAGTGGACGCTGGTGAATAGAACAAATAATGTAGACACAATTGCAGAAAACAGCAAATGACTGGAAACTGGAATACGATTAAAAACAGATTTTAATTGTAAACAAATTGAATATTAAGAGCAAATAATAAAAGTTTCCAAAAGGAGTATAAAATAGAAAAGAAAATACTAATATATGTAAAGAGTGTTTCATTAAGACGGATTTAATTTAGCAGTAGATAAATTGGTGTTATTGGTGGAATTTATTTATTTCTCTATTGGATCATGTTATTTAAGTCATGGCAATTATGTATTAAAAATAATATCGCCAAATGTCCACCAAATCTGAAATAAATAGAACGACATCATTAGACGCTTAATTCACATTTAAAATCGGTCCTTATATATATATATATATATATATATATATATATATATATATATATATATATATATACTTAATACTTCTCGTTTTCACTCTCGCGTGGTCATGTGTGACGTCACGAGCTGCGAAGCGATTTTCGCTTCCGCATCTCGTATATATGAGTTTGTTGTTACTTGGAAATTTTCATGCAGCAAGGGCGGATTATCATTGTTGTTTCGACCGTGTGTTGTTTGACTTATTGAAATTGTCATCGTTGATAATGGCTTTGGTAAGCCGAAAGCTTAAAGTGGATTTAAACATGTATCAATATGGTGTTTTTCTTTCGTCTTTCAACGATAATATGATTAAGGTTATCAGACAATATGAAAGGAAATTACTTAAAATAATTAGACAAAACTTGTCTATATTATTTAATGAAACATGCATTAATATATATATATATATATTATATATATATATATATATATATATATATATATATATATATATATATATATATAGTAAGTGGTAAGGATAATCCAAGTAGGACTTTTCAATATAAAATATTAAAAAGATGAATCCGTAAAGAGAGCTGAATATATTTATATACAGAGCAATATGATGTATCAAAAGAAAAGCCTTAACACATCATCTAAAAGTTCGGCAATAAATTTATTTAGAGAGATAAACTTTTTAATAACTTATTTAAAAATGGAATCGTAAGGATTTTAAATAATTTTTAATATACTGTGTGAATGAATGTAAACCATTTCGTAATTTTCGGACGCAGATATTAAAAACATATCTGTCGAAAGAAATTTATAACCGAATGCTTCGATATGTTAATTTTTTCTTTGAGTGCATATATATATAATATATATATATTAAGAAATGGACAAAGTCCGACAATTTATTTATTAAAGACATTTTTATGTTTAACGTTCTTTTTTTTTATAGATACAAGTATTTAAGTAAATGCTCTGTTTGTAATAAACAGTATTAAATAACATTTACCGGCCTGAATGTCGAGAAAACATTCGTCCTTTGACAGGATTCGAACCTGTATCCTATACGGAACCGTCATTTACGCTGACGTGCCTAACCTCTCGGCCACAAAGGAGAGTTCGGTAGACAAGGTCGAATTTATAATAGGATGCAGGTTCGAATCCTGTCAATGGACGAATATTTTCTATGAAAATTTCTCGGACATTCAGGCCAGTAAATGTTATTTAATACTGTTTATTATAAACAGAGCATTTACTTAAATACTTGTTTTCTATAAAAAGAACGTTAAACATAAAATGTCTTTTAAATATATATATATATATATATATATATATATATATATATATATATATATATATATATATAAATGTATCCAAATGTAAATGAAGGAAAAGAATATAAATTCAAACGTACGTGACATTAAAAAGGGGCTCAATAAAGAGTAGAGCAAAAGATATTTATTAGAAACTGTTACATTGGAAAATACAAGTTACCACGACAAAAATGCATATTTGTTTCGATGTAAAATTAGAACATCTCATCAAGTGCTTCCAATGTAACAGTTTTATATATATATATATATATATATATATATATATATATATATATATATATATATATATATATATATATATATATATATATATATGTATGTAAAAGACAATAGGAAAACTGTAATAGTTGCCGACGTGTTTCTATCGATGTGGGCTTTCTCAAGGCAAAACGAAATTAATTTATTAAATGACGTAACTAATAATAGCAAAACAACTTAGCAACTCTTATTAGTTACTTTGTTTCGTTAAATTCATTTCGTTTTTTGCCTTGAAAAAATCCACATCTGACGAAACACGTCCTATTTTCCTATTTTCTTGTCATTTATATTTATTGTCTTTTTTCTACAGTTTATTTTTTCTACAGTTTATTTTTTCTACAGTTTAACTCTGAGGAATTTTTCACGCACACACACACACACACACACACACACACACATATATATATATATATATATATATAAAAAAAAAATATATATATATATTTAATTTTAAAAATTAATTAAAAAATTTAATTTATATATATATATATGTGTGTGTGTGTGTGTGTGCGTGTCTCGAGTTATATGTTCAATACTTGAACCCCACTACAGGATCTCACTCCTTATAACAATATCCGGCTTCGTAATTGCCACAGAATTGGAGATTCAATCAAGGACAGTTTTTCCTTCGGCAGGGACGGAAAAAACAAAGACCCAGCTCTGACATATATGAGATTCTGCGTGACATTTATCCATAGTACTACATTCATTTTTGCTCTCTATCGCCCTCAGGACGAAGGTGCCGTCATCTTCGATCGAATGGGAGGATTGATAATACCCTCACTGAATTTTCCTCAGCTGGCTTTCATATCTTCTGTGACTTGAGTCGCAAAGAGTGATTAGTCTATTCGAACAAAACCGATGAAGTCAGATATTGCAGAGACTTGTCCATCGCCTATTACCTAACCCAGGGCATCATGCGAACCGCCTCGACATTTTTTTTTAATATCCTGTCCGCATCAAAGCTTATCAAATTTTAAAACCCTAGGGACTTTAAAAACTTTCTCTAGTCAGGGTCAGATTGATGCCAAACTTAAGGCATTTACCATTCCAGAGAACGTTTTTTCGCTGCTCGAAGTCAGACTGAGTTTTACGACGGGAGCTCATCTATCAATCTTCTTCAATCACGCTGCCTCAAAAACTGCTACTCTTATCTTGGAATGAATCCTTTCTTGTAATGGAGAGTTTTTATTCCCCAATTAAATTACAGCAAAAACTATTCAGCCTTGGTTCACCACTGGATACGTTACCGTCACCGAAGCAAATACCTCAATATCTCCCGCAAGGATCGGTGTAGTTTGACCCTGACCAAATTCAGAACCGTCTGCAAATTGCTGCAGAAAAAGTTCTAGAAAACTCAATGCAGCTACGCACGAGTTAAAAAAGAAAAAAAGTTGGATATCACGAATTCTGGAAGATCGGCAACCAAACCATTAACAGAGATAAAACTATTAAAAATGGTCCTGAAGTCATTTCTTTCTCAACAGTGTAGTGAAAAATAAATGATGATGAGGGGGGCCAGAAAATGCAGTCGACGAATGCCAGCAGGCTTGCTCTTTTTCTTCTTCTTCTTCGGTCACCTTAAGCAAATGAATTGTGTGACTCCCTTTCTCGGCCGTTACACTAGGCAGTTGTGAGACAGACGCCAACTCAGCCGCGCCTACTTTCTCTTTGTCTGTCTGTCTGTATGTCCAACTCTAACAGACGCAGTCCGCCCAATGACTTCTCGCGTTTGGTGCTGCTGGCATCCCGCTTTTTATGCTATTCCAAGACGGTCAAAGTTTTGCATATGTGCAAATATCGTCTCGTTTTGGAGGAGATAGGCGCGCATAAATTGTGTCTTCAATAGCGGCCATATTTCTTTTTTGTCGTCACTTTGCAGGCAAGACACGTTCGCGCTCGTTTCGAATTCCGAGGTTAAATCATGTCTTTCGTTACAAACAGAAGAGGCACAAACAAGTTAGATGACAAAGGCCATCCGCTCTCCAACTTCTCACTGAAAACAACCACAGTCATATTTTCACTACAACAAGAGAAGCTCTAGATTTCCTGAAAGACTTGACACTAAGAAGACACTGGACCAGACAAAATTCCATTGGCTGTCCTAAACATCAACCAAGAATTATCCACGATCCTAGCGAAGTTATTCGCCCGCTTCCTGAAGGAGATATCCTTTCCAAGCTCGTGGAAGGTGTCAAGTGCATGCTTAGTCTAACAAGAACGCGGTCGAGCGAGGTAAACCCTCTCAGTATAGACCCATCAGTCTCCTGAGTATCATCAATAAGCTTTTTGAGGCTATAACCAAAAAGGCCGTCGATCATCTAGATTTAGTACAACCTCTTCACTGACGAGCAGTACGGATTTCAATCGGCCCGATCCACTGCTGATGTCCTAACTAACATTGCTCACATTGTGACACCATTTAGGGTCGCTAGAAGGAGAAAAGAAAAAGGAAAGAAAAAAAAAGGAAAGGCGAGAGTTAAATTTAGATGACAAAGGAAAGCCATCACGAAAGCGGTGTTATTTTGACAAGGAAAAATGGTGAAAATTTTTATTGCCATTGTCCAGAATTCTAAATAGATAAACATTTAACTGTGTCACGGGAATGCCATTTGGGGCTTCCACAGAGTTCTAAAGAGGTAAAGATTTAATAGGTCATCCATTGACCGAGAAATAAGAATGTCCGTTGAGCACACACGAGTTGCGAAAGCAAAGAAAAAACAAACCTTATGTTAAGTCTTTGTCGATGGGAAGATATCGTTTTGGACAAGGCATCTGGGTTGTGTTGCAATTTGACTATGACAGCGAAACTATTTTATCAGAAATTGGCAAAAATTTCGTTGACGACTTCCAGATGAATTCGGCTGTGAATTGACGAAATTGTTTTATCGTATCAGTGGTTGCCGCCGGAGAGTGAGTGTGTCTGGTTGACCACCCACTTGTTAATTGGCGAAAATCTCATTGATAGGTCCCAAGTGACATTGAGAATAAGAGCTGCGATTAAGGGACCACACTACGAAAGAAAAGAGAAAGAAAGAAGGAAAAAGGAAAAGAAAAGTTTTTTTTTTCTTCGAGCAAGATTTTTTTTAAAACAAGGCTAGTCTGGTCACACCCACACTGCTGGTCGCCCATTGGATGAATGTTAACGAGAGCCAGGCGGAGGTGATCATGTGATGCAGGGGGGAGGCCTGCGACCACCCATTGAAGGGATAGGTATGAGATGTCACTGCGAGAAAGAGGGAAAACCGTTGACGCCCTCTGAGGATATGGTGAGATACCCATATGAGAACAGAAGAAGGTGGGAGTAGGAGAAGACTTCCAAAAATGGAAAGGAGTGGAAAATTCCTGACCGAAAACAAAAGAAGTGTACTGTGGATTTAGAATTATCAAGGAACCTTAAACTTCGACGAGCCCACCCCGGTTTTGGTCGGCGTCCATATAAGCAAAGTCGCAGCGAGCGAAAATCAGTTCAGTTTCCAGTTTTCCAGAGTTTCCAGTTCCAGTGAGTTCGAGTTTAAGTTGAGAGCTCTGAAGACCCACCACGCATTAGCTGACTAAGATTCACGCAATTCGGAACTCATCTTCAATCCAAGAACAATTTATTTTTGGAGAACGACTTAGACTCATACCACCAAAACAAGGTTTACGAATATCGCCTGAAGACACACCAAGAACCAGTTTCTTAAAGAACAGACAACTTAAGATGTTAAGACTCGCCTAACAAAAACAACGTGTCACGAATCCATATAGCGGTTTGGGAGAAAGATGTAGTCCTATATTCAGCAACCAGATATAAAATATTGTTATCCTTTTGAACTTTTCGAGTTATTATTTTATTTTCTTTTACACATACTTGTGCGATATCACCCTTATTCGAACTCAGCTTGCAGTACGGCCCATCGACTGATTGATTTCGTCTGCATAGATCAATTCACAACGTGGGTAGGTTAGACTAGAAATCAAAGTAGTTACTTCGGTAACCAGACGTTGGAAGCGAGCTGGGAACGACGAGGTTGATACCGAATCTAACCAGATTCCCATCCGAATCACCAAAAGGTTAGAACGTCACATTTGGTGCCGCGATCAATACCAAGTCACGTTGGTCGTCACAGGACGGGATAGCACGACGGACGCAGACAGGCGGACGCAGACAGGCGGACGTCACGTTTGGAGCGGCGACACCAGAGGGGGGCGTCACAACAGGATTAGTGAGTCTCTTGACGGCAAACACATCTTGAGAACCATAAGGCGTCACACAAATGTTTGCTACACAAGCTCTTCAGCTTTGAAATCACCTGAAGGGCAAAAATTTCCCAGTGGTGGATAATTGGCTGCTTACCTCGAAAGTGCCTCGAAAACCAAACTAGTTACATTCCGATCAGAATATTAATTTCTATGAAAATATTTCGGACATTCAGGCCGGTAAATGTTATTAATACTGTTTATTATAAAACAGAGCATTTACTTAAATATTTGTATCTATAAAAAGAATGTATAAACATAAAATGTCTTAAAATAATTTGTCCATTTCATAATGTATGACGTCATTTGTTTACATTTGATACGCCATGAGCAAATATGAATGTACGTGAGAGATTCATGGAAGATTGTAGTTTAAAAGCAGTAAATTCGACTTTGCCGACCGAACGATCCTCCTTGGCCGAATATATATATATATATATATATATATATATATATATATATATATATATATATATTCGTTTCATAGTTTCGTACTGTTATTTAATTTTTGGTATTATTTTTAAAGTCACAAAATCTCTTTTGTTTGTAGCCTGAGTTAAAATGAAAGCAAAATATCTTCAGAATTCCAACATTTCTCGAACAGGTAAACATTTCTCTTATTCGTATAAGTATTTGTGCAAGTTGAACCTTCTGAGAAATGTCTGATTAGAGGCTAAATCAAAGCAAATCTCCGCAGTACTATTGTTGATTCTAGTCAAACACCTGTTTGATTAGTTTCCATTGTTTCTTCAAATATCTTTGGGGAATCTCCCAAAAGCGCTGTTTCTTCTGTACAGTTCTTACTAAAATATTTCCCCAAATATCTCGCTTGCCTTTTGAGTTGAGGATTTTTTTTCTATTAATTTTTTTTTTTGTTATTTTTTAAATATTTTACTTTATTATTTATTTGTTCGCTCTTTTTTTTCACAAGTCGATATTCGATCAAGAAATCGATTATTCAAATAGATTTTCTTCACCTTACCAAGTTTCTTGAGATTGTCCGATATTGTCGAAATGCTGAATCCCATTATCTGAGACTTTTTTCTGACAAGTTGTTGGGGATTTTGTTCAGTTAGTATTTTCATATCTTGTTTGACAATTACAGAGAGATATACTCTTCGACCTTGATCAAGACTCGTATCCCCACTGAGGAACTTCAGAAACTATCATTGTCCTCACCCCATATTCTGGTCATAATGCTTTCCAAACATTAACAGACTGTAACTCCTGCAAACGCATCTTTGTCTTCAAGGTAACTGGTATATAATATTTAAAATTAAATTCTAGCATATTTGCTATAAATGTTGGAGGATGTTTTCATCATTAGGAATCATACTTATTATAAAACCCAGGTTGTGTGTGTCTGTACGTTTATATATTGGATCGGATTTCCTACATTTTTCAACCGATTTCAACAAAACTTCACAGGACTACGTAAAATTACCTTGCGGTGGTTCTGACAGCGCCAAAAACTGGAAAAACACAAATTGTTTTTGCACGAAATCAATTTGAAAACACGATTAAGAGGCATCGCCAGAATGAAAGGGGGACAACTCATATCGAGTTATACTTATTATAAAAATCCAGGTTGTTTGTTTGTGTGTGTGTGTGTTCGTTTATATATGGAATCTGATTCCCTACATTTTTCAACAGATTTCAACAAAACTTCACTTTTTTGTCATGTTCTGTTTCTTATTGTCTTGCACACTTTTTTCTTTATTTTTACATTCAGAATGCTTTACAAATTCCATTTACAAGACAATTGTTTATAATAAAATTCTATTCAATCGGTAGACTCATAATGATTGAAAACTATGTTTTTGTTTGAGTTTGACCAATTCGTAAAAAAAAAAACAAAAAAAAACTAATTAAGACATGCGTGTCCGTCAACCTTAAACAATAATCTTTGTCAATTTTATTTTTCAGTCTTTATGATGGTCGATACTTGATCTATCTTTTACTGTTACATCCCCGGGCAACGCCGGACTCTACTGCTAGTGAGTAATATTTTTGTGCAGCTGCTAAGAAGGTTGGTTCACTGTGTCATGCTAGATAATTTTTCTCGCATGAGTCTATCTTGCATATCAATAGGTTTGCAATTCCTGTATGCTTAGAATGTGGTTTGGTACTTTCGCCATATATCTACATATCCTTCATAAAACCCAAAGAATCAGCAATATTATTGTCTTTAATCTGGCTTCTCGGCTTGAGTCACTTTCCTTGTGACTTTTATATAGGTACTTCCATGGCAACTGTTTGGATGAACTCTTCACTATTGTACTTAACTTAGGTAGGGGATGTCTGCTCATTGCCCCCTTTTATTACTTCTGTCCCTATTTTTCTTTAGTTTAATTCCTCATCCACTCCCTCTTTAGGTGGTCTGTGATGTCAGTTCTCTGGTGGATGCGGGCGCCTTGTGCTTCGGTGTGATTTTAGTATTTGTTGTTGTGTTTTGAATGAGTGTGTGTTTGAATGAGTGGATGGGATGAATGACTGTTTTCTATTATTAAAGTCCCGCATTGATTTCGACCGTTTCTGCCACCTTTAAGGATTGAGGTGGGGGGTTATTACTAATACTATTTTGTTTAGTTTCTTGTATCTAGTTTTGTTCATTTTTGTAAATATTCATTGGAGTTAGATTTTTAAATTGTTGTTTTATACAAACAGACAATGAATTGTACATATGGCGACTAGTTAGGACTTTCAAAGAGACAATGAGGCATTATGGTGAATGTAGTAAAAAGGTTGGTAAGAATGCGTTGTTTTTGCGTTAGGAATATTGTGGTATATTTGCGTCAATGTTTGTGGCTAGTTAAGTTTTATATTAAGAAAGATGAAGACTGTCTTTTTCCCCATTCCCTATTTTAGCCTTGTGCTACATTTTGTGTTTGTACAAATAAATCTCTTCGCTATGGTACCTAGACGTTATGAATTTAAGCGCAGTACAAGACTAACGACGAGGTCTCATCAATTTACAGTTGATTTGGCTAGATGTAACCGTAAGATCTATGCTAACAGGCTCTTTTCTCGCACTTCTCGCTTGTGAAACTCTCTTACGGCTCCATGCTTTCCAGTTTAATCTCCATAAATTTAAGTGCAGTGTTAATTGCTCTCTACTGTCTTCCTGATTACACTTTGATTTTACTTAATTCTTCCATATTCAGTAACCCCTTGAGTTTTAGTGGCTTTACTACCTTGCTTGGGGTGAAATCGATTAAAAAATATAATGTCTGCGATTACAAAAGGCTTTCGGCCATATTACATTGAAACACCGTTTATAGTACGATCATCAAACTTAAGCAACGTAAATCTTGGTCAGTACCTAGATAGGCGAATGCATTGGAATATCAGGTGTCGTAAGCTTAGATGTGCACGGGTTGTAATGGATAAGGTCTAAAGACTGGAAATCAGACAGCCGTGTTCCAATTCCAGTCAGGTTCATTATATTCATCTTCGCGCAAATAACCTTGGGAAACAGACAAATCCACATCTTCTCCTTATGAGTTAATTAGTAAGACTTGTATCAGCAGAACATTATAATCTCAAAAAAGAACATTCTTACAATCTAAAAATCTGTTCTGGCTTTAAATAACCTGCAAATGGATAATAAGCTGTCAAAAAAATCAGTCAATTAATCACAATTTAAATGTTTACTATTTACATTATTCGGACTATTGTCCTCATCTTCCTAGCCATATTTATTACAACGTTTCGGCCGTTGTACGCTCCGGCCTTCTTCAGGTGGTTAGAATGTCGAACCGAACCCTTTATTTTGCTCACTGGGGTAGACTGTTTTAGTTCCATGTGCCATGTTTAATGGATGTCAGTTATCAGTTATCTCCTGTTAATTTCCCTCTGAAAGTTCTCCACTGCCTTAACCGGGTATTGAACTCACACTCTTTGGGTCCTGTCACTGGATCTAACTAACGCCTTTATCCACTGTAACATTGTGTCCACAGTGTTTTTAAAATCGGTCATTAGTTTTCGAAAGAAATAGACATGTTTTCTAGCCAAGAAATCTACACATTAAGCGGGATGGAAATCAAAGAAGTTCAAGAAAAAACACTGAAAAAATTTTGGAAGTTGGAGGAGAGGAAATATCTACAATGTCGTCTGAAAGTCTTGAGACTCCCTACCAAGAAGTAATGAGAACAATAGAAGAACAAGTAATACAGTAATACAAAACACATGTACTGAATTAAGTTTATTCACTTTCAATGAACACCATCATTTTTCGTGGCACAAAATGATGTGACGCCATGTACTTTGTGATACTTTTCAAAGCTGTATTTTGTCCATTGTTGCAAAGGCTCTCCGAATGGCGTCCTTCAACCGACCGGCTATTCTGGTCTCGTTTCATGTGAAACTCTCTTCTTGACAATATTCCACAGAGCGTTGAAATGGAACAATTATATTATGAAGGGCTGACAAAAATTTCGGACCACCCTGTATATTGTGAGAAAGGATGCTATTGAAAGAAATGCTTCGAAAAGCAAGCTAGCTCTATGGATATTAACGAACGAGGGCTTGCAAGGCAGCTAGGGATGTAAATTTATAAAAGAAATGTGTGAGTACATTAAAATTACTTTTTCAGAGAGAGAGAGAGAGAGAGAGAGAGAGAGAGAGAGAGAGATATGAAAGGCTTACACCAATATTCAGAAATTGTTTCTTATTTTTTTATCATGTGCGTATAATGTTTAATTAAAGACATCGAGGGACAGCGACGATGGAAAAGGAAAAAAAATAGTGGGAGGTGAACAGATTCAGAAGATAATGGTTACTTTTAGTTGTCAAGCCACGCTTTCACCACACATCGTCTTCCTCACTCCTTACCGTTCAATCATATGATGTAGGCGACATTGTCTGAAGAATTGGTTCCAGATCAGTAGGCCGACGATCAGACAAAAACTAGAGTCTGGTTCTTTGTAGAAAAGCGTAATGCTTGTATATATCATTGTTATCATCATTATACTGCTTTCTTTTTTTCTTTTTCTCGTTTCGTTTCTATTTCGGTATTTATGGATTTTTTGTTTCGTTTCGTTTTTTTTCTGTTTTTCTTTTGTTTCTATTTCTGTATTTATGGATTTTTTGTTTCGTTTCGTTTTTTTTTCTGTTTTTCTTTTGTTTCTATTACTGTATTTATGGATTTTTTGTTTCGTTTCGTTTTTTTCTGTTTTTCTTTTGTTTCTATTACTGTATTTATGGATTTTTTGTTTCGTTTCGTTTTTTTTTGTTTTTCTTTTGTTTCTATTTCTGTATTTATTTTTTTTTTTGTTTCGTTTCGTTTTTTTTCTGTTTTTCTTTTGTTTCTATTACTGTATTTATGGATTTTTTGTTTCGTTTCGTTTTTTTCTGTTTTTCTTTTGTTTCTATTTCTGTATTTATGGATTTTTTGTTTCGTTTCGTTTTTTTTCTGTTTTTCTTTTGTTTCTATTTCTGCATTTATGGATTTTTTGTTTCGTTTCGTTTTTTTCTGTTTTTCTTTTGTTTCTATTTCTGTATTTCTGGATTTTTTGTTTCGTTTCGTTTTTTTTCTGTTTTTCTTTTGTTTCTATTTCTGCATTTATGGATTTTTTTGTTTCGTTTCGTTTTTTTCTGTTTTTTTTTGTTTTATTTCTGTATTTATGGATTTTTTGTTTCGTTTCGTTTTTTTTTTGTTTTTCTTTTGTTTCTATTTCTGTATTTGTGGATTTTTTGTTTCGTTTCGTTTTTTTGTTTCTATTTCGTTATTTTGGTGTGTTCTGTTTCATATCTCTTATTGATTTCGTTTTGTTATCTTTTTATTTCTCTTTATTTTTTGTTTTGTTTCGTTTTATATTTTACTTATTCATTTTCTTTTTTTACTGGAATCTGTTTCGTTTTGAGCTTTCTTTGGGTTTCTTGTTTTGTCATTATATTTTTGTTTCGTCTTTTTTCTTGGGGTTTGTTTTTCGTTTTATTTTTCTTTTTGTTTCGATTTTGTTTTCGACTTGTTTCGTCTTTTGTTTTTCTTTCTGTTTCGTCCCTTTTCTTTTGCGGGGATTTCTGTTTCGTTTTTTCTCATTACTCATTTTATTGATTTCATGAAATAAACCGGTCCTTTTCCGATTTGTTTTGTCTTCTCTTTAGGTTCCCGTTTCGTCTTTTTTTTTTTTTTCTTGGGTGGGGGTGTGGTTCTGTTTCGATTTTTTTATTTTCGGGGGTTTCTGTTTCGTCCTTTTTTTGAGGGGGTTTCTATTTCATCCTTTTTTTAGGCGTTCTGTTTCGTTCTTTTTTGCGTGGGTTTCTATTTCACCCTTTTGTGGAGGTTTCTGTTTCGTCCATTTTTTGAGGGGGTCTGTTTCGTCCTTTTTTTAGGCGTTCTGTTGCGTTCTTTTTTTTGCGGGGGGTTCTATTTCATCCTTTTTGTGGAGGTTTCTGTTTCGTTCTTTTTTTTTGTTGGGTTCTTTTTTTTTTGGGGGGTTCTATTTCATCCTTTTGTGGAGGTTTCTGTTTCGTCCATTTTTTGAGGGGTTCTGTTTCGTCATTTTTGTGGGGTTTCTGTTTCGTCCATTTTTTGAAAGGGGGGGGTCAGTTTTTTTTTTTTTTTTTTTTGCTAGAGTTTCCGTTTCGTCCTTTTTTTTGGGGGGTTTCTGTTTCATGCTTTTTTGTGGTGGGGGTTCCGTTTCGTTCTTTTTATTTTTTCGGGGATTTCTGTTTCGTTTTTCTCATTTCACTTCCGTTGACTCCATGAAATAAACCGGTGTATTATTCTTTTGACTGCGCACAAAGCTTTCCAAAGGATTTTTGCTGTTCCAAACAATTTTGATTTTGTTTTTAATTTCTTTTCACATTTTCCTCTTCATTTATTTGTGATTCAATTATTTGTTTTTTTACTTAATATTATTTTATAGATAATTGATTTCTGCACAGGTAATGTTCACAGAACTGAACATGCTGATATTGAGAGGATCTCGATTCTTCATTAGAGTTTCAGCTATTAGGTTTCCCCCATGATTTTCCGTGCTTGTTCCAAGTACTACTCTTACCATCCTGCCATTTTTTCAATTCCCTGTCGATTTTCAGGTACTCGGTCATCTTTTAAAAGATGAATAATGAACCATTTCGCTTAATGGAGAGGGGGAAAATACACTGTCTGTCATTATTTTTTCACTCTGTTTGAGGTTTCTTTTTATTAATTGTTATTGCACTCTTTGAGTGTTCATACCAGAAACAATTGATGGCTTGCACTGGAGTTTGAGACAACAAGTCTGCTAAATGCGCGAGAATTCTCCTAAATATTGTTACTGTAGACACTATTATCTGAATGGCATTGGGTCTTTCTTCATATTTCTTTCGAAATCGTTCATTCACCTGTCGTCTTCGTGACCGACAGTTTCTTTGACGAGGTTCAAATACTTTCCAATCTTTATTTTATTTTTTTTTATTTACTTTGCTCTTTTTCTTTTACTTCTCCTTATCAATTTGCTGAAACAGCAAAACTCAACAGAATTATTATTATTAACATAACCCTTATTTTTTTTATTTGACGACACATTTCTATTCTTCAATTTTCTTTAACTTTTTTGTCTATTTTTTTCATTTTCGCTCCTTTCACGTTTTTCTTTTTTCTTTCCACCTTCTCGTTTCTCCTCCCCTTCCTCTTTCCGCTTCCTTTTTTCTCCTCCTCTCTCTCTTTCCGCTTCCTTCTTCCTCTCCCCATCTTTCTGCTTCCTTCTTTCGCCTCCTCTTCCACTTTCCGCATCCTTCTTTCGCCTCCTCTTTCTCTCAACGCTTCCTTCTTTCTCCTCCTCTTTCTCTTTCTGCTTCCTTCTTTCTCCTCCCCTTTCTACTTCCGCTTCCTTCTTTCTCCTCCTCTTTCTCTCAACGCTTCCTTTTTTCTCCTCTTTCTCTCAACACTTCCTTCTTTCTCCTCTTTCTCTTTCCGCTTCCTTCTTTCTCCCCCTTTCTCTTTCCGCTTCCTTCTTTTTCCTCCTCTTTCTATTTCCGCTTCCTTCTTTCTCCTCTTTCTCTTTCCGCCTCCTTCTTTCTCCTCTTTCTCTTTTCGCTTCCTTGTTTCTCCCCCTTTCTCTTTCCGCTTCCTTCTTTTTCCTCCTCTTTCTGTTTCCGCTTCATTCTTTCTCCTCCCCTTTCTCTTTCCTCTCCTTTCTTTCTCCACCCCTTTCTATTTTCTCTTCTTTCTTTCTCCTCCCCTTTCTCTTACCGCTTCCTTCTTTCTCCTCCACTTTCTCTCACCTCTTTCTTCTTTCTCCTCCTCTTCCACTTTCCGCATCCTTTTTTTCCTCTTCTTTCTTTTTTCGCTTCCTTCTTTCTCCTCTTTCTATTTTCGCTTCCTTCTTTCTCCTCCTCTTTCTCTTTCCGCTTCCTTCTTTCGCCTCCTCTTTCTCTTTCTTCTCCTTTCTTTCCCCTCCTCTTCCTCTTTCCGCTTCCTTCTTTCGCCTCCTCTTTCTCTTTCCGCTTCCTTCTTTCGCCTCCTTCTCTCTCTCTTTACCATATTGTCCCGCGCCATTTTGTTGCCTGGAGTCTGGGAAAACCGGTTGATTCCCGCTATTCACCGATCACGTGCCGTCAACTTACTCAAGATGACCAGTTTTAACAAGGAAATAGCGAACAAAGAATCGACTCAGCTTGTTTCTTGTTCGTAACTATCATATCCACCCACCACCACCCCGCACTTCTTTCTCCACACCGTCGATCACCGGTACATCTATGCTTATCTCCCGCTTTCTTTAATCTGTGCTTTTTACGAAGTTGCCAGATGTTACCGCCTGGCGGCGCTCGTGTCCAGACATCGATCACAATTTTGTGGAATCTGAGATATTTGCGCGTTTCCTTGCATTGAAAACTTCAACAATTTGATGCGAGCCGAGGTGCCATCCTTTTCCAGCCGACTGACTCGATGAATGGGATACATGATATGTGGTGCATTTGGGCAGAAGAAAAAATGTTTTGACCCGGAAGGAAATGCAGGATATCCGAGCTCCAATTAGATTTGAATCTTTTTTCTTTCTTTCTGAATATCGACGACGCTTTTGAGTATCAAAAAAATGTTATGCCATTTTTCTTTTCGATACCAGATTCGCTCTTTCGTCTTTCCATTTTCGTGTACACATACACAAGTGCATGCGTGTGTTCTTACTCATATTTTCATTTATTTTTTCTTAAAGTGTTTTAAATATAAATTAAGTATATTTTAATCTTCTGTTTATATGTTGAATCATGAATAATTCCTGCCTTTGTGTATCGATCTTTTTAATCTCGCCCTAACTTCCAGAGCTTGATCCTTCAGAATAACCAAGGATACAACCACTGCCTAGCTGTGGCTATTTCCCCGCTATTTCCTTATCATATAATCCTTTCTAATCTAGATTCATGTGCCGTTTGCTCTGCTAATCTATCTCGGTTGAGTCGCTTACTATAATCAGCAGCAAACGACCTAATGGTAGCCTTAAGATAACCCCACCATTTATTCCTAACTAAGACCCCCGTCGATTCCTGCATTAGGGTAAGTAAAAGTTGGTCCTGAAAATCAAACAATTATGGGTTGAATTTCTAGTACCCAGCCATACTAATCTTAGGTTTATCTAAGTTTATTCGGACCATAGTCTTGTTCGGGTTCATCTAAACTATAGAATGAAGACTTAGACAGCTTAAGGGCCCTAAGGCGACTCTCCTAAGACTCGGGTCAGTGTAGATGTATGCAACACCAAAGCCGAGCTGCCCCTATTAGTCCAAGTCCACACTACCTCCAGTGGAAACTCATTTCTGATCTTATGAACAAAATCCAACCTGTCGATAAAGACCCGAATTGATTTTACGTCCGGGTTGTTATTACCTCATCTAGTCCCCGTGCGATCTATATCGGGATCGAGGACGGCATTCCAGTTACCCGCTAAAATTACCCGATGAGATGTTATCAGAAACGGATCGATCCGCCGGAGAAAGGCGGCTCGCTCCCCCGAGTCATTGGGTGCATAAACCCCAAATGAAACGAAACGTCTGATCATTTATGGTAGCACCCACGACACAAAGCCTGCTCGCCATACAAGCGTACACACAGCCTTCAAGAAACTGCTTACCAGCCAAGAACCACCTTCTTCACTAAAAAGGCTTGGTTTGGTTTGTTGTGTTTTATGGCATATCAACCTCAATGGGTTATGCCGTAAATGCCGACAACTTTTTTCCTGGTAATATTTTTGTTTTGTCAAAAATCTATTTCTGGTAATATTTTTTTCCTGAAAAATGTATAGCTGGTAATATTATTTTAAAAAATGTATTTTATTTCTTCAAAAATTTATTTCTAGCATTAAAACCTATTTTTATACTTTTATAATGCTTTTTACCTCAGTTTCGGGGTTAACTATTTGCCCATAGCTGGGACCCTAACAGGTGCTACCACCCCGGTCAGGGTGGACCTGGGAACACCAGCAATTAAGTGGTGGTTCCACACTCCTCAATGCCTCCTGATCAGATGCCTTGCTGTTGGATGAAGTTTATCGTCTTACCCTAGTCGCGGATGTAGTTTATCGTCATACCCAGGACACCACTAGAAAGGCCATCATAAAACGCTGAGAAGACGTAAAACGTCTTCGAGAGTGAAACATCATGGTCCGCAGAATGGAAACGAGTCTCTTGTAAAGCGCATATATTCCCTCCCAATTGTTGAAGGTCATGATCGAGTATCGAACTTCGAGACCCTGCGACAGCCACATGGTATTCAAAAATGTTGTCCTACTTTTCATTTTGTCCCTACTTTCCACGGTTTAATTCCCCATCCCCTTCCCCTTTAGATGACCAGAAATGACAGTTCGGTAGTGGACGTGTGACATTTTTCGTTTTTCGAGTGTGTTCTTTTGTATTTGTTGTCCTGCCTGAATGAGTGTGTAGTTGTACGTTTGTGGTTGGTCGAAGGATTGGTTTTCAATTCATCCGAGTCTTCCATTAATTTCGTCCAGTTAACTGATATTTATGCCAAAATTAAGGATTGTGGTGTGGTGTGGTGTGGTGACTATTACTAACACCATTTTGTTTAGGTTCTTGTGTGGTTTGAGTAATGGATAGCGGCACGGAATGAGGAATCGGAAAGCCGAGTTCGAATTCCACTCGAATCCAATATATTCACTAGTACCCTTGAGAACCCTCTTCTTCCCTCAAGCTATGGGCAAATAGCAGGACAGACCGGGTTCTATAGCCTTGGATAGTAACTGGTCTACCGCAGAAAGAAATGGCAACCTACTGCGGAAAAAATTGCCTCGTCAGTCATGTATTGAAAGATACATAATCACCTAAGCGTGTATCGCGCATGGCACATAAGTGACTGACTGACTGATATATAGTATTACGCATTTTGTAAATGTTCATTGGTGTTTTCATTTTAAAGATGTTGTTATTTCCCCCCCCACCCCACCCCAGATAAATAATAATATGGGGATTAGTTAAGACTTCATAGAGTCTTTGATGTATTATTGTGGTTGGAGTAAGAGTGGTAAGTACGAATGTGGTATTTTGGTGCAAAGAATATTGTATAATTTGTTTGAGTCAGTGATTGTGGCTAGCTAAGTTTAAGTTAAGACAGATGATGACCAGCCTTCCCTGGCCCCACTTTTGACCATGTTCCATATTTTTATTTCCTCAAAAATATTATTATTAGTCAAATAAAGTTTTTTGGCTAGTTCTCGCTATTTGTGATCGGTTGAAGTCTCGTCTCGTACGTAACGTGTTTTTGACTGAATACTGTTTTTTTTTTTTGCTTTTTTTTTGCCTACACCTGTGTTATTGGAAATTTTAGCATCTTGTTAAGTTTAACTTTATTAATTTTTCTATATTTTGCTTTTAATGTATATTTTTAAACATTTTGTTTTCAGTTTATTTGATTTTTTTAAAATTTTTTACTCCTTTCGGTATTGAGTCGATTCCATTTTTTCTTGTATAACAGTTACACAAGACTATTTTTTATTTTGTTTCTTGCCTTTATTTATTTTTTAATTCTTTTTTAATTAAGCATTTGGTATTTCTATATATAATCTTATAAATATAAGTAAGTATACTCGTCCGGAAAAACCCTAGGTATTTTGGTTTCTAAATGAACAAACCAATACCCAAGAAGAAATAAGGAATAAAAAAAGAAAGAACTAAGAACATGTAATTGAGGCGAAAACAATCGTCCAGAATCCAAGCTCAGAGTCCAAAGAAAAAAACCCTCCAAAACAAGCAAAGCAAAAATAACTAAGCAAAGTGTTCAATACCCTAAGTAGAGCAAATCTAACTATGAACCTAAAGAGCCAGGAAAACCTACCTAGGTTTCACCTACGTGGATTGTCAGGGTGCACTGACGGTCCGCGTAGGTGAAACCTAGGTAGGTTTTTCCAACTCTTTAAGTTCATATTTTATATATTTATATATATATATATATATATATATATATATTGAACAATAAAAAAATAAAAAAAAATTGAAATATTCAGACACACTGGGTTGTAGATTAATATTCTTTCGTTTTTTTTTTTTATTATTATTTCATTTAGATTCCTCGACTAGTTTCGGCCAAAATGGCCATCATCGGAGAAGAAATATTTCTGCTTGCTGGTAGCAGTAAACTATATAATATATATATATATATATATATATATATATATATATATATATATATATATATATTTGCGAGTCGATTTTTCGGCTAAACACAGACGATTTAAGAATGAAAATAGTAAAGTCTATTAGTACATTATAGATTCTCTGTGGTATTATGGTGGCTGTCTTTAAAATGATAAACAGGATTGTGTCGTTTTGGTGCAAGGAATACTGTGAAATTAATACCAATATTAAGAAGTCTATCAGAGAATTCGAGAGGATTAAAATAAGATTAATAGGTATAATATGCCCAGAATATTCAACTAAACCTGTTTTAATGAAGATAGACTGCCTAAATATTTATTTTTTAAACTGCATGATTCAACGCTTGAAATTTAAACGTAACCTTGTGAAAAGGCCAACTGAAATCGTAGAATTTTCTTATAAAATCATCCAATGTGCACAACAGACTAAAACACTCAACGACTACTGAACACTTTAAAGAAATGCCTATGTAGCATTTATTTAAAGAAATTGTTAATAAATCTGAAATTCTACATTAACTGAAGATTTAAAAAAATAATACACTACATAAAGGATATATAAATATAACATTATTATATAAATATAAAATAAAGTTGGCTCCCTGTGCCGCGCCAGGAAATTTTCTCGCCGTAGTCGATCCTTCAAATCTACAAATCAACCATTCGCCCTTGCATGGAGTATTGCTGCCATATATGGTCTGGAGCCCCTTCTGTTTGTTTCAAAGTTCTTGATAAAATCCAGAGACGGATATGCAACGTAAGTGGCTCTGATGTGGCATCTCGTCTGCAGTCGCTCTCTCACAGAAGTGCCGTCTTTTTTACAAATACTTTCACGGTAACTGCTCCGATGAGCTGCTTTCGCTGATTCCCAGACTTCATGAATTTAAGTGTTCTACTAGGCTGGCATCTCGTTCTCACACTTTCACTGTCGAAACTGTTAAATGTATCCGTCTTTTCTACTCCAATAGCTTCATGTCTCGCACTTCTTGCCTGTGGAAATCCCTCCCCTCTTCCTGTTCCCCTGACAGCTATAATCTCCAACTATTCAAATGTAATGTCAATCGACGTCTCCAGATACCTTGATCTATCCCCTATCCTTCTCTTCATCCTTTCCTCTATCACTTCTATTGGCTCTCGCTCCAACTCTCTGTAACCCCTTGCGTGCTAGTGGCTTCCCGCCTTGCTTGGGGTGAAACGCTTAAAAAATAATAATGGTTTAATTCTTTTTCATACTATAAAGTGATTTGTTTCAATTCCCACATTGAAAAAAAAAATTATAAGCAGAATAGGTTCCAAAAGATTACCTGCCTTTGCTGAACCGTTTTCTGTAAATTTTGGATGCCACTATTGTATAATGTGTAATATATAATGCAGGCAAAATGCAGCATTTTTTTCCCTAAATCCCAAAAGATAATGGACACAGGAACAATACCATGTCCGATACACCTAACTAAATCATTTATTGTCCACATTTTTATGCGCTTATTGAAAACGAATCGACTACGTAGCTTGTGCGTCTGACTGACGTCTCCAGATGCCCTGATCTATCACCTATCATTCTCTTCATCCTTTCCTCTATCATTCTTATTTGCTCTCGATCCAACTCTCTTTAACCCCTTGCGTCCTAGTGGCTTCTCGCCTTGCTTGGGGTGAAACGGTTAAAAAAAAATCTCCAGATGCTTCAACATAGAGTTATCGCTATGTTACAGTGTTCAAAAACCACAAATATCCGTCTGGTTCTTATTAGTTTGGTTGGGAATATCAAAGTTGTACTCCCTGGGGAAGAAAGGATCATTCCACCCATTATTCCAATGTAAGAGTACCAATCCTCTGAAGAGTCTATCACTGGGCCCTCTATTCAAATGTCTATTTTCTTCATTATAGTTTGTCTTAAATGTATTATTAGATGTATTATTTCTGTATTTTATTATTCAATCCTCAAATATTTCTTCTTTTTTAATTCACTCTGACATTTTATTTTGTTGTTCTTCTGGAGTGCAATTTTTGTTCCTTGCCAGGGTGTAAGCGTCCGAGTCCCCACATTAAAAAGACCTTGTGTCACAACTCGTGGGGAGACAGAGTAAATACCCTGTTGTTCTTCTGGACATTGAGTATAAGAATTTATTTTCAGTTTAGTATTATTTTTATTTAATTAAGCATTTATTCTTTTAGGTTTTCTTTTGCATTTATTTAATTTTTCTTTAAATTTGTTGTTTCTTCTTTAACTTTTCTTCGTTGTTCTTTTTCCTTCGTTTTGAGTCCATCAAATGTTTCTTGTATATCCTTCCCATCCTTCTGACATTGCTTTAGTGACTTGCCATTTTTCTGTATCACAGTTTGTCTTTCCATCTCTCCTCTCTTTCCGGTCCGCCTTCTCTCTGTCTCTGTGTCTCTCTTTCCGCTATTTCCGAAACCCTCCTCACTTCCCCTTCCTCCTTATCTTTCCGCTCTCTCTACTTCCGGGACCCTCTCTCTCTCTCTCTCCGTCCGGGACCCCCACTCTCTCTCCTTCCGCGACCATCCCTCTCTCACTCCCTTCCGGGACCCCCTATCTCTCTCTCTCCTTCCGCCCACTCTCTCTCTCTCTTCTTCCAGGACCCATCCTCTGTCATTTCGTGACCCTTTCTCTGTTTTTCTGGAAACCCCCTCTCTCTCTCCTTCCGGGACCCCCTCTCTCTCTCAATCAGGGACCCCTTTCTCTCTCTCTCTTTCCAGGACCACCCCTCTGTCTCTTTTCGTGACCCTTTCTCTCTCTCTTTCTGGGATCACCTCGCTCTCTCTCTCCCTCTCTCTCTTTATCCGGAGCCCCCCCCCCTCTCTCTCTTTCTTTCTTTCTTTCCCGGGACCCTCCTCTCTTTCTCGTCTTATTCCGGGACATACTCTCACACTCTCTCTCACTCTCACTCACTCTTTCTCTCTCTCTCTCACTCACTCTTCTTCTCTCTCTCTCACTCACTCACTCTTTCTCTCTCTCTCCCTCTTTTTTCCGGGAACCCCACCTCTCTCTCTCTCTTTCCGGGCCCCTCCTCTCTTTCTCGTCTTATTCCGGGACATACTCACACACACACTCTCTCTCTCTCTCTTACTCACTCGTTCTCACTCTCACACACTCTTTTCTCTCTCTCTCCCTTCCTCTTTCTCTCTGTCTCACTCACTCTCTCACGCACACACGTCGCTATTCTACACAATTGTCAAATGTTTGTAGCTGTAGACTTAGTTACATAACTTATTTCGAAATGTAATCGTCCTCTAGCCGACCTGGCGAATCGGTTCTCTACCCTGAGGATCACAATATCCTAATACAGAACACGAGAAATGAGACACGGGATCTCACTTGTAACACATCTGAAATCGCCACAGTAAAAGGAGGCAGGAAAAAAAAATCATTGCTTATCATTTCCTTAAAAGATTTCAGCCGAATCTTTACTTTTCGGTAATCATATGGAAAACCATAACCTTTTATTTTATCAGCATCAAATACGGAAGACATTAAAGCCTTATTTTCTAATTCTACACAATAAATGGCATTAAATTCAATGTCACGCAGCTAGATATATTTCCTTATTTTTTTAATAATTTACTCGTATTTTTGTTGCTTGCATTTGTGTAAATTTTGGAATGATTTTTCTTTTTTTTTTACGATGGATTCATTCACTGTTGCGGTTGCTTCTTTGTTGAAAGTACGTTTTTGTGTTTATAAATATAGAGCGTTCAAATCGTGACGAACTCTTGTTCTCCTACTGTGTAAGAACGGGGTCAATCCATAGTTGCGATTGAATCAATAATCACAAATATCTTTTGTTTAGAGATGAAAAAGCAGCCGCTCACTCAGAGGTAAGGCAATAACAGAAACTGTTGTCTATATGATGAAAGAAACAGAATAAAAGGAAATAGCACAAAGCAGTAACTTTTCTCTGTTGAATTTAAAGAAGTGATGACGTAAAAGTTTTCAAAATGAAATCGAAGCAGATATATTGCATTCTAAACGGTACCTGACTTTGGACCAAAAAAGATGTCGGTGACAAAGATTGATATGTTTCTACCTAGTGTACAGGATTAGTTTACGGATTTATGAGTAAGGGCGAAATTCTCTGACTTCGTCACGGGTGGAGTGTAGAGAGAATATATATGTAAGCAGTGACTATTACGGCTGATGATGCAAGCCTCTTCGGTAAATCGAATTGAGTCCTCTCGGTCACTGTGTGTTTATCTAAAAATAAATACGCTTAAAATTCACCTTCTTCCCTTAGGGTAAAAATCTCCGATTGACGCCAGTTCAGCCTGGTTTCGATCCTAGTTAGAGGTAACCGGGCGCCTTGCCACACTGATGAACCTTGATACAGCGGAAACAGTCTGTCTGTGGATGACATATATATATATATATGCATACACAGTGGTTAAATATAGAACACACACACACACGTATATATATATATATATATATATATATATATATATATATATATATATATATATATATATATATTACAATAAATCATTCATACAAAAGAAGATTAGTAAAGTTAATGATATAAAATGGCGAAATCTCTTCGAAAAACAAAATTTTAAAGTTGCATTAATCTACGAACCACTCGATGAATGTTATGATCCTTGTTTTTTAATAACTACAAGCTGTATGACGTCTTTTTGTAATCTGCTAGTACTTTTTCAACTGTAACTTCAGTTATCCTCAGGCATGGAAATTATTTTGTTTTTAGTAAAATCCATATATCATTAATATATATATATATATATATATATATATATATATATATATATATATATATATATATATATATATATATATATATATTTCGATATAGATATATCTCGAGAGTTCGATTCTAGAGACAATTAGCAGCTCAGCAAGAGTATGTAGAACAACAACAAGTCTTTAATCCCTACTCTATTGAAACTATTTCATCTACAGCAGATAAGGTTGAATGCTTTGCTCTTAAATTCTCTTCCACCTCAATACTCATTTGACGTAACCAGACCTGATTTATCTCCCTAGAATTGAGGCTACTACTGGGTGATATGCGCATAACCCCGTCACTGGTCTTGGACATCATTTCTAAATTACACACCCATTTGGTAAATGGAAGTGACCGGATGTCCAACCCTCGTGCTAAAGAACTGTGCTCTCGAGCTGGCTCTTGTCCTCTCCGAACTCTACAACTATTTCCTTCCTAATTTCCTGCTTGTTGGAAGATCCACCTCAGTTGTTCCGGTTTTTAAGAACTCTGGAGAACCTTCTGAATCCTGTAACTATTGCAATATTAATCTCTTACCGCTTTTCGACAGACTATTCAAGGCTTTAATCGATGCTGAAATGGTTAAGCTTCTTAGCTCCCACGATCAAACAATATGGATTCCGTTTTGTCAGGTATAGCACTGAAATGCTTACGGCCATCACTGAATATATATTTCAAATTCTTGATTATAATGGCGATGATTGAGTTGTGGATCTTGATGTCTCGATAGCGTTATATATATATGTGTGTGTGTGTGTGTGTGTGTGTGCGTAAAAATATATAGAAAATAGGAAAGAACTCGTTAGGTAAATAATCCAAAGTTCTTTAGTATTTTTGTTATTCTTTTTAAAAATAGTGCTCGATACAAAAGTAGAGCATAAATATAATATATATAAATATATATATATATATATATATATATATATATATATATATATATATATATATATATATGTGTGTGTGTGTGTGTGTGTGTGTGTGTGTATGTGTGTGTGTGTCTTTATCTAAATTGCTAAAGATATACCACCACTCACCTTCCTCCAAAAAAACCTACGTACATTTCTTATCTCTTTATTTTCCCTTTTTCCTTCCCCTTTTTCCCTTTTTCCCCATAATATTTCCGTTGAGTTGACCGATTAAATAAGTCCATGTCTGATCCTTACCCCCTCCTCATCAATATAAATTATTGTAATAAAAATAAATTTTAAAACTCCACCTTCTCTCTCTAAACTCGACCATGTCTCTCACACTATTCCTCACCAGCCTCTATGTTAATTTATAGAAGCTTAATACTGCCCGTCAAAAGTGTAAATTTTAAATTCATTTTTCGTTTCACCTTTGAAAGTGAAGTCTGAAGATCCAGAGAAAAATTAATTTCTCTGGTGAAATAAATTATAACTAATGGAGACTTAAAGTGGTTTTTCATTAAATTAAATTATTCGCTCTGACTTAACATTGAGCTCTCAGGATTTCATCTTCCTTGGGATTATCCATACGGATTACCATATATATATATATATATATATATATATATATATATATATAGATAATATTAGTGGAAAATATACATACATATGAAAAATATATCTAAAAAATTCCCATACATGTATATTTTCAGAAAAAATTTTCCAAGAGGAAGGATCCAGGTAGAACTCAATGTCTAGGACAGAGTAAGGATATAATAAAAAGGCTTAAACACTAATATTCCATGGTCATAATTTATTCCATTGGAATCGTAAATACGATCCAAATCATCAGACCTACAAATTCAAAATGAAAAACAGAAAAAACAACTCCGGAAATCAAAACAGAATTTAGAGAAAGTGTAAGTATGAGGATGAGTGACAGAGAGAATTTTTGGAGATGTGGGTGGGGTGGATTTAAAAAGAGGAGAGAAAGAAAGTCGACGGATGTCTAATACATAAAGATACATTTCGTGGTGACATATACACACCACAGACAATTCGGATAGGAAGGGAAAAAAAAAAAAAAAAGGGAAAGGGTGGGGGAGAGGGATGGGACGAAGGAAAATAAAATTGTGTTTACTTAAAGGGCCGCTTTGTAATTGGGAAAATTAAATCAAATATAAATATATGAAGATGAATATAACGATTGTCTCATTTCGCAAGGACCAAATATTTCTATGTTCAAAAACACATACTAATACACACAAAAAACATATACAAGTAGGTACATACACTTAGGCATGTACACACACACACACCCAGACATACGTGTACATACACATGCACATACATACACACATACACACATATATATATATATATATATATATATATATATATATATATATATATATATATATATATATATAACAAACATATATATATATATATATATATATAAACCTAAAAATATATTCACATATCCACACATACACATATTCATCTATATTCATATACACACACTTTTCACATACATATACACGCATACATATGCCCCATGTATACATTCATACATACATACATACTTATACATACACATACACATACATATACATATACATACATACACACATATATATATATACCCATACATACATATATACATATACATACATATATATATATACACACATATACCCATACATCCACGCACATACACATACACACATACATATACACACATACATACATATATACACACATACATACATATACACACACATACACACATATACACATACATATACACATGCAAATACATACACACCCTTACATATGTATATATATACACATGCAAATACATACACACCCTTATACATGTATATATATACACATGCAAATACATACACACCCTTACACATGTATATATACACATACACACACACACACACACACACACATAAACATGTATACACATAAGTACACATACACACCTATACATATACATACATAACATAAGCACCTCCATACGTACATATATACACTTACATACATACACACATATATACACATATATACATATACATACAAATATACACACATATACACACACACATACATACATATAAATACACACAGAGATATACACATATGTACATATATACAAAAAAGTTAAAATCTAAATAAGTGACGATTCAAATATTTGCGCGTGTAAGAAAAAAAAAAAAAAAATTTTATATATATATATATATATATATCTACATACACATACATGCACATACATACATACATAAATACATAGCGCATCACATAAACGTGCACAAAGGTACATTTAGAGATAAACATAATAGTCA
Source organism: Acanthosepion pharaonis (assembly GCA_903632075.3). NCBI lineage: Eukaryota > Metazoa > Mollusca > Cephalopoda > Sepiida > Sepiidae > Acanthosepion > Acanthosepion pharaonis. The sequence continues at coordinate 654,484 of CAHIKZ030004191.1, forward strand.
TACAATTAAAATGTCATGCCCGATGTTATAGGACCGAGATGGAGCCGACATAAGTGACAACATGTTACACAACGGTGTTCAAGTTTTGAAACCTTTCTTATGTCTACATTTAGAGAATACCTCATTCGAAGATTCAGCAGCTCATCTCGATTTTTATCTTTGATAATGAAGATTTTTTCCGCCATGCATAGATCACACCGATCGCGGAAGTTATTAGGTGTTCTGGCTCTAGATAGGAATCTCCATTTCAAAATTGGGTTTAATCCCGTATCCACCAGTTCCCAGTAGTGTTTGGATAAGGAAGTCTGTCTACTGAGGCATCTATATCTAAATGAGCGTCTATGGTTGTATAGACGCTGCCCAATCACCGGCGGATATACCTATGTATCTTTTTTTTCTCGTTTATATTTCCCTCGGGAAAGATAGTTGCCTCGTATACTACATTTTCAGATTTGCATTTACCCCCGATTGGACAATGGTCTTTATTCCTACAATTGCAGGTAGGGTTACTAGATTGAGTTCCATTACCGTGGTAGTTTCTAAGTATTCTGCAATTATGGGAAGATATGATTTTCTCTATATTTCTAACGCATGAGTAACTAATTTTTAGAGTTTTCCTATTGAAAATTTTACGTAGTGGATGCTTACTGTGGAAATGTTTATCAATTAATTTCAGAAAGAAACTTCCTATATCAATGTTAGAGAGTCTGCAATATGGTGGGTTGAACCATATTACCTTCCTTTTCCTGTTCTTAGTTTTGCCCTTATTCTGATTTACAAGTTCACCATTAAAGCTTAATTCTTGTCTAAAACCACTATTTTTTAAGGCCTGATTGTATATAAATTTATTACCATTAAATATTTTCTGGCTAGAAGATAGCTTATTTATTCTCGTATTCACAGTTTTGGGGATGTGATCTATCACATGTTTAGGGTGGTTAGAGTGGACGTTGATGTATAGGGGTGTTTGATCAACTTGTGGAAGGGTTTAAAGGTATTATTCGATAGATTGAGTGTAATATCTAAAAAGTTGACTATTTTCAGGTTGGAAGATATTTCAATTTTAAGGTCTAAGTATTTGAAGGCCCTAATAATCTTCTTATGTAAGCTGGAAGTTAAGGGACCATTGCTATTTGGGACAATGATTAAGCCGTCATCTCTATAAATTCCGACTTGGTTAAGGTCAACTATTCTACTCAAGGTGTCAAGAATATATATGCCCACCAGATCTGCAATTTGGGCAGAATCAAAGGCACCCATAGGTACATCGAAATTACCATTATTCTTTTTTACCCAAGTAGCGTCATTGTATGTAAGTATTGATCTTCTAGACGCTAAAATAATGTCCAGATCAATATCCGTTATTTTGGTAAATCCTTTGGCGAAATTGAGGCTATTAATTAATAGTTCCTCCGAAATAGAAGGGTAAAAATCCAAGATATCAAATTGGATGAAAGTGGCTTTATTCTTGTTAGTGATATTTCGGAACCATTTAATCGTCTCCGCCGAGTCCTTCCAAAGGTTAGCATGATATTTATTCAGGACACAAGATGTTATTTCCTTTAAGATACTCTTGGAAATTAATCCCAACTCAGATTTGGAGGGATTAATTAGACGGGACTGTAAGCTATTGACAAAGTTCGGCTTATGATCCTTGAAGAAAATGTATGCATCTTTCATACAAGAGAGAGAATATCTCCCCTGGCATTTATTTTACGCTCTTGAAATAGTCAGTTGGACAGTGACGGTGAGGTAAGGGCAGGTTTGATCATTCACATTTGGTCAATAATAATGAAAATTACACAAATACAGATCGATGCTAGATCGATTATTTACTCCCTTTGGCTGTTGACATTATCAATTGTTTGTTCAGCAAATTCCAAATGATGAAGCATTATTTATAGATATGAACAGAATGAGATAGATAAATAGATATGAACTGAATAGATAGATGAAGATGATAGATTGATAGATATGATTGAATAGATAGATAGATAGATAGATAGATAGATAGATAGATAGATAGATAGATATGGATAGAATGAAAAAGATAGATAGATAGATAGATAGATAGATATGAATTGAATGAGGTAGATAGATATGAACTGAATGAGATAGATAGATAGATAGATAGATATGAATTGAATGAGGTAGATAGATATGAACTGAATGAGATAGATAGATAGATAGATAGATAGATAGATAGATAGATAGATGATATGGATAGAATGAAAAAGATAGATAGATAGATAGATAGATGAGATATGAATTGAATGAGGTACATAGATATGAACTGAATGAGATAGATAGATAGATAGATAGATAGATAGATAGATAGATATGAATTGAATGAGGTAGATAGATATGAACTGAATGAGATAGATAGATAGATAGATAGATATGGATAGAATGAAAAAGATAGATAGATAGATAGATAGATAGATAGATAGATAGATAGATATGAATTGAATGAGGTAGATAGATATGAACTGAATGAGATAGATAGATAGATAGATAGATAGATAGATAGATAGATAGATATGAATTGAATGAGGTAGATAGATATGAACTGAATGAGATAGATAGATAGATAGATAGATAGATAGATATGGAAAGAATGAAAAAGATAGATAGATAGATAGATAGATAGATAGATAGATAGATAGATAGATAGATAGATATGAATTGAATGAGGTAGATAGATATGAACTGAATGAGATAGATAGATAGATAGATAGATAGATAGATAGATAGATATGGATAGAATGAAAAAGATAGATAGATAGAATAAACTGAATAGGTAGATAGTTATGAACTGAATAGGAATAGATAGATAATGAGGTAGATAGATTGATATGGAAATGAAAAAGATAGATAGATAGATAGATAGATAGATAGATAGATAGATAGATATGAACTGAATGAGGTCGATAGATATGAACTGAATGAGATAGATAGATAGATAGATATGGATAGAATGAAAAAGATAGATAGATAGATAGATATAAACTGAATGAGGTAGATAGTTATGAACTGAATGAGATAGATAGATAGATAGATAGATAGATAGATATGGATAGAATGAAAAGATAGATAGATAGATAGATGAATATGAACTGAATGAGGTCGATAGATATGAACTGAATGATAGATAGAGATAGATAGATAGATAGATAGATAGATGGATAGATATGGATAGAATGAAAAAGATAGATAGATAGATAGATAGAAGATAGATATAAACTGAATGAGGTAGATAGTTATGAACTGAATGAGATAGATAGATAGATAGATAGATAGATAGATAGATATGGATAGAATGAAAAAGATAGATAGATAGATAGATAGATATGAACTGAATGAGGTCGATAGATATGAACTGAATGAGATAGATAGATAGATAGATAGATAGATAGATAGATAGATAGATATGGATAGAATGAAAAAGACAGATAGATAGATAGATATATGAAGAGAATGATCTAGAAACTGTGATTTCTTTGATAGATGGGCAAAAGGAACGAATCACGTACAGAAATAACTTCACGGTGGAACACGTGATCATGAAAGATAAAAAAAAATCACCCGTTGATGCTGACGTGATTGGAATTATTTTTCCCCGTGATACACCCACACTTAGAAATGATACTTTACCTGCACTGTGAGCTAAACTCTGAGACTTAAATTTGACCTTGCCATTGCATAAATCTGGGTTTTATTCCTTTCTTTTTCTTTTTTAAGCACATAAAGTTTTATAGCACATTTCGACTCGATTATAAGAATCTATATATTTCAGAACGAAGCCAAATTTTCACCAACTCAGCAGACAGAATTTTATCTCCAAAAACCAATGAATACACTGAAGGGTCGTTATGAACAATGTTTATAAACGAAAACTAAGCTGTCCACGCGAGAAACATTCTACTCTCGAACCCCAGTGTAATATTTGTCATAAATAACCGTCCCCAATTTCTGATAGTTTTGATACCAAGGGTAAAATTAAGCAAGGGTTTCATTTCGTATACGACATCATGGCTTTTCTTGAGGGAAATATTCAGAAAGCGATTCAGGAAAATGGTTATGTGAGATTCGTGGAAGTTCAAAGGGTTTCTGAAATGTTTTCTGCTGTCCCATTATGAAAATGTCTATAACCTTGTTCCAGACACACTTTTTGATAAATGCCGGAAAATGAAGGCGGTATCTCTCTTAGGTGAACTTTTTTGGACGGGTGTGGGAAGCTAGTTAATGGCATTATTACTGATCAGTTTTAATGCTCAATATCTATCTATCTATCTATCTATCTATCTATCTATCTATCTATCTCTGTTCTTTATCTATCTATCTATCTATCTATCTATCTATCTATCTATCTATGTCTGTTCTTTATCTATCTATCTATCTATCTATCTATCTATCTATCTATCCTCCCGTAGAGGGAATATTTATGTGAGAAGAATATATTTTATAGGTTGCGTGCAAAAATTATATTCGTCCATACAATTTCAAATCTTTCATCTTCAAAGGAACAAGAAGCAATAAACAAATTTGAGAAAAGACAAAAAGCATATTTGGTAAACAAAGGGCTTTCATTATATTTTTGTAAAAAAGGTTTTTACATAATGGCGTAGATTTTTTAATGGAATCTACGTTTGTTTAATTAGTGTTGAACTTAAATTATGTGTATGTTTGACTTTAGTTGATGAGTTCAGATAAGAAATGCAGTTTGGTAGAATGTTTGAATGAAGTTTCATAAAGTGAGTTGTAGGAGAAAGTTTTCTCTTAGATAGTAACTGTTCATCTAAGCAATAAATTTACCTAAAAAATGTGTGCAAATTTAGTTCAATGAAGTTGTCTTCCATTGATTAATATCGTAAGACAATGTTCTTGAAAGATTGCAAAATATAAAGTTAATTCATTTGCAGGAAATAAGTTCAGACTTCTGTGTAAAATGAATTGGTGAGTAAGTGAAGATTTCTTAATGTTTGTTGAATGTTCATAGAAACGTTAAAACTTAAGATGATGTGACGTGGATTCTTGTGGCAAGTCGTTCGGAGTCACGATGCTCGCTGGTGAGTGTGAATGAATTTTTTTCTATTTATTTACTTCGAGTGGCTCACAGAAAATAGGCACCAACTTTAAACTTAGTCACGAGCTGAAAAAAATACTTGTGTGTAGGAGGATAGTAACGTCGACTTGCGTGTTTATTGACCATTTAGAACTCGGGTTTTTTGAAAATGTGCTTGAAGCAGGATTTATTCTGTGATCCGTTTTTTTTTGTTGTTGCAAAATTGAACAAGTTATTCTAGTGTATTAAATGATGTAGAATTTGAGTTCTACACTCCATAACTATCTATCTATCTATCTATCTATCTATCTATCTATCTATCTATCTATCTATCTACCTCAATCTGTTCATATCTATCTCCAATGTATTCATATCAATCTATGTTCTATATCAATCTATCTATCTATCTATCTATCTATCTATCTATCTATCTATCTATCTCAATCTGTTCATATCTATCTATATATCTATCTTAATCTGTTCATATCTATCTATCTCAATCTGTTCATATCTATCTATCTATCTATCTCAATCTGTTCCTATCTATACATCTATTTCAATCTGTTCATATCTATCTATCTATCTATCTATGTATCTATCTATCTATCTATCTCAATCTGTTCATATCTATCTATTGATATATCTCAGACTTTTTATATATATCTACCTATATATCTATTTTTCTATCTCAGTCTGTTCATATCTATCTATCTATCTATCTATCTATCTATCTCATATTTCCCATTATCTATCTATCTATCTATCTCAAACTTTTCATATATATCTACTTATATATCTATCTCAGTCTGTTTATATCTATCTATCTATTTGGAGATTTTTTGTGTTACCGAATTTATCGCCAGCTGTACAAGACATTTTCATTGGATATTCTTCGGAGTAAGTGGTATTTTTGTTTGCCTCCCACCATCTCCTCGTGCATCCATTGTTGTCTTTCGTTGTCGTCTTATTCGTCTGAATTGCGTGTATTGTTTCGAATTGCGTTGGAGTGACGAGGGTAGGCGGACATCATGTCGGAGCCCGAATATCTTCCTGCTTCCCCCACAGAAGTAACACCTTCGGCATAGGCAAGGGATAGGGCCCCACAAAAAGGGCCAGATTATTTCAGAAATTTAAAGGAGAAGTTTGATCCATTTGTTAATGGAAATGAGTTATTACCGGTGCCGTCTGAATACAAATAAATATCGTGACTAGGGAAGTGATGGAGGAGTCCCTGAAAATTCTTCAAATTGCAGCCCAAATTCTAGCAAGAAAGATGAGATCAATATGAGACATCTTATTGCCGACAGAAAAGAAAGCTAAATCGCTGGCAGGTTGTATTCTAACTACTTCGACAGTCAGGCTTCAGACAGAATCTACGGGGACAAGAAAGACAAAGATGACTCTACATAGGGTGCCACTCTACATATCTGAAGACGATATTGGGTTTTTTATTTTCTAAATGTGGGTACGTCTCCGACGTCTTCCCTATTTAAAGTCAGGCTGGAATTGCCACAGGCGATATTGAAATATCAATTACATTATATCGAAAGCAATTTACGGAAATAACCAACACGTTAATGTGTAAGGGTAGACTTATCTATGTCGTTGTGGAGGGTCGTTGACCACTCTGTTGGGCTTGTGGGGCTGCGGGACATTTGTCGAAGGCTTGCTCGGGATAAAATCCTGCCCCACAACCCAAAAAGGAAAATGAAGCAGCAATATCACAGGCAACAGCACAGACAACTAAGAAAACTGGAGAGTGGACGGAAGTCGTCAAAAAGGGACCCAAAAGTACCACCACTTCCCCTCAGCAGCAGAATGAGGGTCCCCAACCAGAGCCGGAGGACGAGCAAGTAAGGGAAGTAGAAATGCAGGAGATGATCCCAACTCGGTCGTCTTCACTGAAAAGAGTGAGAGGGGAAGTGGAAGAAGAAGAAGAAAGGCAGGAAAAATAAAGACAAAAAGACAAGCAAGCTCTGCCAAAACCAAGGCTCAATCAGCCCCGGCTTCGCCAGTCAAGAAGCCCGAAGAAGCCTTCCCCACTTTCCCTGTGAAAGCACCACAGTTCCCCATTCGCAATACACTTCCTCATCAAACACTCCCTCCCAATACCACTGCAGCCAATGACATTTTTACTCCTCCAAACACCCCAGTTTCCACCAACACAATTCCTAGTAAATCCCCAACGCCCAACACCTCCCAGCAGAGTTCTTCTTCTCGTAAGAAGAAATTCCCGAGTGGGGTAATGTCTTGCTCTGTGGACAATCAGTCAATAGTAGCGGGCATGTCGAAGAAAAAGAGACCTTTGTTGAAGCCCTTGTTAAAGATGGCGTCAGTAGACAGACTTGCTACAGAAGATCCCAGAAATTTTCCAAAGGCCGCTGGCGTAATAACATGGATAAATAGCGTGGGATCACCTTCACGAGGAGAAGGATGCCTTTCCGGAGATGCGTATGGCGGAATTAGGAACCCCGGAACTGAGAAAGCTACAGAAATATTTTACAGGGAGGGTCCCAGTAATCATCCATCCTTCATTATACAGGACATTAAAACTAACGTAGCCCTCGGACGTTGGCCGTATTGCCCGAGATGGTTTTATGACGACAGAGATGGGAACAGGGAGCCTGGGACAGTCCGGTGGGGTCCTTTCATCCGCAGATTTCCGTCCAGTCTGTGAGTAGGGGAATCAACTTGAAAAATGACTTTCAAGATAGCTAGTTTGAATGCAAGGGGATTGACGGATCGGAGTAAGGCCGCCCGCTTGCTTCGTGATCTCTTGTCATTCGGCGTAGATGTAACTGCGATCCAGGAGACGCACTTTACTTACGAGGTTGATGAGCTTGTGCTGTCTAGAGGCTATGTTGTCTATTCAGCATATCTGGACCAGCCGGCCAGAGGTGTTTCCCTGCTGGTTAAACGTACCCTGGATGCGAGTGCGGACCTTGTCCACATCGATAAGGGGTGGGGGCGGTTGATCGTGGCTGATATTGCCCGTGAACAGTAGTTCGTTTCGGATCGTTGTGGTTTATGCGCCCAACGATCAGGAAGAGCGTGTCTGGGTTTTTTGGTGGGGAGTTGGGACCGTTCTTGGTCGATTCATCGCCCTTAGAATTAGTGGGGGACTAGAAAGTCATCCTGGACCCCAAGATAGATAGGTTGCGGGGAGCTAGTTGGAAGTGATTGGGTGATCGTAGCCTGGTTGATCTGATCGACGAGTTTGGTCTCGACGATAGATACCAAGTCGATCACACCGGGCGGGAGATGTGGAAGTGGACTCGTAAGTAGCTGGCTACCTGAGTAGACAGCTACCTGGATAGAATGATACTGAGAAGGGCCGATGTAGATCTGCTAGATTGTCCAACGTTCCACTGGTTAGGCAATTCGGACCATATACTCGTCTGTGCTCGGATAGCGTTAGATTCTAGGCCTGGAATGGCTGGACACTGGAAGTTCACTCTATCTTTACTGGACAGGCGAGACTTCCAGCAACAGCCAATTAGACTAGTGCAACGGGAACTAGTGGGGGCAGTTATTGGGAATAGGTGGTAGGAGAGGCTTAAGGATAGAATTAGGTCCTTCACCACCGAATATAGCCATCGACTCGCACTAGATAAGGCTAAAAAGGTGAATAAATATAGTCTGACCCGGGCGGAGGCTGGGTGGTGGACTGGGTAGAGATAGGTTTAGCTAAGCAGGCCGTGGAGCGCGCGGCTAGCGTGCGCTACCAGGGTCAGGTAGTTAGACATAGGTTAAACAAGATGTCTAACGAAACCGTGAACATGGGCGCACAATTGCGCAAGGAAGAGATATGTCGAGGTTCCGATCGTTACATTCGTGAATTTAAAACCCCGAAAGGGCGTACTCTGAGGTCGACTGATAATATGTGAGAGGCGTCCCGGCGACATTTCGAGAGCCGCTTTACCAAGGAGCCTGATCTCAGAGGCGATGAGTTTCGCAGCCATTTGGCATATTCTCCTCGGCTTTCACCGACTGGAGCGGCTAACTGCGAGGCTGTGATCACGGAGGGCAAAGTCTACTTAGTATTGAAGAGAGCCGGGAGTGCCAAGTCTCCGGGACTTGATGGTTTATCCTATGAATTGTACTTGAGGCTGTTCCACATCTTTGTGCCGATTTTGACTGTCGTGTTCAACAACTGGTTCCGGCAGGGGTCCATCCCCAGTCGGATCACCAGGGGTGTGATCACGCAGTTAAAAAAAGGCAAAGACGATTACAGGCCCATAACTCTGCTGAAAAGGGAGTTAAAGATTTTGGCCAAGATACCGACGGAGCGTTTGCAGTCAGTTGCCGAGAGTCTGTTGGGACCCGATTAGACTTGTGCTGTGAAGGGCCGAACAATTCAGAGCCACCTGCATCAGATCCCCACGATCCTAGAGGGTGTAAAAGACGACGAGCAATTTGGATCAGTCCAAGGCATTTGATAGGGTCGATTATCTGGCTGTTGTCATGCAGGTCACCGGATTCCAACCCGACTTCTGCAAGTGGATTAGCCTCCTGTATCGCCCACCCCCGTGCTGTGGTATAGGTGAACGGAAAGCGGTCACGCACTTTTGCGCTATCTTGGTCGGTACGTCGGGATTGCTTACTGCCGCCCCTACTTTACGCTTTGGCGTTGGAGCTTCTCCTTCGCCGGCTGATGGACGGTGCGTGCAGTCCAGCCCTAAGTGGAATCGCTGTCCCTGGTGGGGCTCACGCCAGGGTTACCGCGTACGCCGATGACCTATCCATTTTCGTATCGTTCTGCAGCGATATTGAGGTGGTTCAAATGTCGCTTGAACGGTACGAATAGGTCACAGGGGCCAATATTACCCGTGACAAGTCTTCCGGCTTGCGGTTGGGTGGCTGAAGGGGGTCTCTCTTCCGGGACCCTTCAGTTGGACAGACGTTCCTGTTCGCATTCAGCTGGAGAAAAATTGGTCAGAAGTACAGGCAAAGGTCGGAGCGTCGGTCCGGAATTGACTCCGAAGGAGTTTGTCTTTGAAGGGTAGAGCTGAGATGTATGCCACTTACGTCTTTCCTCTCGTCTTGGCTGTACTTTTTGCAAGGACCATAGGAAGGAAATCGAGCGCTTGTTGTCCACCCTCTTGTGGGGTGGGTGCAAGCAGAAGGTCCGTAAAGAAGCTTGTGTCTAACGTCTGTGTCATGGATGGGGACTGGGATTGCTGCACTTGGTGATTCATCTACACGCTTTGAGATTCGATTTTGATGGGGTGTGTTAGGGGCGCCTTCCCTAGCCTTACTCTCACGCCTCCCATTTCCTGGGCTAAGCGCCGTCGTAAGTCCGGGGAATTGTCGACTTTCCTCAACGAGTGTCGAGCAGCCTTGAGGGGATTTCCTCGGTCCAGTGACCTTTCACGGCCTTGAAAGGTCTTGTATCGTGAATTAGTGGAGAGGGTCGTGAAGGACCGTCTCTGTGAGCGGCTTGGTTTGTCGCTAGACGAGTTACGCTTTTTCTGGTCTTGGACGCTAGCGGAAAATTACGTCAGTAAACCTGAGTATTTGCTTACCTGGCGATTGATTCGTAACGTGCTCTCTCTCAACGAAATGGCCTTCAGATGGGGTTGGGCGGATATGCCCGACTGTTACCGGCGTGACCTTGGTTTAGAATAAACGGCTTTGCACGCCTTCTACCATTGTCTTCATGTACGCCCTTTCTGGGTGTATGTCGGCGAGTTGGCCTCTCGTATCGCTCCCGATCAGCCTGTGCTCATTGATCTCGCATACGCGTGCGACAATGTGTCTCCCCCGTATTCTGGGGTGACACGAATGGTGTTTCTAACGTTGCTAGCCGTGGCAAGAATGATGATCTGGATGACGCGATAGGAGGGGATCTTGCGACAAGAACGCTATTCTCATCTGGTTTTGATCAGATACTTTCAGCATCAGCTGAAAGTGAAGATCAGAACTGATAGAAAGCGTTTGGTGTCGACACATTTCAACGAAAGGTGGGTAAAAGTAGCGAGCTTGGTTCGGGTGAAAGGGGCGATCCATGAGTTCCTTTTCTAAATCCTCTTTCGTTACAACAGGGCGGTTTCCTGCGAACCCTTCCCCCTGGTTAAGGTAGACCCTCTTTTGTGTACCTAGTTAATGTGAGTGAGTGTCGTTCCTGGCCTGTTCCCGGTCCCCTACTTCTGTTATGAGCCAAGTTGAGATTACCAACCTCCCTAGTTTGTTTTGGCCCCTTTTTTCATCTCGATTGATTCAGTCTTTGATTTCCCCACGCCCTACATTTATTTTTCACCTCCCCCATTCCGTTAGAGAGTTACCCCCTTGATTCTGTCTGATGACAGAATACAGTGGCAACTCTGATTTTTCGAGGTGGGGACGGTTCCTACTAACTTCAATTATTTTCTGTTAGTTTTCTCATATATTATATATATATATATATATATATATATATATATATATATATATATATATATATATATATTGTTGGGATTTAGAACCCTCCACGTGATTTCGCATCACCGTCAGATTTTACATATATAAAAATATATTTTATGAACATTTGTTCATAAGAAATTTTTAAATCATGGGGTTAATTTTTAGGTTTCCTTTGTGGATGTGGTTTTGGACTAAAAGGTGAAGGGTGAATTCTTTTGGTGAATATTTTATTTGTATTGAATGAATGGGTCGTGAATCGGGTTAGCTAGGTATAGGATAGGTAAGGATGACCAACCTCAACCCCCACTCCCACTCCTTGGTTTTTACAATAATTAATGTAATCTATCTATCGCTCTCAATCTATCTATCTATCTATCTATCTATCTATCTATCTCAGTCTGTTCATATCTATCTATCTATCTATCTATTTATCTATCTATCTAGATTTGTATTGTTCTTCATCTATCTATTATCTATCTATCTATCTATCTATCTATCTATCTCATCTGTTCATATCTATATCTATCTATCATCTATCTATCTATCTATCTATCTATTACATTACTATCTTCATCTATCTATCTCATCTATCTATCTATCTATCTATCTATCTATCTCAGTCTGTTCATATCTATCTATCTATCTATCTATTACATTACGTTCTTCATCTATCTATCTATCTATCTATCTATCTATCTATCTATCCCTCATCTGTCTATCTATCCTACTATGTGTCTATTGGATCATTGGAAAACTTCATATCCTATTTTCACTTTTTAATTTTCTAATCCGCAATTCCCTTCAGCAATGATTGTATTGTTATGAATAATCAAGAGTTGTTTCCACTTGTTTTGTTGCTCTCCAATTTGGCAGAGGTATTTCTGTTTACTGGGACTATAAAAGGACACTATACGCGAACTTTTTATTCTCAGTTGAATAAAGCTTTCTTAAAGGCTACACCTGCTTACTCTTGTCATTACATGTATATCAAGAGGGTGCGTCGAAAGGTAATGGAATTTTTTTCTTATATATGAAATTAGGTACACAACCAAACATATCGTATATCGATATATAGCTATACATGATTGGTTCAGATTCCTGCTTCGAAACATAGTCCTCACCTTTTTCAATGGCACTGTTCCACTCTTCGAATGAGAGCATGTCTCCCAGTTTAGTAAAAACTCATCTGGCTGCTGATATAGCCAATTATTTACAGCAGTTTATAGTTCTTTATCGCCACATGACTTAGAACACTCAGGCTTCCATCTCTTTGGTTCAGTGAAGGCGCTACTGAGGGGGCAAACGTTATGGCTTGCAGTGCAAACCACAGATAGCTCTGGTTGTATTGAATAAACAGAAAAAATGTGGCGAAGCAAACGTTTGGAACAGGGTTGGGCTTGGAAAGGCATAGCAATGAATGTATTTTATATTTTTGAGTCTCTCATCTATATAGAGTCGTCTCAATACATTCGGTATATAGATTGTAGATTAGTTCTCCTGTCGGTCTTATTTATATATGTCCGTTAGACTATTTATATGTATCTAATAGTTACTGTAATATATATATATATATATATATATATATATATATATATATATATATATTGTTATGGGACCTTACCCATAATAACATAATGGACTATTCCATACGTAATAAATACTGCGCCTCAAGGGAGTTCAGTCTGAAGTCGGGCGACCGGCTGATCGGTTGAACTCTCTGCCTTCGGGCGGGGAGGAACCCGAACGAGGCTACGCCGAAGGGCGGAGTCTCTTTCGGGGAGGTAAACCGAACCTGAACCCGTTTATACGGGTTCAAAAGGCATATTTTTGGCCGAGCTCACGGGCTCGGAGATCCCACGGGCTCGGAGATCCCACGGGCTCGGAGATCCCACGTTAAACCGGCCTTGTGCCATATGATGCCCTCGTGGGGGCGGTGACTAAATACTGTTCAGCCTGAAGTCTGGCGTGAAGTCCGTCAGGAGTCTGTCAGTTAGTCAGAGCGAGCGAGTCAGTAAGTCGAGTCAGTGGCAGTCCGAAACAGAGTCGCGTTCAGACAATTACTACTAAACCTGATTGTTCGTACTAACACTTTCTACTTCTCTGTATATATTCCTGTTTGTAATATATCTGTGTTATTCCATATCCGTGTTTGAGTTCTTCTTTAGTGGTTCTACCTTGGACTATCACCGTGGTACAAGGAACCGGACCATATATATATATATATATATATATATATATATATACTTACTATCTATCTTTACTTACTTACTATTTATCTATATCTGTCTATCTCTATTTACTATCTATCTCTACTTACTATCTCTCTACTTAGTGTCTCTACTTACATAGTATCTGTCTGTATTTACTTACTATCAGTCTCTACTTTATGTCTATCTGTCTCTACTTTTCTATCTATCTATCTATCTATCTATCTATCTATCTATCTATCTATCTATCTTTACTTTCTATCTATCATCTATTTCTACTTTCTATCTATCTATACTTACTATCTATCTTTATATCGCTATCTATCTCTATATGTCTCTCTCTGTCTCTTATCTCTCTAAGTCTGCTCATATATTTCTATCTATTTCTTCCTTTGCCAGGAGACTTATTATTACTTATTGTGATTTCTTAACATCTATTTCACTCTTAATTTAATTATTCTCTATCGATTATTTATTGCAGCCTTTTCATGTCCGATTAGCAATCTCATCTGGCAAACCAGTTGGTCAATAAAGTTAATTATACTCCTCATTGCTTGTTCCATATATGTAGCTTTTATCATTATCACTGTCGTAGGCGTTAGGTCCTGGAGTGAGACATATGTGAGTCTCCAAGAGAATTTGTTATGTAGCGGTACGGATATTTCTTTTCACTTCATGCTACAACTTTTCTTACTCTGCTCATCTGTCTTTTGAGGCCCTGTCCTTTAGACCGATCCCAAAACTGGTTCCTGCCATTTCAGCGTTGTATCAGACTGTGATTTTGCTAAAAAATTATAGTTTCTTATTTTTATGGAAGTCCTTAACTGACAAAATTTCAGTTATTTAAGTACGGTCGTACTTGTTTTAATCTTGCATATTTTCAGATGTTTTTGTCAGACAAACATTTCCTGCTTGCTAAAAATTATTACAAGATGGGAGGTGCCTTCATACCACTGGTAAGAAGTGAATTGATCCCCGGAGAGGCTTGTTGGTGGTTAAATATCATTGGTAGCTTGGTGGCATAGATCCTTGAAAAAGGTTGTCAACCAAGAAAAATAACAAAAATTAGGTTCTAAAATCTCCTACAGAAGGTAGCGACGGAGAGTGAGATGAAGGGACTATGAATAAACTACAAGAAGACGGAGGTCATGGTCGTCAGTAAGAGGATGAGACAGAAATGCGATCTTAAGGTCAGGAATACTAGAATCAAAGCAGACGAGGAAGTTTAAATATCTGCGAAGTCTCTTGACAGATGACGGTAAGAGCGACACTGAGATCCGTAGGCGGATTGGAATGGCCAAGGACACATTCCAAAAGCTGGGCAGACTATTGCGAGACAGGAGGATATCTTTGTTAACAAAGAAAAGAATACTGAGCTGTTACGTGACATCTGTCCTTCTTTACGGCAGCGAATGTTGGACGATTTCCTCAAAGATGAAGAAGAGACTCGAGGCAACAGAGATGTCGTTCTACAGAAGGATGCTAAGGATATCATGGACCAAGCATGTGAGCAACGATGAGATCTTAGAGAGGTTGCAAACAAGGGAGAGGCTTATACTTAACAACAGGAAGAAGCAGCTGAAGTTTCTGGGACACATAATGGCGAAGGAAGGCCTGGAGAATCTGATACTCACGCGTCGAATAGAGGGACAGAGAGACAAGGGAAAACAACGCATGGCATACTTAGCGGCATTAAGCAAGTGGATGACAGAACGTAGTCTGGGGGAGGAAGCAGAGGGAAGGAATTATTTGAGAGCTGTAAGGGATAGATGGAGAAGTGGAGAGCCATGATCGCCTACGTCCTGAAAGAACATGGCAAATAAAAAGAAAGAAAGAAGTGATATGAGGCATCAGGCTCTCAGGAGAGTGAATTTAACTTGAAAAGCTATACAGTTAGATTGAGTACATGTGGAAAGCTACTTCAAGTACCCGTTACTGTGTACAGATATGTACTTTAGACAGGTGATTGCTTCCAGGGGGAGATATATATTAGAAGTAACATTTGTTTATTTAAACTACAAATCACCAGAATTGATTGTTATTTTTGTTTTGTTTGAATTAAATTCAGTTGTAAGAAAAGTTTTCGATGTGAAATATTAAAACTCAAGAACGCAGCCAGGTTGTCAGAATGTGCACTTGGGGAAAAGGAAGTTTTGTAAAAATTATATTAATTCTTTGATTTCACTGATCAATGAATTTGTCAAGTCGGGTTAACAAAGTCCTCACAATTCAAATATTTTGAATTGCAAAGTTGTTAGAGGTTCGGCCTGGGGTAGAGGGAGTAAAAATGAATTTTGTGTTAAGAGCTGAAAAGTAACGAAACTTCATTCCCTAATCAGGAAATCAAACTAGAACAAACTCAGACATAAAATATCTATTTATCTATCTATCTATATATCTATCTATCTATCTCTGCAGCTATCTTTTTCTGTATCTATCTATCTATCTATCTATCTATCTATCTATCTATCTATCTATCTATCTATTTCTGCAGCTATCTATTTCTGTATCTATCTATCTATTTCTGCATCTATCTATCTATCCATCTATTTCTGCATTTATCTATCCATCTATTTCTGCATTCATCTATCTATCTATCTATCTATCTATCTATCTATCTATTTATTTATTTTTACATCTATCTATCTATCCATCTATTTCTGCATTCATCTACCTATACATCCATCTATCTCTGCATCTATCTATCCGACTGCCGTTGGTTAAGGGAACCAAATGAATTCATAGGGATATTAACTCAGCTAGGATTTTATGACGTTTCAACCGCTTATTTCAAATTTTCGTCAGGATTGATATATGACAACGTGGCTTCAAGCTAAGTGAGGTTCATGAGAGTTAATGTCATTTGTCTGCAAACTTCTATGTGCCATGTCCCCTGAGGACGTTAGCGATCATGGCTTTCCACAATTCCCCTTGACCTTTGTAGCTCTTAACAATATTTGTCTCTTTGCTATCACTTCTAATCTCTGCTCCGACACCGATTTCTTGAAACTCACAATGTTTGTTGTGCTTTGCTTTTCTTCTGGGCCCCTTCTTTCAATCTGTCCTGTGGGTGTCAAATTTTCCAAGCCCTCTCTCCATATATGTGCCCTACAAATTTCAGCTGTCTCTTCCCGAAATTAAATATAAGTGTCCTTTTTGTTGTTACTGTACCTAGAACTTTGTTGCTCACGTTCGGTCTATAATATTCTCAGCATCCTTCTGTAGAATCACATTTCTGTTGCTTGAAGTTTCTTCTTCATCTGTGAGTAGATTATCTAGCATTCACGGCCATTGAGGAGGACAAATAATATATAACAGTCTAGTAATCTTTTATTTGTTTCTAACGATATTTTTCCGTTTTCTTAATACTTTTCTCAGCTTTTGGAAAGCATCTTTCGCTATCCCAATGCGTCTTCAGATTTCTATATCACACATTCTAATCTCTGTTAATACGCTTCCCAGATATCTAAATTGTTGTACCTGTTTGATTTCAGCATCCGCAGTGTGTAAATTTCATGCTGGGCTGTCCCTTTTGGTAACGATCCTGCATTCCGCCGTCTTGCAATTGATGTTTAGTCCTTTCTTCTTGCTTTCTTTCACTAGCTTCTACAGGAGTTTTTGCAGTTTCCTTTCTTTATCTCTTTTAAGTTGATAACTAGCTTCATTGAAACTGTTAAATCAAATCTACACTTCGTCGAATGATTCCTTTCACCAAAAAACCATAAGTTGTAAAATCAAAGGGAGATAATTGTATATCTGAGTGGTGCTTTTTTTAAAAATTATGTCGGATCTAAAAATTATATTCGCTAATTTGTTTATTGCTTATTTATGATTATGATTGATTGACAACAAGTCCGTTTATTTAAGTGGAATAACATTGAAATTAATTAGAATCAGGAAATTGATTGTGTTTTAAAATAAAATATGAATAAAAAAACGATTAAAAATTACTAAAAGAAAAGTTTGGTTTGTTTTATTTTACGGTATATCAACCTCAATGGGTTATTTAATGCCAACCAGATTTTTATTGCTGGTTATATTTTCTATCTATCTATCTATCTATCTATCTATCTATCTATCTATCTAAGTATATATTGGTTTGGTTTGGTTTGTTTTACGACGTATCTATCTCAATGGATTATTTAATACCAACAAAATTTCCATTGTTGGTAATATTTTAATCCAAAAATTATTTCTGCTAATAATTTTTCTTCGCTGGTAATTTGTTTTTAAAAAATGTATAGCTGGTAATATTTTTTATTTGCAAATTATTTCTGTTATTAAAACCTATTTTTACACTTTCATAGTATTTTGACCCCAGTTGGGGGAGGGTAACTATTTGCCCATAACTGGGATCCTAACAGGGGCTACCACCCCGGGTCAGGGTGGACCTGGAAACACCAGCAATTAAGAGATGGTACCACGCTCCTCAAAACCTCCTGATCTGTTGCTGTTGGACATAGTTTATCGTCATACCCGGGACGCGGATGTAGTTTATCGTCTAACCCAGGACGCGGATGTAGTTTATCGTCTTACCCAGGACGCGGATGTACTTTATCGTCTTACCCAGGACGGATTAAAAGAAAGAAAAAAATAGAAAGAAATAAGATTTAATAACGCAGGCATTAGGGACAGAGACATATTTAAATGGGTTTAATTTTAGATTTTTATCTATTTTTAAATATGCCCATTATAACATCAAAATATTAAGCAACGTTATTACGCTAATGAAGATTTCAGTGATGAAATTATGGAGAAAAAAAGATGTTCATTATCATGAATAATAATAATAATTTTAAAAGCTCTTTTAGTGTAGTCACAAATCTGATTAAATAATTATAAACCCCCTAACATATATAGAGGGTGCGATGAATGTGGTCACATAAATTGCCTGACAACCATGACTGGGTTCTCCTGCTTGTGTGGCATGGTGCAGAGTCCTGTTGGCAGAAGTAGTTTCTTCCAGCAGCCACCCTCTTGACCCTGGGCAGTACTATCTCCCTCAAGGCACCTGATATAGGCCTCCGTGTTGAGTCTGAGGAAATGTGGGAAGATGCAAGGAGACATCAAGTCGCCATCACTAGTGATCACTCCTTCATAATCACTGTTAGACTCATCCAACTCTTTCCGAATCCTCTACACCCCCCCCAAAAAAAAACACTCTACTGGAACTTTTAGCACGAATGCCGGGCAGTAAAGCATGCAGTTTCCAAATTTCTGGCAGAGGAAGTTGCGTCATGGTGCTCTTTTTCTCACAGACAGTACCCAACTGACCCTACTATACTTTTCAATCGACAAAATCAAAAACAGCGCGCATGCTCGAAATGAAAAATATAAAATGGAGACAATTTACTCATCGCACTATATATATATATATACTAGTTATAATCTTATAAGTATAAGAAATTATACTTGTCCGGAAAACCTTCGGTGTATTGATTTGCGAATAATCAAACCAATACCAAAGGGTAAAAAAGGCATAAAAAAAGAAAGAACAAAGAACATGTACATCAGCCGAAAATAATCGTCTAGCATGCAAGTCTAAAATCCAAAGAAAAAAAAATCCCGATACGAGTCTTAGTTTTCTTTCCCCTTTTTTTTTGTTTGTTTGTTGGTCACGTGGTCATGATTTCATGTTTATATATATATATATATATATATATATATATTCCGTCCTTACGTTGCCTTTTTAGCCAGCCTTCCCTGACGATCGTCTTAGGTGAAACCTTGGTAGGTTTGTCTGCCTCATTAGGTTTAACTAAATAACTAACTAATATATATATATATATATATATATATATATATATATATATATATATATATATAATCATTTATTCGAAAATTATAACATAAAAGCCATTTTGTTTCAACACTTCTGGTGTCTTATCAAGTGATGGTGTTGAATGTACAATAAAGGTTTATAAAGTTATTATATATATATATATATATATATATATATATATATATATATATATAATACAAATACTTGTCAAAATGAGAGACTGAAAGACGTGGAAACAACAAAATGAGTATTATTATCTGGTTGGTTGTTATGTGGTGTTGCAGCAACGGGAGACAGTAATACTTAGTAAAATTGTGAGTTTGTGGGGTCAAATGTAGATCAAATATCGATCGGAATCCAACAGAATGGGATAAAGAATAAGCCAAGTATATATGCAGCCGTTATTCTTATGCATTTTCTCGAGATAAGTATAATGAGTGTCCAGGTACTCAAGTTGGAAAAGTACAAGAAATGTCTAATGTTTTTTTGTTTATTTTACCTCAAATTTTTATTGAGAGCTAAAAGGTACATGTTACTATTATGGCCTGAAAACGGTGACGAAAATATTCGTTGATGCATGTTTTCGCGACCTGTCCTTGTGAACTGCTTGTCACGTGTTTGAGTGGGAGTGTGTGTGTGTGTGTGTGTGTATGTATGTGTGTAGAAGAGAAATTATTCGTTTTCAGGCCATAATAGTAACATGTACCTTTAGAGTGATCAGAGTAGAAATATTATTCAGTGTTTTTGTTTTGTCCTTTTTTTTTTTTTAAAAAAAAAGAAGACTTTGTTACTATTGTATGCCGGATCATCTTTGAAATTGAGGCAACTATTAGAAGGTGTGTATGGGGATAAATTCATGTCAGGTATTTTTCCGAGTTTACCTCAGACGACGATGTGTTCCTTTATCCTTCTGCACATTGCCCGCCAAAACCATCCCTAACGTTTTGCATAAAATTACGACGTTCATAGATTGATTCAAGTCCGATAATTGAGCGATTGCTCTGAAGCTGGTATTATTTTTGTACATTTAACAAAAGGACCGGATTGTTGCATAACATGTCCTGTTATATGGCAATCCCTTCACTGATGAAAAGAGTTGAAAAATTCTGTTGTACAGAAAGTTGCTGAGAATACCATGGACTAAACATGCGAGCAACGACGAAGTTTTAGAAAAAATAAAAAAATAAAAAAAAGTACGCTTATACTTAGAATCAGAAATAGACAATTGAAATTTCTAGTGCACCTAATGAGGAAAGCGGGCTTCGAAAATCTGACACTCACAGGGAATATTGAAGGCAAGAGGAAAGCAGCGCATGTTCTACGAAATGGTTGGTAGAACAGTTTCGGGGAGACAGCAAAAAATTACTAAGTGCTACAAAGGACAGGAAACTATGGAGAGCTATAATCGTTAATGTCCTCAAGGGACATGACATTCAGAAGAAGTCTATTTTATTCAGTTATATATTCCCCATTATTCAAAATGTTTTGTTTCCGCTTATCCAGGGATTTGGTACTATTATAGTATATCTAACGAGACGTTTTACGACCTGCCGTAAATGATGATGCATTCTACCAAAGAGCCGACTTACGGACTACAGCAATTAATTCCTCAAACTACATACAGTGTTATTTTAACGTAAAAAAGGGCGTTTTTATCTAATTTGTATTCATAAACGGGATGTAATTCCATTACTAAATAAACGAGCTATTGCTAGACAAAATAATCTCAACTGAAAAAAAGGTGTCCTTTTTAAGAGTTAGGGTTAGGGTTAAGCATACAAGCAAACATTTACCAAACAGCGTCATGCAAAGTTCATCATTACAAAATAAACAAGCTGTTGTCACTCAAAATAATGTCAACTGAAGATAAAACGGTGTCCTTTTTAAAGGTTAGGATTTTTAACATAATTCATACTTTAACAGTTTGTCCATATCATTCCATAGTAAAAAATAAATAGAAGATATCATAGTAGAGAAGCACACTTATTTCTTGTGCGTTCGTGTCTGGATTGCCTAGTCATGTTAAGCAGATACTCCGTACATCATCCAAAATGGAAGACCTGACGCTCAATCAATTGTTGACCAGAGCCCGTGCTACCATGAAATTGTCTCTAGCAAGATGGCGGAAAGCTATTTCAGCATTTACTTTGTCTGCTATCCACTTATACACGCATGCGGAATCCGTGAATAAATGCAACACCTTTGCATTCCATTGAAGGGCCGCGGTTACTCCCCTGATAACGGCGTCTAATTCCGACAGGTTGATATGTTGTGTATCCTTCTCGGGACGCAACCAACACGCATTTTCCACGTTTCCAGTAAAGCACGTTGTGCTCCCACCAGATCTGCAGGCCGAGGACACAAGCACCATCCTCCAGTCGGTCTGGGTTCTTACATTCGAGCCCAACGTCAACAAGATGCTTTCTCACCTGTGCAGCGGGCACTAAGGTTTCGTTGATGTAGATGTCGTCAATGTAAGCTGACGTCGCTTGACGAATTGTCTCATCCTGGGATAGCGCAGCATCCACGATGGCTTTCATGATGGCCGGCGCTACATTGAGTCCGTATCCCATTCGGGTTAAGCAGTATCTCCTCCCATTAAGGATCACCGTCTGAAATGGCCACAGTGACCGGTGCACTCGTACCTGCAAGTAGGCCTTTCGAAGGTCAATCACAGAGACATTGGATCCCTTCGTTCGCCATTCTCTCAATTTTTGTGCACACACATCAGCATAAGCGGTGTATGTGTCTACATGTTCGTTATAATGGGTGATGTCCATTCCAACACGGTGCCACACCTTGCTTCTTCTTTTCTCTTCTTTCCTTCTCGCTTTCTTTTCTCTGTTTCCTTCTCTCTTTTTTCTCTTCACCTTTTTCTTTCTTTCTTTCTTTCGTGTGAATAAATTCCTTTTTTCAATTTTTGGGAAGTCCTAACATTAACCCATAGCTTGGGCAGAAGGGAGAGATTTATGCTTTTACAAGATTATTTGCGCGTAACTGAATGCAAAGGCGCTACTGGAATTTGAATTTAACTCTCCGATTTACTGTTCCCAGCTGCTATCAATTCGACCCTCAGCACATCAAGAACTTCTATTTACTTGACTCCCAACAAGCGTTCCGTTCCGCATTTTCCTTCTTTTCTTTCTCAAATATTCTTACATCCCATGGCACAGTTATTTCAATAATCCAACATTGATTGTCTTTCTTCTCTACATTAATGTCATTATTATTAAACTATGTGTGGTGAAATAAAATTAAATAAATGTCTATCAAGACCTCAGACAACAAGAACTTTCCGTAGTATATTGTGGCACCATTTACCAAGGCAGAAAAAGAAAAGAAAGGAAAGAAAGGAAAAGAGAGGCGAAGACCCAAAGCGTGGATGATAAGCAGAACGCTCACGGCTAAGACACAATGGATAAAGGATATTTTGATAAATAACAAATGGCGAAGCGTGTCATTACAATGAAAAAAAATTCTGAGTGGATAAAGGAATCGGGCTGTGTTATTGGGATACATAAACAAACCGCTAATGCGGGAAGGCATCTGATTGGCAAACCACAGACCGACTAGCCAAAGAAAAATCCAAATGAAAATGTTATTTTGATAAGTGACAAAAAACAGGTGGACTACAGGGCTTTGGATAGATATGAAAAATTAACTGTGTCAAAAGCCGCACACGAGGTGGCCACTGACCGATTTCTTTCGACAGAACATCTTTAGCCTGCGATAATAAAACTATGTTATCAGAAATGTGTACCGAAAAAATGAATGGGAACCTAGAAATGTTTCTGTTCGAGGCGACGGTCTGGCCGTGTTAAAAAGACCACCCATTCTGATAATTAGCGATAAGATGACTGACGAAGCCCAGGTGAGAACAAGAGTTATGACCACCATCGATCGTATTGTTCTGTTTGCGGCTAGAGAAAATGATAACTGAGATTAAAAGAAAGAAAAGGAAAAGAAAAAGATATTTTTTTTTGTTAAGCAAGATATTTTTTTTTCCTGTAACAAAGCCGCGGGATCGTACACGCCCGACTAGACATCATTGGTCGAGTGGTGATCACGTGACGCAAGGAGGACGCTGTCGCCGCCCATCTAGAGGATGGGTATGAGAGGTTGCTACGAAGAAGTGGGGAGGGCAGTTCACGCCCCTCTGAAGTATGGTGAGAAGGTGGGAGTAAGAGAAGGCTCCCAAAAATGGAAAAAAGTGGAAAATTCCTAACCAGAAATAAAAGAGGTGGATCGAATTATCGAGGAGCCCCGGCGCCGACAAACCCACCCCGGTTTTGGTCGGGGTCCATATAAGCGAAGTCGCAGCGAGCAGAAATCAGTTCGAGTTAGAGTTTCAGTTCCAGTTCCAGTAGAGAGCTCGAAGTTCGCAGTGGAAGTTGGTTCCACTTCGCAGATAGCTGACTTGAAAGATTCACGCAAATTCCGAACTCCTCTTCAATCCAAGAACAATTAATTTGAAGAGCGACTTAGATCCAGACCACCAAAATAAGTTTTTTTTCGACTTTCGCTCGAAGACACACCGAAAAACTCATTTCTTAAAGAGCAAACAACTTGAAGCGTTAAAACTAGCCTAACGGAAAACGACGTGTCACAATCCATAGAACGGGTCGGGAAATAGACGCAGTCCTATGTATCCAACAACTAGACATAAAGTTTGTTATCCTTTTTTTTGATACCTTGAATTTTTGAGTTATCATTTTATTTTCTTTTATGCATATTTGTGCGGTGTCACCCCCGTTTGAACCCGATTTGCATTACGGCCCCAACTACTGATTGATCTCGTCTGCCTAAGATCAATTCACAACGTGGGTGGGCAGACTGGAGATCAGTGCAGTTACTTTGGTAACCAGGCGTTGGAAGCGAGTTGGGAACGACGAGGCTGATATCGAATCTAACCAGATTCCCATCCGAATCACAAAAAGGTTAGAACGTCACATTTGGGGGCCGCGACCGATACCAAGCCAGTTGGT
This sequence comes from Acanthosepion pharaonis, assembly GCA_903632075.3. Taxonomy (NCBI): domain Eukaryota; kingdom Metazoa; phylum Mollusca; class Cephalopoda; order Sepiida; family Sepiidae; genus Acanthosepion; species Acanthosepion pharaonis. The sequence continues at coordinate 678,925 of CAHIKZ030004191.1, forward strand.
CGTCACAGGACGAGACAACACGACTGACGCGACAGGCGGACGTCACGTTTGGAGCGGCGACACCCGAACGGAGCAGCGAGAAGCGAGCGAAGGCTGCGTTTAAGGACGTCGCAGCTGACGCCGCGACCACATGATGTCACATATTTGTTGGGTCTAAGATTTTTTTTTTCGAATGTTGTTCTGCTGGGTGAGGTTCCGATTGTATCATGGCGTTTTTGGAATCAACCCAATGACTCCAATGACAATTGGCATAATCTTGGTGAGTATATTCCAGTCTTCCATTATCTAACATCAAATTGTAAAAGATAGAACTATAAATAATTCAGTGTTTTTTCATCTTTTTTTTTTAATTGAAGTGTGGAGATTTCCTAGGATTGTTGCATCTATGAACAGTCTCCCGTTAAAACTTCTTTTTATGATGAATGTTATGTCTGGTCTAGTTTATTCAATAATTTTGCCATTCTGAACTGTGACGACCTGCAGGAGTTTCCCAAACTCATTTTCCCATACCTTCCCCGGCTTGTTAGTATCACTTATTGGAAGTTGGGAATCCATTGACAATAAACCTTGTATTCTCTCTGCGAAATCATTTCGTAGGCTCTTATGTATATCACAGTCACTATACTTATCCGATTCTGTCAAATAGTCATTTTTTTTCACAGGATGTGTATTTAGAGACTGATTGTTGCTTTGGCATATTTCTTGTCATTTTTCATTACTTGATGTTTTCAATTTCCATAATCCTACCTATGCCGCCCTGGGTATGACGATAAACTACATCCGTGTCCTGGGTAAGACGACAAACTACATTCACGTCATGGGTATGACAGCAAACTACATTCACGTCCTTGGTAAGACGATAAACTACATCCGGGTCCTGGGTAAAATGATAAACTGTATCCAACAGCAAAGCCTCTGTGGAACCACACCTTAATTGCTGGCTTCCCCAGGTCCAACCTTACCCGAGGGGGCAGTAAAACTTTTTAGGGGCCCAGCTATGGAAAAACAGTCAACTCACAAAACACTATGAAAGTATAAAAATAGGTTTTAATACCGGAAATACGTTGTAAAAATTACTGTTAATTTTTAAAGAAAAAAATATTATCAGCAATACATTATTGCCAGCAATACATTTAAAAAAAAAATTACCAGCAATACATTTTTGAAAAAAAAATTACCAGCTATATATCTTTTGAAAAAAAATACTACCAGCTATACGTTTTTGAAAAAATATTACTAGAAATAGATTCTTTGAAGGAAAAATATTACCAGAAACAGATATTTGAAGGAAAAAACAATTAGGTCGAGTTCTACTGTTGAAATAGCTGGATATAACCCTAAGTTCTTTAGTAATAGTTTTTTTTTTCTCGTACTTCTAACCTGTGGAGATTTGTTCCAGTTTCTTGCTTCTGCCAGCTGCGATCTGCAAAGATTTTAGTGCAACGTTAATCGCCTTTTTCTGTATTCCTGAAACCTGTTCTTTTATTTCCCTTTCTACTCTATCTTTTTGTTTAATATTTAACTCTCAGATATTTATGGCGTCTTAATGGCTTTATTTCCTTGCTTGGAATAGAATAATTAAAAGACAAAATTCATTAATTTTCCTTTATGTAATCATTTCTTGGCATTTTTGTTTCTTTTTTATTTGTTTTTCTATTTTATTTTCTCGTTATTTTTTTCATTTTCTCTTGATTTTAGCTTATTTGTTTTTCATTATTATTTTTACTTATTTTACACTGTTCATTTATTTACATATTTTAATTCACTTGTTTATCAGTTTTATTGTATATTGTTACTTTTTTATCTTTTTATAATTTTTGGTTTCGTTCACAATCCATTTACTTTCTTCACCTACTTCACTTTCTTTCATTTTAGCTTCAATTTTATACAAAAAAATGTTAAGTTTTTCCATTCGCGTATTAGGCACGGGCCTTTCGGCCATATTTAAAACCATCTGTTCTGACGCAACAAAGATAAAAGATGATGAAAGAATAAAATTAAAGGGTTTCTTCTATAATGTTTTTTTGTTTGTCTTTTTTTTTTCTTTGTTTTAATCCTCAAGATAATTTCGACAATGATTTTTATTCATTTTTCTAGCTATTTTTTTCCAATCGGTTTCTCTTCGGTCCGCGCTGAATATTACAAAATTTGCCAGTGGCTTTTTTTGCTGCAATGATTCGGAAAAAAAAGACAGAAAAAAAATTCTTGCTTATCTGATCGAGTGAATTTCTCGAAAATTATTCATGGTGAGAAGTGGCTATTTTTACCAAAAAAATATAATACAACGCACAAGAGTTACGGGTTGGAAAGAAATATCTGCAACATGGGATGCTTCCACACTTTAAGCATATATATATATATATATATATATATATATATATATATATATATATATATATATATATATATGTGTGTGTGAAATGTGCAATTCCTCACGTGTTATGGGGTATTTTGCAAGTACACATGTATGAATAGTTATATGACATATAGCTATACATGAATTTTACTATTTCTCTCTCTCTCCACACACACACACACACACACACACACACACACACACACACATATATATATATATATATATATATATATATATATATAGTCAAAAGGAAAACTTTTCTTTACCGACGCGTTCCGTCTTCTGGCGAACAATATCAGTGCAAATCTGACTTTATTTGAAAATTTTCATGGTAACCTTTGCCTTGATAAAGTCAAGTTCTTTTGTCCTTATCTATATTGTCTACATATATATAACCAGATATCATTATATATTTGCAATGAAAATTTTGAATCTATTAGCATAAGCATTTGTCCTCTCTCTTATATAAATACAGCCAGTGGGTCAGATGGAAAATGTGCTTATTCAGAATGACAATCATGCAATTGAAACCATTTTTTTTCAAGTATCCAAACTGAACTATGCTGAATCCTCACAAAAGTTAAAATTCTACGTAAAGAAAATATAACTAAGAAGTGCATGTACAACATCGAATGAAGTTGTAAACGGAAATATTAGAACTGCGCAAACGATTGTACATAATTTAAACTTTTTTTAGAATTGTAAACTTGTGAAGATGTAACACACTGACTTTTTATAACAATCAGGCCAATAATGAAGTATTGGGTGAATAATAAGGAAAAAGAAGTTTCAGGAATATTCAAGAAAGGAAGGAAGTATTATATATGTCGCTAAAAATTATTACATCGAGATGAAGACCGAGATTAGACGAGATTAGACCGAGATGAAGTATGACAAGCACTTCAGCTCACAAGAGAGAAACAAAAATTAAGTAAAAACTGCAATGAAAAAGACAATAATTACACATTTGCAATATTAAAATCTTTGCGGTAATATAATAACCGTGGACTGGATGTGCAAATAGCGTAATGATCATCGATACGGAATTAACGGACCGGGTTCAAATCTCGTCAACTGTTTTTGCGTTGACTTTTACACAAATATCTTTGGAAACGGTAAGGATTTTTCTCTTCTCGTACCAGCCATGGGTTAAATAATATGATAGATTAGGCTTTTTTTAAAGATTTGGCTGACGACCTGTCTAAGAGAAAGGAAACTCTAAGTTCCAAAAGTGTGAAGAAGGCCATAGGATTCCATTGTATCTTTCCAAACAATTCATGGCAGTGTTTTATGGACTATTTGAAAGTATAACCAACACAAAATGAGGCGTGTTGACGTTCGCATCATACCTTAACATGATCACTGAACAAAGGAATGAAGTTTTGTGTTAAAAAGTGAATATCTAATGGTGAGAAATGTTCTATGTTGTACACGTCACGAGATTGTCTCCGGGAAAGCGGATGTGTTCCTTTTGTTTAAACTTATGATTCGACTGGATCTCCTCTGACAGAACAACGATCGATTTATATTCATTTTGGACATCATAGAGCCAATTATAATTTTATGAAATAGAAAGTCATTGCATATCCTGGGGCAAGTTATAAAGAAGAATCTGCTTTCGCCAAAGAATAAAACAGATTTATACCATACTCGACTTTGTTTAAAAAAAAAGCACTCTAAGGAAAAATAGCTTAGTTTCCTAAAATTAATTAGTTTAATCCCCCCTTGTCAAGTAACATATGCAGGAAATGGCTAATATCCATTGACTTAAAAGTCTGTTTCACCGTCGGTTGAAATTTAAAATCATCTTTTTCGTTAAGCGAAATTTAGACTTTTCAAGTCCACTAAATGTTATAGTTCTTTCTAGTGTTCATTGTAGTTTCCTTCCTAACCTTTTGTTTAAGGTAGTTTGGAAGGTGAACATCTTGATTATATCATTTTTTTTTTCTCTTTTAGTTACATGAGCTACCTAATTTTTTAGGTTAACGGCCACATCACGTTTAAACATCGATTCACGTCCTATCACCGAAGTTAGGCAACGCCGAGCCTGGTCATTATTTAGGTAGGTTACAGCTTGGAAATACCAGGTGCCGTATGCTTGGGTGTGCGGGTGGTGTAATGGATAATGGCTGGGAATTCTTCATCGTAGAGCCTAGTTCCAATTTGAACAGATGACCGAAGATAAGCAAAGCCGAACCTGATCAGCACTTAGATGGGTGACCGCTTGGCAATACCAGGTGCTGTAAGGTTGGATGTGCGGGTGATGTAATGGATAATGGCTGGGAATTGTTCATCGGAGAGCCGAGTTGCAATTTGAAGAGATCACCGAAGTTAAGCAAAGCCGAAAGTGATCAACACCTAGATGGGTGACCGCTTGGAAATACCAGGTGCTGTAAGGTTGGATGTGCGGGTGATGTAATGGATAATGGCTGGGAATTGTTCTTCGTAGAGCCGAGTTGCAATTTGAAGAGATCACCGAAGTTAAGCAAAGCTGAAAGTGATCAACACCTACATGGGTGACCGCTTGGCAATACCAGGTGCTGTAAGCTTGGATGTCCGGTTGATGTAATGAATAATGGGTCGGAATTCTTAATCGAGAGCCAGATACTAATTTCCGTTAAGTTCGCTATATTCACTTACGCAAATATACCCTTGGGAAAGGTGTGAAACCACATCTTCTCCCCCAAATATGGGTTAATTCGCAAATATTTTGTCGTTAAACTGTTATCTCTAAACATTTAAAAAATATTTTCTGCTTTTAAATAACCTAAAAAGGGTTGGTGAGCCGTCGAAAACGAATCAATCAATCAATCAATGAAATACTGATTACCTAGACAAGTATGTCTTTTTAGATTTATTTACATTCTCTCGAATAAAAATGCTTTATTTCTGGTAATAATTTTTTGCAAAGTATTTCTGTTATTAAAGCCTATTTTAAAACTTTCATAATGCTTTTTACCTCAGTTTGGGGTTAGCTATTTGCCCATATTGGGACCCTAACAGATGCTACCACGCCGGGTCAGAGTGAACCTGGGAATACCAGCAATTAAGAGGTGGTTCCACACTCCTGAAAACCTCCTGATCAGAGGTCTTGCTGCTGGACGTAGTTTATCGTCTTACCCAGGACGTGGATGTAGTTTATCGTCATACCCAGGACGGTCTCTGGTAACATATCAATTCCTGGTCAGTAATAAAAATGAAGGAATCCAACAGGCAAATGTCCTGCTGGTATCGTTAGAAGTGGTTCCACATTTCTCAAAACTTCCCGATCAGAGGCCTTGCTGTTAGATTTAGTTTTTCGTCTTACCCAGGACAAGGATGTTATATCGTCATACAAAGGGCGGTGAGTCTGCTAGGGTTGTACTCAGGACGCGCAAACGGCAAGAGAGAGAAAAAAACAAGCCGAATATAACCAGTTAAAAATACTATTTACCCCGCTTTTTGTAAAAAATCTTTTCGGCGCAAGGAAGGCAACGAAGCCACGAAGATGAAAAAGGTTACTACGTATATAAGAATCAGAGAAAAGTCAAAACAATTAAGAGACTAAAATAAAAGAACGAAAATTAAGTAAACAGAAAATAATGATTGATATTCCATTTAATTATTTGAAAATCAATGTTGATTGGAGAGCAAGAGGCCAAACGAGAGTTCCAGAAGAAACTGTTAGCATATGACTTATGGTAATCAGATAGCTATTTCAATTGTAAAATGCGAGTTTGAGGCCAATTTAGTAGTGCGTTTAAATTCGTAAAGTCGGGGGACCAAAGAGAAAACCTCAAAAGAACAATTACCATAAAAAGATTAATAGAAGGGGTAAAAAAAATGGTTACGTTGGTAGGAAAGCGAGAGAATCCGAGATGCCAGATCATGACCAATAACAATGTAGAATCTTTGAATTTAATCAAGAATCTCTAAATACACAGGAGCGCTGGATGAAGGCATATTCAAAGCATAGACATATGTGTGAGATAGATTCCTCATAGTTTCCTGGTTCTTAGAAGCTCTTTTGAATCGGTTTTATTGTCACTGTTAAAACCTTAGTTTTATTAGAGTCAATTCCATAGCTAATCTTTTTAAGTTTATTTGCTTTGTGGTGATCCAGTGTACAGAACATTTTCTTATATGGAAACACAATTAGCGTTACTATCAGTTGTAATTTATAAATTATTTCACCTTAAACAGTTTCTGTTTAAATAGGCGTACGTTGTTAAGGCTTTTCACGGATTAATGGAGATTCTCTTCCTAGCTTTTTGTTTAAGTTAATGTGAAAAGTCAATGTCTTTAATATGTTCTTATTTTCTCTTCTCTTTTGCTGTTATTATAAGTAGTTAACAGATAGGCGATCTGATATTTGGTGTTGTTCTATGTTTATATAATTCTGTAGCACAGGACCATGAGGTTCGATGTATTATAATCATCTTTGAGAGCCAATGCCCATTCGCTTAAAAGCTATTTTGATTATTTATCGGAGACATTTAAATCGCTTTCTGAAAGAATCGGACGCCATGTATGACATCCAGTAAAGATCTGGCGAAGACGGAGAACGAGCAGATCAAGCAGAAATACCTGTTCTCGTGCGATCGTCCAAGTTAAGCAACGTCGAGCCTAGTCAATACCTAGATGGGTGACCGCTTGGGAAGAAATCGTGCTGTAATCTTGGATGTGAGTTAGTATAATGGATAACGACTCAGAATTGAAATTCGGAGAGGTGTGTTTCAATTCCTGTCGAATTCTTTATATTCATTTACACGCAAATAACCGTGGGAAAGGCATGAATCTACATTTCCTCCACATCTATGGGTTAATTAGTTGAACTTATATCAGTAAATTATCCTTATCTATAAAATTTTTTTAACATATAAAAAAAGATTTTCTGGCTTTAAATAACATGAAAGAGTTCATTAAGCCATAATAACAAATCAATCAGACAATTTGACGAAGGTATTTAACATCTTGCGTTAATATCTTGGTCTCGTAGCACCTTAATAGGAAAAAATAGGATATGTATGCTCTATTGTGGTAAAGTCTTCGTAAATAGGAAACTGTTGGGAATTCCTAATGGAGATTCCAAGTTCTTAGAATCTCTTTTGAATCGCTTTTATTGTCATTGATAAAATCTTGAGCTATTCGAGTCAATGTTTATTTGCAGGGATATGGGTTAATTAGCAGAACTTATCTCACAAAAAAATCTTAGAATATAAAAGACAATATTTTCTGGCTTTAAATAACCTACAAAGTGTCTATAAATCAAACCAAACGACCATTCCATCTGAGGAAGCAACATAACTATTATACACTATATTGTTCGGACTATTTTCCTCATCTGTATTGTCATATTCAGAACGTTTCGGCCGTTGTACGCCCCGGCCTCCTTCAGCTGGCATACGTTGGAATTTCGAACCGAATCCGAGGTGAATAAAAACTTGGAGACTTCAGATACTAAAGGGAAATAACTGAAACTGAGATATCCAGAAAGGGCATGGCACGTGGAACTAGAACACTCGACCTTCGGTGGACGAATTAAAGGGTTTGGTTCGAATTTTCCAATATATACCACCAGAAGAAGGCCGGAGCGTACAACGGCCGAAACTTCGTGAATATGACAATAAGGATGAGGACAAGAATCCGAACAATGTAAATAGTGGAGATAGTTAAAATACCTCATCTCTGAAATATAAACAGATCCTGAAGAAGGCCGAAGCATAGAACAGTCGAAACGTCATGAATATGACAATAAAGTTGAAGACAACAGTCCGAACTATGTACTGTAATTAGTTCCAATACTCAGAAATATAGACAGATAACTATTCTAATTATTTATTTGAGGCCTCCATATGAATGCCTAGATCTGGCGAAGCTGGGTAACTGGCATATCACGTCGAAACAACTATTCTCATACGATCGCCTACGTCAAGCTGACACTCGCCTACGTACTGACTGGGCTCAAAACTGCTTAAATTGATCAAACGTGAACTGGTATTTCAACATGAAGGCGACTTATTTACAGTCGTGTGGGGGGTGAAGCAAACGAGGATTGCTATTAAAAGTAACAATGAATTCAGGGAAAGACGAGCTTGGCATTATTAATTAACATATTTCACCATGGCACGGCAGGTAACATTTAAGCAAACTGGGAGGTTTTTTTTTTTTTTACGTACTCTGTACCTCTGTTTTCTAACAGACCATTCTAACGAATCGGACCGTTTCAAAAAGAAAAGAGATATAAAAATAAGAACGTTTTTACTAATCGACCAAGAGCACCTGACCCTCGACAGAAATACGTGAAGAACTCGGTTACTTGTAATCTGTGAAAGTAAAAAAAAAAAAATAAATAAATAAAATAGAGCGAGAAACAGTCCTCGGGGATTTCAGGAGAATTTTCTAAACTGATTAGTTTGAAGGAATAAAAGGAAAAGAAAGGAAATCTTTGCAAGATTTATTTGTATTCAGCTATGTGTTAAGCGCCGGTAACACACCTGGGCGAATAAAGAATTTTTTCTGTTTCCTTTCTCATATGCAAGGATAAATATTCCTTTTCAGTGAAACGCTTCTTCAACAAAATATAAAATAACCCTGATAGGAGCTATCAGGGTTATTTTAAAGAAAGTAAAAAAGAATTGCAGAAGAAAATCTGGAATATTGATTAAATATAGATTATGATTATTTCTATTTTAAATTCGCTAAGATTAGTATTTTAGTGATGAAGTCATCGTTATTCATGATTTTAGATAGTTTTCAGGAAGTTATGATGCTACTGTAATATATATATATATATATATATATATATATATATATATATATAGATAGATAGATAGATAGATAGATAATATTTGGTAAATATACACATACATATGCAAAATATATATATATATATATATATATATATATATATATATATATATATATATATAGTTGCATACACATACATGTATATTTTTTGAATAAAAAATTCCGAGAGGATAGAATCCAAGTAGAACTCAATGTCCTGGACAGAGTAAGAATATAATAAAAAGGCTTATAAATTATGACCATGGAATATTAGTGTTTAAGCCTTTTTATTATATATATATATATATATATATATATATATATATATATATATATATATATATATATATATAGTCTTAAGGTGTACTATATTTATGGGATAAAGTGCTCAATATCAGGGATAGAGCGTGTGTAATTATAAAGTGAACATTGAAGTCAACACTTAGAGGCGATAGTCAGTTTCATGCTAGACTTAATCGTCAGGCCACGATTGCCTCTTGCATGAAACAGCCTGTCGCCTCTAAGTGTTGACTTCAATATTCACTTTTGTATTTATTATATTATAGTTGAAATAAACTTTCAGTAACCACGCTAAACTCGGCCTTGTGCCCCATACATCCCTGGTGGGGAGGGGGTCTGTTAAATATAACAGTCGAATAGATTGTTCTCCAGAGGCTATGACTTTTCGCAGCTGCTGTCGAACTCTCTGCTTTGGACGAGGCTGTGCCGAAGGGCAGAGTCTCGTCCGGGGAGGTAAACAGACTCGAACCCGTTTATGCGGGTTCTACGGGGTTTTTTTGACGAGCTTACGGGCTCGCAAACCCACGTTAAACTCGGCCTTGTGCCACATCTACCCTCGTGGGGGGATGCTGTTAAATATTAACAGAGGAATAGATTGAACGCTGGGTCAACCGACACACATTCACTAGTCGTGTAATACTCTTCTGTTGTACTTACTGTTTAACATATGATATATCTGCAACCCTTGATTTATTATTACTTAACCATTTACTTGGTCACAACAATTACCCACCTTGCTAAAACTGTATCAAGGACTTGAAATTAATGTCATAGTGCCATTTATCTTTTGTAAATATTAATCCATAGATTTCAAAATACATAGAGAAAGCAATAATACTGCCGTATAGAGTAAGTTTTAAAGTACAGAAAATATATATCAACATATTTACCTCCCTTGACTATATGCTTTTACCAGTGATGGACTTTTCATTTGTTGAGTGATGTCTTGACCTGTTCGAAAAAATATGAGTTATTGGTTACGTATTTCATTTTCTACTACCCTGCCACAAACACTACTTTGTTAATTCGGTTCACAATTCAGAGGTGGGTGCTGGTAAAAAGACATGAGATTTTGAACCTTTCTGTCAATATCCCATACATTTTTTGCCTTATTACTGATATGTATTTTTAAGCTTTTCACCACAAGCTAGGTGGGAGTGTCTCAAGCACGCAAGGGGTTAGATCAAGACCTCCGAGTCTAGCTGCGTCGTGATACAGTCTTTGACTGTAAGCGACGTCTGTCGAACTCTCTGCGAAAGGCAAGGTTTCGTCCGGGGAGGTAGACAGGGCCTGAACCCGTCTAGGCGGTTTCAAAAAGGCTATATTTTTGGCCGAGCCTACGGGCTCGGAGATACCCACATTAAACCGGCCTTGTGCCACATTCAATCCTCGTGGTTGGATCGATAAATAGTGAGCACGCAAGGGGGTTACAGAGGTTGGGAGCAAGAGTAAAACTACGTGATAGAGGAAAGGATGAAGAGAAGGACAGGGAATAGATCAACGCATCAAGAGATGTCGATTGACATTACATTTGTATTGTTGAAGATTATAGCTATCAGGGAAGCAAGTAAGACGAAGGGAGTTCGACAGTCTAATATGAAAGTGCGTACGAAACAGAGTTGTGCAATTGAATACCTTCATGCGTAAAAAAAAGAAAATACACTCGCAGACATTCATTGACGATTGACTCATTTTTTAGGAAACAAGTGGATATGAGCACGGTTAGGCCTTTGTTAAAACGGACCAGTCGTCGGAACATCGATTTGTGTGACAAGCCTTATTCTGCAAAGCCTTTTACGTAATGAATCCGTTGTAGAGTATTATGGAAATACACTGGCTGAAAAATCACTTAACTACAAAACTTGAGATTTATCATAAGGTAGGGAATCAATTCAAATAGTTTGGTTCGTTTATCATCAAAGAGAGGTCAAGAAATTTGAAATAATTTTAAGATCAACTCCAACAATTACAGGTGGTTCAAGTTTTGGCTTACACACTATATTGGATATTAAAAAATAACCATCCTCTTATATTAAACAATTCAGCGTATCTCTATGTCACAGAAATATCCAGACCTAAATCGGTTATGTTTTAACATCTTGGGAGTCATTGTGAATACCGGTGATCAAGGCAAAGTGGCATGGATTACAAGAGTTAGAACTGGCTATGAAACGGGTATTAGATATGTTATGATGTTGATTTGGGGTTAGTAGAGACAAACGCCAAATAACACGTAACAATAAAAAGGGTTTTAATAGGTTGGTAAAAAGGTACAGAAATCGCCTGAGTAGTCAATAACTAGCTCAGCTAAGAACTTCTCTGTCTCTCTGTCTTTCGACATGCCACTATTTAAAGTCTTTGTTCGCAGACAAGGTCATCTTCAAGACGGGTGGTAGGTTTCAGACACAACAAGATATATGGGACATTTCATTTCTGAGATTTGGGTGTCGTTTGACATACCTCAACTTATGCCATCTTTATCCCGGGAATAACTATATAAGGATTTACTTATTACTGACGAGAGCTCAGTGGCCGATCGTAGATCCTTAATGTATTTGACCAAAAGCATCTGCAGAACGTTGTCTGTGGTAGAAAATAAGAGCCACTGGCTCAAAAAAATAAACACATTAAATGCACAAGATACAGGCGCCTATCCATTAGCACAGTTCAATGGGTTTATTTTTCTTTTGTAGCGCGTGTGTGCGTGCGTGTGTGTTTTTAACTGCTATTGAATATAGAAGACGCATCACGTTGACATATTTATTAACAAACGGCCCGACACAGCAAGTCACCAGCCATCGTTACATCGCTAACTGGACTCAGAAATAGGGCAATGTGTGACGTAGTCTGATGTGATACTGTTTCACTTGTTTGTGCCTAATGGGATGAGTCGGTTATAGAATGGACCTTTTAAATGCTGTAATTTAACAGGAAATAGGAGGCATTAATTTCAAAGAAACTCGCTCTCTCTCTCTCTCTCTCTCTCACACACACACACATACACACACACACACACACACACACACACACACATATATATATATATATATATATAAAATGTACTTTTCTGGGAAGGGATGGTTTACCTCTTGCCACAGCCCACTAACATGTATATATTTTCTTTCTTTCTCCCTTTTAACATTAAAGCTAATTCCTATCTCACCTTTTTCTTCTTTTTGTTCCTTTTTATACTCTTCTTTTTTTTTTGTATATATATATATATATATATATATATATATATACTCGACTCTCCAGTCGTATTCGACGTATGAGTGTCAGGCAGCTCAGTTTCTAGGAGCCGACAGCCCAACACCAGCAGATTGATTTGATTATAGTGATGAAGGTTACGTGCAGAACCATCCACACTTTTTGAAGGGCCGAATACTACGTGACACAAGGTCCGCAAACGACCCTCCGCAGTTGCCATCCAAGGCTATAGAACCCAGTCTCTCTTGGTATTTACCCATACCTGGTGGCAGAAAATAGGATTCATATCTTTCCCAAAGGTATTAGCACGTAAGTGAATGTACTGGGTTCAACTGGAATCCGAACTCGGCTCTCCGATCCCTCAATCCACTCTGTTATCCGTTACTCCGCCGTGCCTCCTTATATATATATATATATATATATATATATATATATATATATATATATATATATATATATATATATATATATATATATATATATAGTAAAATTAGTCTTACACATGATGACCTTAGGATCGTACTGAAGATTCAAACTGACAGCGATCATGCCGCTTTAATTCTTATTTCCCCACTGTACACATCTCTAAACTTTCCAGCATTGCATAAATTTTAGGCAATTTTAAACAATACTTTATATATGCAAGTACACGCATTATCTATCTCTATCCCTATCCTCCTATTTATTTACTGTTAAGTGCTTATATACATACTTTTCACAAGAAGATCATTAAGTGTTTATTTCCAATGATCAAAGAGAAATCGTTACTACGGTAGAATCAGATAATCACTAAACATTATTATTATTTGCCTTTGATTTTCAATGAGAATTATCGCCCCATCACAAGTGCAATGTTGATGTTTATTATATTCTTTTTACTCTCTTTGAAATACTGAAATGAAGGTCGCAGATAGGCGATTCATTCTTGAACTGTTAAATTGAACTACATTAACGGGGAATTAGATTCAGAATATTTGCAAATTATCCACATTACATTACGTTTATATAGATTTTTTTTTTTAAACTTCTAAGAATCGTTCCACTAATCCTTACAACGTTGTCACAATTGGGATATGATTTCTCATACAGGGTTTGACAGAAATACCTCGTACATGATAGTAAAACTGTAGCTAGATGAAGACTCCACTATCCAAAGTTCACTAACACTACATAGGTAGCAGTTTAAAATGTGGGAAATATTTCTGCCGCAGCTTGTAGCCAATGTCTTACCATTGTGCAGGATGTATTTCTGCCTCGCTATGTATCATTGCTACAAAACTGTAATATCTGACGTGAAATACTCGGTGTTACACTGTTATTCAGTTGTGATACTATTTGTCATTGCCCTAATAAAACATAAGAAAATGGTATGTGCTGAGAGATTCAGTAGAGAAGTGTCAATACCGAAAACCCGTGGGAAGAATTGAGAATTTAATTCACACATAAACGACTTGCATTTTATGTAGAGCAGTTTAAACAATGGAAACTGACCCAAACTGATGATTGACATATGTTCTACGCAGCTGAAAATGCAAGCTGTAAAGCGAAAATTTTATTTTTCAGGCCTGACGATTGCGTGTAGCATGAAACAGCCTGTCGCCTCTAAGTGTTGACTTCAATGTTCACACACACACACACACACACACACACACACACACACACACACACACATATATATATATATATATATATATTATTTACGAATCTTATTAAATTTACTATTTTTCAGTTAAACTTAATACGCGTCATCTTTTCTGGAGTTCAGAACGCCAATAAATATTACACATTTGGAGTTATGTATCTATTGTTCGACGTTTTTCCCAGGTACCGGATTTTTCTGTTAGTATGTATTTGTTCTTTTTTACAACCTGAAGAGCGTTTGTCTTATTTCTACATTTTTGTTTTTGCTTACCTAAAGTTATATTTATCAACTTTGCAATTTCAACTGTCATTCATTTCTTTTTTATCAATTGACAGTTTATGTGTTAGAACTGATAAAAAGGCAGCGTACATTATTTTATTGTAATGACTCCTTTCGAATCATCTTCGTCACAACCCACTTGTGCAGGAGTTGGTTTCATTCGCTGTCTCCACGATGCTTGAACCTGACATGGCTCAGGAAGCCATGTCGAGAATGGAAGGAGTATTTTAGACAAGGACACATTGCACAGTGGATAAAGGGGTTAGTTAGATCCAGTGACAGGACCCAAACAATTGTGAGTTCAATACCCGGTTAAGGCAGTGGAGAACTTTCAGAGGGAAATTAACAGGAGATAACTGATAACTGACATCCATTAAACATGACACATGGAAGTAGAACAGTCTACCCCAGTGAGCAAAATCAAGGGTTCAATTCGACATTCCGACCACCTGAAGAAGGCCGGAGCGTACAACAGTCGAAACCTTGTAATAAATATGGCGACAAAGATGGGGATGATAGTCCGAACAATGTAAATATTGTACATAATGTCTGATCTCAGAAATATAGTGAGATCACAATTTATATTTTCATTTTTTTGTTTCGGTATCTTTTTCTAAAAATTACAATGTCTTTCATATTTATGCTTGTTTATTTTGTCTTGCTTTTAAGGCTTTTGCTTATCTAACGTTTTAAGTTTTAAAAACCGTTAATTTTTTGGAGCATCTATAACACGTAATCTATATAATGTTTATATACATACATTTTATATTTTTCAAAGGTTGCTATAGCTGCTGTGGTAGCGGGGACAAGCTGACACTATTTATAAAGTGCTCTCAGTTGCATTCCTCTCAAATAGCCCCTGACAACTAATTCCAGCTCAAACCCGGAGATTGGGCAGAGGTGGAAAACTGTCGCCTCATAACCAGCTGCTTCGGGCAGATGGAGCTCGATAGCCATTGAAAGGCCGTTCATCTAGGAGAAGGAAAACAATGATTTTGAATCTCCGCTGCCTTGCAGTCATATCCAAAAACGCAGAATGGAATTAAATCCAGACAGAAACTCCGGAGTGGAACCCTGAAGACGGTTGGCTTGTTAACACTAACAACTTTCCGGTAACTACTGCTGTTAAGCCATCTCCAAATGTCATCTCCTGTGTATTCCCTTTGAATCTTTCCCGTACGGCCGAGAGAGAGGGGGACATGTAGTCTGGAGAGTGTACGGACCCTATATATCATTGCTCAGGCCTACACCCTGGTCACTCCAGCTTCAACACCAAAGGACTGAATTTTGATCAGACAAGGCGGTACTCTATGCCTTCGGGCGGAGAGGAATCCGGACGAGGCTCCGCCGTAGGGCAGAGTCTCGTTCGGGGTGTTTGACTGCCCCTGAACCCGTTTATGCGGGTTCAAAGAGGGATTATTTTTGGCCGAACCTACGGGCTTGGAGATCCCACGTTAAACCCGGCCTTGTGCCACATGTAACCCTCGTGGGGGGATAGCTAAATATCACTTTTATCTTGCAAGATAAGCGGATGTTTAATACATAGAAGAACAAATATGAATAGAATTAAAATAACTATAGTAAATTATATGGTAGTTTAGAAAGATTGAGACAATTATTATAGTGGAATATGTAATTAGATAATATAGGGAGAGAGATATTCAAAGAAATATAAAGTACTAAGAAAGACCAACAGACATAAGTGACCTATGGAAAGTGCTGCCTCTTATTTATCGCCATGTCAACTAATATAGATACAGGTAACCCAATAACACATTGTGGCAGAGTAAGCAAAAAAAGCCTCGTTCTTCAATGTAGCCTTTATCATTGCTAATGCATTTTATCTGGTTTTACTGTGTTCACATCCAATGTTTCGTCTCTGTAAATCTTCGACAAGCCGTGATTAATGTTAATGGTTGAATTTTGAATAATTTTTTTCTGCCATAGAGAAATTCAATTAAACACTTCTGCTTTGTGCGCTTTCATGTCAGAAGACATTTTACCAGATTGCCTTTTAGGTGTTATCTGAAAGAAGGCAAAATCAAATACGAGCTATTAGCGGGAAGGTTCGTCTTCTACTGCCATACGACGGATATTCACCTCTAATATCCTGTGCAATGCAGATAATAAATGAATGTCCCGCAGCTAGGTTTCTCACCACGGCATTCTTTATAATCACATGCTCATGTCAGCGACAGTTTTAGACTGGACGATGCACCACAAGTTCCGTACAGCCTTCGTTGACACTGAAATGTAAAAACAATACTGAGAACGAAAACCAAATCTGTTGAGCGAAGATCGAAGCCGGAAGTAGGTGCCATTTTCAGCGAGCGCTTCCGCCAACTTGGATGTCATCAGCAGTTACACAAAAATGTGGTTGGTGTCGAACAAGGCTACAAGCAAACAAAAAAAAAAATCCGAATGTTCGTACATGGAGGTGGGGGTGATGGTGAAAACAGTTGTAAAGGAGGAGCAAAAGACGTCAAAATATGACATGTCTTTTCAACGCCTTACAACGCATGTTCAGTTCGTTAGCTATCTTTTGTAAAATTCTTTTTTCTTTTTTTTTTTTTTACATCACCGGCTTGTTCAATGTTTTTTCATGCTTTTCTTGTATTCTTTTTTTTTGGAGGGGGGGGAATGTACGCATAGGTGAGCACATGTGCACGAATGTGTCTCTCAGTGCGTAAAATATGTCTATTTCGATGGTTACATTGATTTAATACGTACAGTATTCCCCGGCATATTTAGGAATATGAGTGCGTTTTCTTTTTAGAAGAATAAAGATAAAAACTAAATATTTGATAATATGTAAAAAAAAAAAAAACAAAAAAAAAAAAAAGAGAAAAGCAAGTAGATAGCTGGATATAATCAGAAGGAATAGAGAGCTAAATACATACTAAAAAGATTGTTAATTTACAGACTTAGGTTAATGATGGCCACCATTTCATTGCTCTGTATTACTATTAAAAGACTACTATTTTTGGCATGTTATCTACAAGGGAAAATATCTACACCGTACACATTTTATACTGGAATATTTATACAGTAAAACAAGCTTTTATTTGTAGATAACAAGCCAAAGTAGCATCATGTTTTACTATGTTGATAGCATTCCAAATTAAAATTTGTACGGTGTAGACATTTTAGCCGATATATATGCGGTTTATCACTAGAATATAATAAAAAAAATACATATTAATTACATTTTCTTCTTACATTTTCTATATATTTTAAAATATGTTTTACTATGTAGATATCATTATTTACATTATTCGGACGATTGTCCTCATCTTTGTCGCCATATTTATTACAACGTTTCGGCCGTTGTACGTTCCGGCCTTCTTCAGGTGGTTGGAATGTCGAACTGAACACTTTATTTCGCTCACTGAGGTAGACTGTGCCATGTTTAATGGATGTCAGTCATCAGTTATCTCTTGTTAATTTCCCTCTAAAAGTTCTCCACTGCCTTAACCGGGCATTGAACTCACACTCTTTGGGTCCTGTCACTGGATCTAACTAACGCCTTTATCCACCGTGCCATGTGTCCTTGAGGACATCTGTTATTATAATGTAGTTAAGTGGCGACCCAGAGACATTAGATAAAGAATTGGTCAGTAAAAGTAGTACCCCACAACGTAACAACTAGCCTGGGTACATGGCAGCGGCCCCCAAAAACCGAAATAGACGGGTACAAGAGGAGGACAACAACACTCAGAAAACATTCTGCCTGCCGTATGTGAAGGGGTTACCAGAGAAAATACAAAGGATCTGCGGCCAGGCAACATTAGGACAACCTTCAAAAGCATGACGACTCTCGAGTAAGACCCCCTCATAGAGGAGAATATGACAAAAGACTGTGTGTACGCCATCCCGTGCAGCTGCGGAAAGAAATATAAAGGGGAGACAGGACGCCCCGTTAAGGTAAGACTTCAAGAACACCAGTAAGCAGTAACATGAGAGAAAGTGGAAAAATCAGGCGGGGCTGACCACATATGGGGAGAGAAAGGAGATCACCGCCTTCTGCGGGATCATGTTGAGATCATAGTCAAAGAACACCATTGGAAAATTCGTAAACTTAAGGAATCAACACATATGCTAGGCCACAAAAATCTCCTGAGCCGACTAAGCATAGAAATGAATACATATATGCGAACCAGTAATAAGGAGTGTCAGAGAAAAGCGATAATAACAAGAAAAATTGCCATATGAGCTCTGGGAAAAACATGATTTGATAACAGCAAAAATTGCAATATCAGCACTGGTAAAAATTGATGCTGAAGACATTAGGTTTATAATACCGAGAAATTCATACACAGATGTCCTTAAAGACACATGACACATTTGACAAAGGCGTTGGTTAGATCCAGTGACAGGTCCCAAAGAGTGTGAGTCCAATACTCGGTTGAGGCAGCGGAGAACTTTCAGAGGGATTTAACAGGCGATAACTGACATCCATTAAACATGGCACATGTAACTAAAATAGTTTACACAGTGAGCGAAATAAGGGGTTCAGTTCGACATTCCAACCATCTGAGGAAGGTAGAAACGTTGTAATAAATATGGCGACAAAGAAGAGGACACTAGTTCCAATAATGTAAACAATGTACATAATGCCTCATCTCAGAAATATAGGTAGATATCATTCCAAGAAAAAATTGTATGGTGTAGATATTTTTCTTGTAGGTTAATATTTCTTAAAGTGTATAAAATAAATAAGTGCTACATTGGCGTGTTCTCTCTCTCTCTCTGTATATATATATATATATATATATATATATATATATATATATATATATATATATATATATATATATATGTGTGTGATCTATGTCATGAACTTACATCAAGAACAAGAAAACATGTATTGGTTTTGAGAGAATGTCAATAACAGAAAATATTTTAATATTTTAATTACATTTTCTCTGTATATATATACACACACACACACACACACACACATATATATATATATATATATATATATATATATATATATATATATATATATATATAATGTTTTACGATGCAGATATCATTCCAAATTAAAATTTGAAGAATGTAGACATTTTAGCTGATTTATATGCAGTTTATCGCTGGAATATAAATAAAAGAATTTTTAAAAAATATTTTAATTACATTTTCTTTGTTATATACATGTTATAAATTTGTACAGTGTAGACAGTTCTGCCTTGTAGATAGCAAACCAACGTAGCACTGACATAGTTGTGTTTTGAACGAAATTCTTTTCTTTTAAAGATAAAAATGAACAAACTTTGCACTTAGTCTATCTGTTATCTAAGACACATATCAACATGATAGATTTCGACTCGTTATATGAGTAAGACCATCACTGACAACTTTCGTCAATGTTTTTGGTTCTACTGAGAATGAAATTTGAATCAGCAAGCCACTTACAATGCGTATTAAATATTTGGCAAACTAAGTTGTTTTGTGCAAGACCTGTTCAAGCTGCTCAGAGGTTTTAATGTGACTGGCACATGGCACAGTGGATAAAGACGTTAGTTAGATCCAAGGAAAAGACCCAAAGAGTTCAATACCCGGTTAAGGCAGTGGTGAACTTGGAGAGGGGAATTAACAGGAGATAACTGATAAATAACATCCATTAAACATGGCACGTGGAACTCGAACAGTCTACCCCATTGAGCGAAATAATTGGTTCTGTTCGACATTCCAACCACCTTAAGAAGGCCGGAGTGTACAACGACCGAAACGTTGTAATAAATATGGCGACAAAGATGATGACATTTGTCCGATTAATGTAAATAGTGTACATAATACCTCATCTCAGAAATATAGATAGATACTTCAGAGCGGACCAGTTCTTCTCAGTTTTCTGGTGCCCCTGCGTGGTGATTTTTGATAGGTATAAAGTATTTTCTTCCGTTTAAGGATAGAACTAATCACTAGAAATCTGAGGAGGTCTAGAAAAGGTAATTTTCAGATTAGCATTGTCAGATTAAATTATCAGATTAGATTAGATTGTCAGACTATTTTAGCATGGTGGGTGTATACTGTTTTGAGCACTCGAAATCAATTAAAAATTGAACCAGATCTTAGCATCGCATGCTAGAATGTACGAAAGCGCCCTCAGAGATCAATTAGCTAATTTCATGCTCGAGGCGCGGCCGTTTTTGCTAGATATTTCAGTCGGTATGTTATTGATATTACAGCTATGAGACCCGACTCTCTGATAACGGTATTTTTCAAACAGTACTGTGTTTGTTTCAAATTCTTTTGGAATGGTAGCAAAGCAGGGTCTGGTGTAGAGTTTTCCTCTAAGAACGAACCTAATGTCTCGCTTGATCTAGCTAGCACGCGCTTTAAGTGCTAGGCTTATGACACTTCGGTTACATCTTGCTCCCGGAAAGATGTAAGCGAAGCTTATAAGAGCTTATGTGCCGGTAGTCTTTTCAGACGAAACAGTAAACTCCTCATCCTGCGAGACTTTGCCAGATTCTCCTTGAATCTGTTGCTGGAACGTATAAATCTTTTCCTAG
>CAHIKZ030004191.1:710000-725000 GCA_903632075.3 Acanthosepion pharaonis
GTTTTGCTGGATGAAGTTGTTAGCTAAATTCCGCATACCCCACCGGTTTTGTACCAAGTTTTTGATTGCAGTCGGGTTTCAACCTGGGCGTTATCGCGCAGGGGTGGGCGAATTCAACTGTTGAGTGGGCAACTGAACAGAGAATGGTGGATAATTGGAAATTTTCGTGTGGTATATAGGATTTTGAGTATTAAAAAAGGAATTTGAACAAATGCTACCCGAGCAAAATATTCAAATTTGCAAAATCCGACACTTGACAAAAAGAAAATGAAATAGGCAATAAAAACAAAAGTTGTATATCCAGAGACCCGGCAGTTTATTTAGCAACAGTTTGAGTTACATACTAAATTATTTTTTCAATGTAACCGCCAGCATATATATATATATATATATATATATATATATATATATATATATATATATATATATAGAGAGAGAGAGAGAGAGAGAGAGTGAGAAAGAGAAAGATGTATATATATATATATATATATATATATACATATATGTTATAATGTTAACAAGTTCAAAACCAATTAAGTTCATCTTAATAAGGTAAATATTGTTACGTAAGCACCAATGACCAATCAAATTACAAGCATTTGATAATTCAAAAAACTTGACAACAAACCTAAATATAATTTATTAATGCCTTTATGCAAATGTTAGACTAAATTAGAAATCATTATAACTAATTTATAATTTCACAATAACATTAAAAAATAAAAATTGCTGAAAACGTATTACACATAACAAAAAATATTCTCTACTCTTAAATAATTGATAGTAGTATATATTCTTTTTAGATTTATAATTATAAATAAAAAAAAAATAATTTCTTGTCAACACTAACCTTAACCATGAAACTAAGTTATATGTATAGTTTTCAAAAGTCAAGTTTGCATGTCTTTAATACGGAAGTAGTGGCAGCAGCCTCATAAGTCAAAGTTAATTGCTACCTCATTTAATATTTTTTTATTGCATCAAAAAGTCAGTTTACGATCCAATAACATTTTTTTTACAGTATCCGGTGTTCTCAAGCGGGTCTCCCATCTAAGTACTAACGGAGCTCGACATTTCCTAACTTAGATGAACAAATGAGAGCAGATCTTTCAGCGTAATTTGTCATGCACATAGATAGATAGATAGATAGATAGATAGATAGATAGATAGATAGATAGATAGATAGATAGATAGATAGATAGATAGATAGATAGATAGATATGGATAGACAAATAGAGATAGATAGATAGATAAAAGATAGATAGGATAGCTATAGAGATAGATAGATGGAGAAATAGATAGAATATAGATGGAGATCTAGAGAAATATGATATATAGATGGGATAGATAGATAGATAGATAGATAGAGATAGATAGATAGATAGATAGATAGATGAATAGGGGATAAACAGAGAGATAGGGATATAGAGATATAGATAGAGATAGAGAGAAATATAGATAGAGATAGATATATGTATATAGAGAATGATAGATAGATATAGATAGAGAGAGATAGTGATATAAATATAGAGAGATAGATATAGATATAGATAGAGAGAGATAGAAATATAAATATAGAGAGATAGATAGAGATATAGGCAGATAGAGATGAAGATATATATATAGATAGAGAGATAGAGAGATAGAGAGGTAAGAGTTAGATATAGATAGAAAGATAGATAGAGACAGACATAGAGACGTAAGAGTTAGATATAGATATAGATAGAGAGATAGATAGAGACAGATAGAGAGAAATAGATATAGATATAGATAGATAGATAGATAGATAGATAGATAGAGAGAGAGAGGGAGAGAGAAACAGTGAATCGTGCTCTGTTGTAACTCCAACTTTTAATTAAGATGAAGTGCTCACTGCGATGTTTTCATAAAACATATTTTCTGATCAATCAGAAAAAAAATCCCACGCGGTTTTCGTTTCAGGCCTTTCTGAGCCACTGATTCACTATAAAAACCAATACTGATTTCGCCCTCGAAGTCAGATCCGACCAGGTCCCCACGACAGGCAGGTTTAACCAAACGCAACAGACTCACACGACCTCAAAGATCATCAGCGACACCAAACCGCTTTCATGATGCCAGGGACGAATTGGAATAGTTAGTGGAATATTTCTCCCACGAATCTCTCCACTATTACCCTATGACATACTCCGAACGAACTCTCAGTTTCCTTCGACTGATATACAAGATTCCCGGAACAAGCAAACAATCGAACATTGCAGATCGTGAGAAATAATCTCTTTCACTTATCTCAGCCACGACTTATCTCCATTGCTTGTTTTGTCACTTTCATTTTTTTTATTAACCGTAAGGCCGCCTCTAGAAATGAGAGAGGAAAGGGAACAGATTAAAGGAATCGTGTCTACCAAGATAACATTTTTTATCGGGGTATTTGACAAAAAGATGCCAGTTCTATTTATCTTATCACTTCAGATCTATCTACCTGACTTTTACACTCTATTCATATTTATCTTTTATCTGTTTCTTTTTCATTCTATTTCATTATATTCATATATCTATCTATTTATCCATATTTGTATTCTTTTCATTCTATTTCATTATATCTCATTCGTCTCTCTTCTGTTCTATCTATTTATCCATTCGTTTTATCTCTATTATTCTCTGTTCCTATCTATCTCTATTTGTCTCAGTTTGTTCCTATCTATCTCTATTCGTCTCTCTGTTCCTATCTATATCATGTCTCCCTCTATTCGTTTCTATTCGTCTCTCTTCTGTTTCTATCTATCTCTATTCGTCTCCCTCTATTCGTTTCTATCTCTATTCGTCTCTCTCTGTTCCTATCTATCTCTATTTGTCTCAGTCTGTTCCTATCTATCTCTATTCGTCTCTCTTCTGTTCCTATCTATCTCTATTCGTCTCCCTCTATTCGTTTCTATCTCTATTCGTCTCTCTCTATTCGTATCTATCTCTATTCGTCTCAGTCTGTTCCTATCTATCTCTATTCGTCTCTCTTCTGTTCCTATCTATCTCTATTCGTCTCTCTTCTGTTCCTATCTATCTCTATATGTCTATCTCGTTCTTCTGTTCTATCTATCTCTATTCGAGGGTCTCTCTATTCGTTTTCTCTATTCGTTCTATTCGTATCTATCTCTATTCGTCTCAGTCTGTTCCTATCTATCTCTATTCGTCTCTCTTCTGTTCCTATCTATCTCTATATGTCTCCCTCTATTCGTTTCTATCTCTATTCGTCTCTCTTCTGTTCCTATCTATCTCTATTCGTCTCCTTCTATTCGTTTCTATCTCTATTCGTCTCTCTTCTGTTCCTATCTATCTCTATATGTCTCCCTCTATTCGTTTCTATCTCTATTCGTCTCAGTCTGTTCCTATCTATCTCTATTCGTCTACCTCTATTCGTTTCTATCTCTATTCGTCTCTCCCGTATCTATCTCTATTCGTCTCTTCTGTTCTATCTATCTCTATTCGTCTCCCTCTATTCGTTTCTATCTCTATTCGTCTCTCTGTTCATCTATCATCTATTCTGTTCTCTATTCGTGTCTCTCTGTTCCTATCTATCTCTATTCGTCTCCCCTCTATTCTATCTATCTCTATTCGTCTCTATTCGTATCTCATTCGTCTCAGTCTGTTCGTTTCTATCTCTATATTCGTCCTCTTCTGTTCCTATCTATCTCTATTCGTCTCCCTCTATTCGTTTTCTATCTCTATTCGTCTCTTCTGTTTCTATCTATCTCTATTTGTCTATTGTCTATCTCATTCGTCTCTCTTCTGTCTCCCCTATTCGTTTCTATCTATTCGTCTCTTTCCTCTATCTCTATTCGTCTCTCTTCTATTCTATCTATCCTATCTATCCTATTCGTCTATCTGTTTCCTATCTATGTCTCCTCTATTCTCTATCTCTATTCGTCTCAGTCTGTTCCTATCTATCTCTATTCGTCTACATCTATTCGTTTCTATCTCCATTCATCTCCCTCTATTAGTTTCTATCTCTATTCGTCTCTCTTCTGTTCCTATCTATCTCTATACGTCTCTCTCTGTTCCTATCTATCTCTATTTGTCTCAGTCTGTTCCTATCTATCTCTATTCGTCTCTCTTCTGTTCCTATCTATCTATTCGTCTCCTCTATTCGTTTTTCTATCTCTATTCTATCTCTCTCAGTATCTATCTCTTTCTTCTGTTTCTATCTATTATTCGTCTCTCTTCTATTCCTATCTATCTCTATTCGTCTCCTCTATTCGTTCTATCTCTATTCGTCTCTCTCATTCTATATCTATCTCTATTCGTCTCTCTCTGTTTCGTATCTATCTCTATTTCTTTCTTCTTATCTCTATTCGTCTCTCTTCGTTTTCCTTCTCTCTATTCATCTATCTCTCTCTGTTTCATCTCTATTTGTCTTCTGTTCTATCTATCTCTATATGTTCCTCTATGTCTATTCTTTCTATCTCCATTCGTCTCTCTTCTGTTCTATCTATCTCTATTCGTCTTCTATCGTTTCTATCTCTATTCGTCTCTCTCTATTCCTATCTATCTCTATTCGTCTCTGTTCCTATCTATCTCTATATTCGTTTCTATCTCTATTCGTCTCTCTTCTGTTCCTATCTATCTCTATTTGTCTCCCTCATTTGTCTCTCTATTCGTCTCTCTCTATTGTTCTCTATTCGTCTCAGTCTGTTCCTATCTATCTCTATTCGTCTCTCTCTATTCTGTTTCTATCTATCTCTATCCCTCTATTCGTCTCTCTCTCTGTTCTATCTATCTCTATTTGTCTCCCTCTATTCTTTCTGTTTCTATCTCTCTTCGTCTCTCTCTATTCTATCTCTATTCGTCTCTCTGTTCTATCTATCTCTATTCGTCTGTTCTGTTTCCTATCTATCTCTATTTGTCTCTCTTCTGTTCCATCTATCATCGTCTATTCGTCTCCCCTCTATTCGTTTCTATCTATTCGTCTCTCTGTTTCTCTCTATCTCTATTTTCATCTGTTCTATCCTCTATATTCGTCTCTCTTCTGTTCCCATCTATCTATTTGTCTCCTATTCTATTCATTTTATCTATCTCTATTCGTCTCCTCTATTCTCTATCTCTATTGTTCTGTTCCTATCTATCTATTCGTCTCTCTCTATTCCCATCTATCTCTATTCGTCTCTTCCCTATCTATCTCTATTCTCCCTCTATCTTTCTATCTCTATTCGTCTCTCTTCTGTTCTATCTATCTCTATTTTGTCTCCCTCTATTCGTTTCTATCTCTATTCGTCTCTCAGTCTGTCTGTTATCTATCTATTCGTCTATTCTGTCCTATCTCTTCTGTTCCTATCTATCTCTATTCGTCTCTCTCTGTTCTATCTATCTCTATTTCGTCTCTCTATTCGTCTCTATTCGTCTCTCTCTGTTTCGTATCTATCTCTATTCGTCTTCTGTTCGTTATCTATCTCTATTCGTCTCTCTGTTCATCTATCTCTATTCTCTTCTGTTCGTATCTATCTCTATTCGTCTCTCTTCTGTTTCTATCTCTATTTGTCTCTATCTCTATTGTTCTATCTATCTCTATTCGTCTCCTCTATTCGTTTCTATCTCTATTGTCTCCGTATCTATCTCTGTTCGTCTTCGTCTGTTCCTATCTATCTCTCTTCTGTTCCTATTCTATATATGTCTCTCTATTCGTTTTCTATCTCTTTCGTCTCCCTTCTATCTATCTCTATTGTCTATTCTATCTCTATTCGTCTCTATTCTTCTATTCTGTATCTATCTCTCTATTCGTCTCCTTCTGTTCCTATCTATCTCGTCTCCTTCTGTTCGTATCTATCTCTATTCGTCTCTCTTCTGTTCCTATCTATCTCTATTTCTCCCCTCTATTCGTTTCTATCTCTATTCGTCTCTCTCTGTTCTATCTATCTCTATCATCTCTCATTCATTTCTGTCTCTTTCTATCTGTTATTCTATCTCTCTTCTTTCTATCTATCTCTGTTCTCTGTTCTATCTATCTCTATTCGTCTCTCTTCTGTTCCTTTCTATCTCTATTCGTCTCTCTTCTTTTATCTATCTCTCTATGTCTCCCTCTATTCGTATCTATCTCTATCTTTCTCTCTGTTTCCTCTCTTCTCTTTCGTCTCCATCTGTTCCCATCTATTCCTATCGTCTCTATTCTCCCTCTATTCGTTCTATCTCTATTCGTCTCTCTCTATTCGTATCTATCTCGTCCCATCTCTGTTCCTATCTATCTCTATTCGTCTCTCTTCTGTTCCCATCTATCTCTATATGTCTCCTATTCGTTTCTGTTCATTTCTGTCTCTATTCTATTCGTCTCTCTTCTGTTCCTATTCTCTATTCGTCTCCTTCTATTCGTTTCTATCTCTATTCGTCTCTCTTTGTCTCTATTCGTCTCTTCTGTTCCTATCTATCTCTATTCTCTCTCTTCTGTTTCTATCTATCTCTATCTTCCTCTCTCTATCTATATCTCTATTCGTCTCAGTCTGTTCCTATTATCTCTATCTCTTTCTGTTCTCGTCTCTATTCTCTATTCATTTCTCTCTCTGTTCTATCTATCTCTATTCGTCTCTCTGTTCTATCTATCTATCTGTCTCTATTCGTCTCTCTATTCGTCTCTGTTCTCCTCTCTATTCGTCTCTCTTCTGTTCCTATCTATCTCTATCTATTCGTTTCTATCTATCTCTATTCGTCTATCTCTATTCGTCTCTCTCTGTTCTATCTATCTCTATTCGTCTCTCTCTGTTCCTATCTATTCTCTATATGTCTCATCTCTATTCGTCTCTCTCTATTCTCTATCTCTATTCGTCTCTCTTCTGTTTCTATCTATCTCTATTCTGTTCTATCTATCTCTCTTCGTTTCTCTCTATTCGTCTCTCTATCTATCTATCTCTATTCGTCTCAGTCATTCCTATCTATCTCTATTCGTCTCTCTTCTGTTCTATCTATCTCTATTTGTCTCCCTCTATTCATTTCTCAGTCTCTCTTCTGTTCTATCTATCTATCTATTCGTTTCTATCTCATTCGTCTCTCTCTGTCTATCTCTATTCGTCTCAGTCTGTTCCTATCTATCTCTATTCGTCTCTCTGTTTTATCTATCTCTATTCGTCTCCCTCTATTCGTTTCTCTATCTATTCGTCTCTCTCTATTCGTTTCTATCTCTATTCGTCTCTCTCTCTGTTTCGTCTATCTATCTATTCCTATCTATCTATCTATCTATCTCTATTTGTCTCATTCGTCTCTAGTCTCTCTGTTCTATCTCTGTCTCTCCTCTATTCGTTTCTATCTATCTCTATTCGTCTCTCTATCTATCTGT
The DNA here is from genome assembly GCA_903632075.3 of Acanthosepion pharaonis. Classification (NCBI taxonomy): domain Eukaryota; kingdom Metazoa; phylum Mollusca; class Cephalopoda; order Sepiida; family Sepiidae; genus Acanthosepion; species Acanthosepion pharaonis. The sequence continues at coordinate 717,292 of CAHIKZ030004191.1, forward strand.
TCCTATCTATCTCTATATGTCTCCCTCTATTCGTTTCTATCTCTATTCGTCTCCTATCTCTCTGTCTCCCTATCTATCTATCTATCTCTATTCGTCTCAGTCTGTTCCTATCTATTATCTCTCTTCTGTCTTCCTATCTATCTCTCCTCTGTTGGTTCTATCTCTATCTCTATTTGTTCTATCTATTCGTCTGTTCTATCATCTCTCTCCTATCTATCTTCTCTCTTCTATTGTTCTATCTCATCTATCTGTTCTATCTATTCGTCTCTATTCTATTTTCTATCTCTCTATATGTCTCTCTTCTGTTCCTATCTATCTCTATCTATTTTTCTATCTCTATTCGTCTCTTCTGTTCCTATCTATCTCTATTCGTCTCCCTATTCGTTTCTATCTCTATCTGTCTCAGTCTGTTTGTATCTATCTCTATTTCTCAGTCTGTTCCTATCTATCTCTATTCGTCTCTCTTCTGTTCCTATCTATCTCGTCTCTCTTCTATCTATCTCTATTCGTCTCTCTGTTCTTTTCGTCCCTCTATATCTATCTCTATTTGTCTCAGTCTGTTCTCTTTTCTATTCTATTCTCCCCTCTCTCTTCTGTTTCTATCTATCTCTATTCGTCTCCCTCTGTTCTATCTATCTCTATTCGTCTCTCTCTGTTCCTATCTATCTCTATTTGTCTCAGTCTGTTCCTATCTATCTCTATTCGTCTCTCTTCTGTTCCTATCTATCTCTATTCGTCTCCCTCTATTCGTTTCTATCTCTATTCGTCTCTCTCTGTTCTTATCTATCTCTATTCGTCTCTCTCTGTTCCTATCTATCTCTATTCGTCTCTCTCTATTCGTATCTATCTCTATTCGTCTCTCTCTGTTCCTATCTATCTCTATTCGTCTCCCTCTATTCGTTTCTATCTCTATTCGTCTCTATCTATCTATCTCATCTGTTCCTTTCTATCTCTATTCGTCTCTCTTCTGTTCCTATCTATCTCTATGTCGTTCTCTATCTCTATTCGTTTCTATCTGTTCGTCTCTCTTCTATTCGTATCTATCTATTCGTTCTATCTATACGTCTGTTCTATCTATCTCTATTCGTATCTCTGTTCTGTTATCTATCTCTATTCGTCTTTCTATCTATATCTATCTGTTCCTATCTATCTCTATTTGTTCCTTCTGTTTCTATCTATCTCTATTCGTCTCTCTTCTGTTTCTATCTATCTCTATCTCTATTCGTTTCTATCTCATTCGTCTCTCTCTATTCTCTATCTATCTCTATTCGTCTCAGTCTGTTCCATCTATCTCTATTCGTCTCTCTTCTGTTCCTATCTATCTCTCTATTCTCTTCGTTTCTATCTATCTATTCATCTCCTCTATTCTTTCTATCTCTATTCGTCTCTCTTCTGTTTCCTATCTCTCTCTATTCTATCTCTATTCTCTCTCTCTATTCGTATCTATCTCTATTCGTCTCAGTCTGTTCCTATCTATCTCTATTCGTCTCTCTTCTGTTCCTATCTATCTCTATTCGTCTCCCTCTATTCGTTTCTATCTATCTATTATATCTATCTCTATTCGTCTCAGTCTATTTTCTATCTATCTCTATCTCTTCTGTTCCTATCTATCTCGTCTATTTTTTTCTATCTCTATTGTCTTCTGTTTCCTATCTATTCTATCTCTATTCATCTATCTCTATTCGTCTGTTTTATCTATCTCTATTCGTCTCTTCTATCTCTATCTCTATGTCTCTTCTATTCGTTCCTATCTATCTCTATCTCTATTCGTATCTATCTCTATTCTCTTCTGTTTCCTATCTATCTCTATTCGTCTCTCTTCTTTTTCCTATCTATTCGTTTCTATTCGTTTCTCTCGTCTTTCTGTTCTATCTATCTATTCGTTTGTCTCTATTTGTTATCTATCTATTATTCGTCTCTTTCCTATCTCTATCTATTCTATCTCCTTCTATTCGTTCTATCTCTATCTGTTCCTATCTATCTCTATTCGTTTCTATTCGTTCTATCTCTATTCTATCTATCTATTCTATTCGTCTCCTATCTGTTTCTATCTCTATCTATCTTTCTATCTCTATTCGTTCTCTTCTGTTCCTATCTATCTCTTCTGTTCTATCTATCTTCTCTATTTCCTATCTGTTCCTATCTATCTCTATCTATTCGTCTTCTCTTCTGTTCCTATCTCTCTATCTATCTATTCGTTTCTATCTCTATTCGTCTCTCTCTGTTCTATCTATCTCTATTCGTCTCCAGTCTGTTCATTTCTCTCTATTAATCTATCTCTTCTGTTTCGTATCTATCTCTATTCGTCTCTCTATTCGTTTCTATCTCTATTCCTCTCTCTTCTATCCTATCTATCTCTATCTGCTGTCTCCCTCTATTCGTTTTATCTCTATTCGTCTCTCTTCTATTCCTATCTATCTCTATTCGTCTCCCTCTATTCTATCTATCTCTATTCGTCTCTCTTCTATTCCTATCTATCTCTTGTTTCTATCTCTATCTCTATTCGTCGTTTCTATCTCTTCTATTCTATCTATCTATCTATTCGTCTCAGTCTGTTCATATATCTCTATTCGTCTCTCTCTGTTCTATCTTCTATTTCGTCTCTCTATTCGTTTCTATCTCTATTCGTCTCTCTTCTGTTCCTATCTATCTCTATTTGTCTCCCTCTATTCGTTTCTATCTCTATTCGTCTCTCTCTATCTATCTCTATTCGTCTCCCTCTATTCGTTTCTATCTATTCGTATCTATCTATCTCTATTCGTCTCAGTCTGTTCTATCTCTATTCGTATCTCTTCTATTCTATCTATCTATTCGTCTCTCTCTATTCTCTCTATCTCCCTCTTTCCTATCTATCTATCTATTCTCATTCTGTTCCTATCTATCTCTATTCGTCTCTCTCATTGTTTTTCTATCTCTATTCGTCTTCTATTCCTATCTATCTCTATTCGTCTATCTATCTATCTATTCGTCTCAGTCTGTTCTATCTATCTATTCGTCTCTTCTGTTCTATCTATTCTGTTCTCTATTCTATTCGTCTCTCTTCTGTTCCTATCTATCTCTCTATGTGTCCCTCTATTCGTCTCTATATGTCTCTCTATTCTCTATCTATCTCTATTTCTGTCTGTTCCTATCTATCTATATTATCTCTATCTGTTTCTATATCTATCTCTATTCTCCTCTGTTTCGTTTCTATCTCATTCTCTATTCGTTTCTATCTCTATTCGTCTATCTATCTATTCGTCTATCTCTCTCTATCTGTGAGATGGGATTCGTTTTCTATCTCTATTCGTCTCTCTCTGTTCTATCTATCTATCTATTCTTCTCTATCTATTCGTCTCCTCTATTCGTTTCTATCTCTATTCGTCTCTCTCTGTTCGTATCTATCTATCATCTATTCATTATCTCTCTGTCTCTCTTCTGTCTATCTATCTATCTCTTCTATCTCAGTCTGTTCTATATCTTCGTATCTATCTATTATCTATCTATATCTATTCGTCTCCTCTGTTCCTATCTATCTCTATTCGTCTCTCTTCTGTTCCTATCTATTGTCTCTGTTCGTTTTCTATCTCTATTCGTCTCTCTCTATTCGTATCTATCTCTATTCGTCTCAGTCTGTTCCTATCTATCTCTATTCGTCTCTCTTCTGTTCCTATCTATCTCTATATGTCTCCCTCTATTCGTTTCTATCTCTATTCGTCTCTCTTCTGTTCCTATCTATCTCTATTCGTCTCCCTCTATTCGTTTCTATCTCTATTCGTCTCTCTCTATTCGTATCTATATTCGTCTCTATTCTCTGTATTCGTTTCTATCTATATTCGTCTCTCTATCTGTCTCCCTCTATTCGTTTCTATCTCTATTCGTTCTCTCTCTATTCGTTATCTATCTCTATGTCTCAGTCTGTTTCTATCTATCTCTATTCGTCTCTCTTCTTTCTATCTATCTCTATTCGTCTCCATCTATTCGTTTCTATCTCGATTCGTCTATTCGTTCTATCTCTATTCGTCTCTCTCTTCCTATCTATCTCTCAGTCTGTTGTCTTTCTTTCTATCTCTATTCGTCTCTCTTTGTTTCTATCTATCTCTTCTTCTCTCTCTATCTGTTTTCTATCTATTCGTCTATGTTCTATCTATCTATCTATTCGTCTCTCTTCTATTCTATGTATCTATCTATTCTATTCGTTTCTATCTCTATTCGTCTCTTTCTATCTATCTATGTCTCTCTCTGTTCGTCTATCTATCTCTATTTGTCTATCTATCTCTCTCTATTCGTCTCTCCTCTGTTCCTTTCTATCTCTATTCGTCTCTCTCTATTCCTTCTCTATCTCTATTCGTCTCAGTCTATTCGTTTATCTTTATTCGTCTCTTCTGTTCCTATCTATCTCTATATGTATCTCTATTTTTTCTATCTCTCTTCTCTCTCTTCTGTTCCTATCTATCTCTATTCGTCTCCTTCTATTCGTTTCTATCTCTATTCGTCTCTCTTCTGTTCCTATCTATCTCTATATGTCTCCTTCTATTCGTTTCTATCTCTATTCGTCTCTCTTCTGTTCCTATCTATCTCTATATGTCTCCCTCTATTCTCTATTCGTCCTCTTCTGTTCTATCTATCTCTATTCGTCTCCCTCTATTCGTTTCTATCTCTATTCGTCTCTCTTCTGTTCGTATCTATCTATTCTCTCTCTGTTCCTTTCTATCTCTATTCGTCTCTCTTCTGTTCTATCTATCTCTATTTGTCTCTATTCTTTCTATCTCTATTCGTCTCTCTTCTGTTTTATCTATCTATCTATATCTCTCTTCGTTTCTATCCTATTCGTCTCCCTCTATTCGTTTCTATCTCTATTCGTCTCTCTCTATTCGTATCTATCTCTATTCGTCTCTCTTCATTCCTATCTATCTCTATTCGTCTCTTCTGTTTCCTATCTATCTCTATTCGTTTCTATCTCTATTCGTCTCAGTCTGTTCCTATCTATCTATTCGTCTCTCTATTCGTCTCTCTCTATTCTATCTCTATTCGTCTCTCTCTGTTCTATCTATCTATATGTCTCCCTCTATTCGTTTCTATCTCTATTCGTCTCTCTTCTGTTCTATCTATCTCTTCGTTCTATCTGTTCGTCTATCTCTATTCATCTATCTCTATCTGTTATATCTATCTCTATTCGTCTCTCTTCTATTCGTTTATCTATTTATCTCAGTCTGTTCTATCTCTATTCTGTCCATATCTCTCTCTATTCTATCTCTATTCGTCTCTCTATTCTTTCTATCTCTATCGTCTATTCTGTTCCTCTCTCTTCTGTTCCTCTATCTATCTCGTCTCTTCTATTCGTATCTATCTCTATATCTCCCTCTGTTCCTTCTATCTCTATTCGTCTCAGCTCTGTTCCTATCTATCTATTCTCTATTCGTTCCTATCTCTCTCTTATCCCTCTATTCGTTTCTATCTCTGCATCTCTATTCTATCTCTCTTTCGTCTTTCTATTATCTCGTTCTATTCTATCTCTATTCGTCTCTCTCTGTTCCTATCTATCTCTATTCGTCATCTATCTATTCTCTATTCGTCGTCTCCCTCTGTTCTTTTCTATCTCTATTCGTCTCTCTATTCGTATCTATCTCTTATCTCTATTCATTTCTATCTCTATTCATCTATCTCTCTTTTTCGTCTCTTCATCTCTCTTTCTATCTCTATTCATATCTATCTCTATTCGTCTATCTCTATTATCTCTCTCTATTGTATCCTTCTATCTATATCTATCTCTATTCGCCTATCTATCTATCTCTATTCGTCTCTCTCTATTCGTATCTATATTCATCTCTCTCTATTCATTATCTCTCTCTATTCATATCTATCTTCGTCGATTCTTATCTATCTCTCTGTTATCTATCTCTATTATCTCCCTCTATTCGTATCTATCTCTATTCATCTCTCTCTATTCTATCTCTATTCGTCTCTCTATTCATATCTATCTATGTCGTCTATATTATTCGTTTCTTCTCTGTTCTATTGTATTCTCTCTATTCGTATCTATATTCATCTCTCTCTATTCATATCTATCTCTATTCGTCTCTCTCTGTCCTTATCTATCTCTATTCGTCTCTCTCTATTCGTATCTATCTCTCATCTCCTTATCTATCTCTATTCGTCTATCTAACTATCTATATTTCTCTCTATTTATCTCTATTCGTCTCTCTCTGAGTCTCTATTCGTATCTATCTCTGCTCTGTTCATATCTTATTCGTTTGTCTTATTCGTCTAACTCCATTCATATTTATCTCTGCGAGTCTCTCTGTGTTTGTCTGTCTGTCTTTGACAGATTACATCTCTATCTTATCTATCTATCTATCCAATTACAATCATACTGCATCGATGATGTTTATCTTTCTCCCATTTTCTTTTATTTCTCTCTTTCTCCATCTCTCTCTCTCTCCACAACCAATGCCTTCCCGAGTTAGTTCTTTACCAAAGTAGTCAAAGTTGACCAATAAAAAAAATTAAATTAAAATTTCTTCTTCATTATTTTTTTATACACCTATTTGCATGTATTGCTTAATTAGCGATTTTTCAGAAAATCGGCCGGTGTCAAAATAACAAAATAATCATCGAAAAATTATTCCAATCAGGATTTATACATTCAACAGGAAAACGTCTGATTATACAAACATTATTTCAAATATTCAAAAGAGGCAAAATATTTGTAAATAAATAAATAAAAGAAAACCTACAAAAAAATAACATATTTGCTAGAAAAGACTCTTTAAACTTCAAAGCTTGAAAGAAATCCATTCTTTAGTTAGAAACAAGGAAACAAACACACCGAAAAATAGAAAGCCGAATATTTAACACCAAATGACCAGAGATCATAAAAATAAAACGCATTTTTAACTAAGAAAAAAAAAAAAAGAAAACTATTAACAATTACATCTTTTCAAACGACGACCAAGATATGCGTCATTATTTACAAATGAACCGCGAAGCACTGACGTCAGAGGAGTAACAGCCATTATATTTTTTTCTACCTTTCCTACTTTCTTCCTTTAATCAATCTTATTATCTTCGCTAGAGAGTGGTGTTTGTGTATGTGTCTGTCTTTCGAAATGGCGTCAGTGTCTATAAACCATTTAGCAGTGTGATGGAGGTAAGTTTGTTCGCAGTCGTGTACGAGGGACATTAATAGATATGACTGCACTCCGTTTGAACGTATTACCAACTTTCCCAAAATCAGTAATTCTGCTGTTTGGATCGTGGGTCGAGTCGAAAAATTCAACATGGCTAACTTATATCCAATGCATTTACACGATCTGACCTTGATATTTTCTTTGTCCGACCAAGAAAAGATTCCCCAATCCAAATATGTTGTTTCGTTAAATTATGAGAATTGGACCTCACCGAAAAACATTCAGTATATATATATATATATATATATATATATATATATATATATATATATATATATATATATATATTTATTTATATATTATATGCGCGGTACTTATTTTCCCACCACCATTACTAATCACTTCTACCAATTTACAATAACTATTAGATACTTATTTATCATTGTCACCATTCCCTTACAACATTACTATCACCTCACATCTACTATTATCATATAAACCCGCTATAATTATTAACGTAAACTACCCCCTCCCCCAGCATATTTAATACCACCATAAAATAACCAATAAGGATTACAAACTGCAAGTTGTACCAGTTAC
>CAHIKZ030004191.1:730000-780000 GCA_903632075.3 Acanthosepion pharaonis
TGGTTGTGTATAATAAACTTGTGTATAATAAACCTTTCTTGGTGTTAAGTATTTATTCCCTTAGCACGAAATATAACAAAGATCCTTCTTTGGATTTTGTCAAAAACCTCGAGATGAATAGCAGAAACACAAAAACAAGATATGGTAGTATTCAGTGCACGGACGAATGGCTGTTTTGTAAATGTGAAAGATGAACTCTGTCGAGAAAGATTTACTGGCACGACACAGTGACCTAAATGTACTTGCAATAGATGCAGCTATTGATTCGATATAGTTGCTTCACTTCAAGTCAGTTGAAAAAGTGGGATCATATCTGAAAAGAAGCTTTCAAGACGCGCAAATAACTTTTGCTCTAAAGTGTATAATGTTTAATCTATGTAGCTAATGCCCATTACTTATTTAAGTGTATTAACAATGATTGTTAAAAATTGTTATAATGAATTAATTGTTTTTCATTTCAAGGTTATAGATTTATTGATATACTTGGTAATCATGCATCTCACTATACACACACACACACACACACACACACACACACACACACATATATATATATATATATATATATATATAATCATTATATTACTAAGAATCATTCATGCAAAAAGTAGATTAGTAAAGTTAATGATATAAAATGGCGAAATCCTTTCGCTAACAAAATTTTAAAGATGCATTAACCTACAAATCACTCGATAAATGTTATGATCATTGTTTTTAAAAATTATAAGCTGTATAAGGTCTTTCTTTAATACGCAAGTACGCAGTCATCTTCAGGCATGGAAATTATTTTGTTTTTGTTAATATCTTATACAGCTTATAATTTTTAAAAACAAGGATCATACTATTTGTATGAATGATTCATTGTAATATATATATTTAAAAATGTGATTCCATCGTTACATAAGAGTTCTCATGTTTCAAAAAAAGAGCCGAAAACATCAATATAATTATTTGAATTAAATTGAATTAAAGTACCATGCTCTATTCCATATTCAAACGAAATTTTTTTTTTCCTATTTTGTATATATTTTTACACACACACACACACACACACACACACACACACACACACACACACACACACAAATATATATATATATATATATATATATATATATATATATATATATATATATGAAAAGATGTTGAAAATTATCAGACGTATCTTTTTTGTGTGCAATATGTAGGTAATCATGGATCCTTACAACTTCCTGTCATTTTAGCGGTTAATAAATTTTGTCATTTTGTTATTTTCTCCGCTATCAAGCTCACTAGATGGGTTATACTTTGTTTTCATCTGTCCCTCTTGCCTCCAATTTGTCCTGAGATTTTTCAAGTCCTCTTTCGTCATTATGTGACCGAGAAATTTCAACTGTCTCTTCCTGATGCTAAGTATGAGTTTCCTTTTTGTTTTCCATTCTCTCTAAAACTTTACAATCGGTTCATTGTATCTTTAGCATCCTTTTGTAGAACAACATTTTTCTTCTTCATCTTTGGGAAAATCGTCCAGCATTCTCTGCCATACAGAAAAACAGATATTATGTAATAGTTTAGTATTCTTTTCCTTGTTTCCAGTGAAGTTTTACTGTTTCTTAACCTTCTGCTTAGCTTTTGGAAGGCATATTTGGCTCTGCCAATACGTCTTCGGATTTCATTTGTCGCACTTTCCGTCCGCTGCTAAAACACTTTCCATATATTTAAATTTCTGCACTTTTTTTTAATTTTGGTATCTTAGATTTGCAATCACATTTTGCAGTCATTCTTTTGCTAACAAAAATGCATTCCGTCTTCTTTTTGTTGATGTTTAATCCTTTCTTTTCGCTTTCCTTCCCTGCCTTCTCTAAATTTGTGAACTGCCTTACATTTTTCCATTTTGCATTTAAGCGGACATACAAAATAAATTTCAAGCTATTTTTTTTTATTAATCATTATACATTTTTTTGTTTATTTATATATTAAGAGATAAGAAAATGTACAAAGAAAATAGTACTGAATTTCTCTGTAAGCTGAAATCTCCGGTGTGCTAGTGAATGCTGAACAATCTCCTCACAGATGACGATGTTACCTGAAATGACAGAAATGTAGTTCAACCAACGAATACTGAGAACACCATGGACAGAAACGTGAACGATGGGGATGTCCCTACAAAAATAAGAACTACAAATAAACGGATTTATTTACGTTGACGGCTTATCAACCCTTTGCATGTTATTTAAAGCCAGAAAGCATTTTTAGAGTCTAAGAATTTTTCTGAAGATAATAATGAGTGACTGCTACAACTTCAATTAATTAATCCATAGAAGGGGGTGAAAAGAGGCGGATTCATAATGTTCCCAAAGATATTTATTCGTAAGTGAATATGACGAACTCGACTGGAATTGGAAATGGGCGAGCCGAGATTCAATTCTGACCTGTTATCTATGACACCACCTGCACATCCAAACTTGCAGCACTTGGCATTTCCAAGTGATTACTCATCAGGGTCTATGTTGCTTAACTTCTGTAATTGTACGAGAATCGGTGGTTCAGTGTGATAAGCCTACAATCGGAAAGAGCTGAAAATTTTGGGACATATAATGAGAAAAGAAGGGATAGAGAATTTAACACTCACAGGACAATGAAATGTTCTAGAAGCAAGTAAAGTTCTTAACGAGCTTAAATAGTTATTTTCTAAGCGTTGCTTAGATGTGGTACGAGGCCAAAAATGTGGAGCACCCAGTGAGGATCACACTCACTACTCAGTCGTAACTGATCTAGCTAGACAAGCTTGTTAATCATTACAGCACGCCGAAGTGTCCACTTAACGAGTTTAAAACGAGTGGGTGGCAAATCAAGGAAAAGGGGTGATGTTAAAAGTTGTGGAGAGCTATGAACGCCCACGTTGTGAAAGAACGTTTCCTATAAGAAGATAAAATGTGTTTTTTTTCTTCTTTTAGGTTTTAGAAAGCAGCACTTAGGTGTTTACGGCAGATATCTTGTTTAAAAGAAGCTATTTTCCTTCGAGATAATTTCGTTTTCTTGAAGAAAGAAATTTGTTGACAATCGCCAGAAAATGAAATAACCCAGAGAAAGGAAGCAAACAAAAACACAGCTAATAATTATAATAATAATAATAATAATAATAATAATAATAATAATAATAAAACAGCTCATAATATCTCATCCGAGAGATTGAAAATTACGTGACAAGAAAGAGAAGAGTCTCCTATAACATCGAAGCCCAAAGGATCAAGGATTTTGTAGACGCAGTTACACTAGAAATAATTGAATTGCCAGTTTAAAAAGAAAATAAATTGTGTGAAACGACCACAGACCAGCTATTTATCAGTCTTTTCTTTCTGCGTTTAATACAAGATCTGTCCGAAATTATCCAGGCTCTACTAAAAAAAAAACTACATAAGGTAGAAAGGGGCGTGAGACAAGAAGGTATCTTCTCTTCATATTTATTCAACCTCGATGGTAATGTCATCCTAATAAAACTGGATACCCTACAGGGATTTATTATAGGGTCATAATCTTAATATATATATATAATAAACATATGACAATATTTTTATGACCGATATAGCTCACCTAAACTCCCCAGCCAAACCAATGAATACTCATGATCGTCTGCTAATTTTTAAAATTTTGAGAAACCAAAAACTGTCCTGGTGTTAGACAGGCAAGGGTGAGTGAATTACATTGTTGAATTTTTTAATTAAAAGTAAACGTTTAAATTCATAACATCTTGTTCGTTAAATGATTTAAATATTATTTGCATAAAGAAATTCAACAACAATTTCATACATATATATATATATGGCATCAAATGACAATTGGAAAAAAAATCTTACATTTTGCCGGCGCGTTTCGTCTTCCGTCTTTTTCAAGGCAAAAATGAAATCGAAATGTTTTTGTTGTTATAGTTACATTAAAAATCCAAATTTAAAACGATAGACGCTTGTCTTGTCCACAGAATTCATCTGGGAATTTATGTATATATATATATATATATGTATATATGTATATATATATATATAGGGTGTTCATAAAGTTCGTTTTAAATTTAGAGTGCACACACCAAAAAAAACAAACGGATGGCACAATTTGCCAGGATATAAAAAAAAAACTGGTATCCGAGTAAAGAATTGGGAACTAAAAGAAAGAATTAGAAATATCCGAACAGTATGAAAAAATTATTCAGAGCCTTAAATTTCCAGTCCAAAGAAAAACCCTAGCAAGTATCCTGAAGATTCAAGTAGGTGAAACCTAGGTAGGTACTTTCTGGCTTTTAGGATTTATTATATATATATATATATATATATATATATATATATATATTTATTTATTTATTTATTTATTTATTTATACACACGCGCGCACACACACACACACACACACACACACATATATATATATATATATATATATATATATATATATATATACGCATTTAAGGATAAAATGAGATCGCATATGGATCGTAATTCAGCACGATGATAAGATAAATACTAAATAGGAAACTTTTATTAAAGTTTTGTCAAAGACTGGGAGAAAAAAGACAAAACTTTGTTTGGATCAGTTCTCATTGGTCAGTCATATGCATTAGAACCATAGATAATTCAATATCTATGTAAGTTTCTTGTATGTCTAAGCGGGTATCGGATGGTAATATGTATTCTTAATTGTGTCTCTGTGTCTGTCTAGTAGGAAGGGGTTCTAGCTCATTTACGAATACGCATTACCAACCGATGCCTGCTTTGATATATAAGAATCGTTACAAAGTTACTTTTTGTAACTATAGCATTTGTTAGATCAACGTTGTGGTTAAATTTATTTCTATGCATAACTAACGCATTTGATAAATTGTGCGTAATGTCTCAAAGATACGTTTTCTTTAAATTGTTGCAAGTTTCACCAATGTACTGTTAGGAACAGTTATGGCAATTTATTTTATATATACGTGCTTCAAACTATTATTGTAGGTATTTTTGGTTCTGATCATATCTATTATAGTTTTGAATGTGGTTGTTATTTTGTTGTTGTTTAGATTCGATAGATTGTTTTAGAGAGTAGATGTTATGGACTTAATATCTAGTATTATGTGCCTCCATTCCTGAAAGATTTACGACTTTCCGAAGCCAAGATACATGACCGCAAATGTACGAAAACAATTATTTACATTATTCGGACTATTGTCCTCATCTTTGTCGCCATATTTATTACAAAGTTTTGGCCGTTGTACGCTCCAGCCTTCTTCAGTATATGTCTATATTTCTGAGATGAGGTATTATGTACACTGTTTACATTATTCAGACTATTGTCCTCATCTTTGTCGCCATATTTATTACAACGTTTCGGCCCTTCAGTATCAGTTTATATTTCTGAGATGAGGTATAATGTACACTATTTACATTATTCGGACTATTGTCCCCATCTTTGTCGCCATATCTATTACAACGTTTCGGCCCTTCAGTACCTGTCTATATTTCTGAGATGAGGTATTATGTACACTATTTACATTAATCAGACTATTGTCCTCATCTTTGTCGCCATATTTATTACAACGTTTCGGCCCTTCAGTATCTGTTTATATTTCTGAGATGAGGTATAATGTACACTATTTACATTATTCGGACTATTGTCCCCATCTTTGTCGCCATATCTATTACAACGTTTCGGCCCTTCAGTACCTGTCTATATTTCTGAGATGAGGTATTATGTACATTATTTACATTATTCGGACTATTGTCCCCATATTTGTCGCCTTGTTTATCACAACGTTTCGGCCGTTAAAGGGTTCAGTTTGACATTCCAACCACCTGAAGAAGGCCGGAGCGTAAAATAGCCGAAACGTTGTGATAAACATGGCGATAAAGATGAGGACAATAGTTCGAATAATGTAAATAATGTACGTGTAATACTGTTGAAAGCTTAGGGGATGTTCGTCTTCTATTACACCAACATCAATTCGTTCTTTGTTATTGGAGGCATAAGCTTCAAGTACAATACTCTACCTCACTCTTGGTTATCAAAATGTGATTTTTAAAAGCATCTTAGCCTAAAGGAGGCCATTTTAATTTAAGTGCAATTCTAGATAATTTTTTAAAAGCGAAAGAGACATTTAAACGATATTTGAGAAGAAATTTGTTTTTTTTTGTCTTCTTGTCGAAATGAAACTGATCGACTTTTACTTAAGAATCGACTTTTATATGAAATTATTTTATACTTCAGATATAGATGCTGTCTGTTTGAATATTATTTACATTATTGGAATATATTTGTTTGACATGACACTTCTACCGGAGATTTGAGTTTCCCTGCTCAAAGTGGGGGCATGCAAAGCCGTCTGGAAGAAAAAAGGCCCATACGAACAACAGTATTCTTGACCCCACAGATGATATAACTTTACAGTCCGTTTTCGCGCGCTTTTCAGTCTTCTGCTAAAATGTAGAAAAAGGTCGTTTGTTTGAATGATTGATTCGTCTGCTATGATTTATTATCAACCCTTGGCAATTTATTTAAGCTTTTTTTTTTAGATTTATAAGAATACTTTCTGGTGGGGTGGTGATAATAATGGTTTAATTGTTACAAATCTAATTAATTATCCTCTAGCTGGCGGAATAAAGGTCGATTAATACCCTTTTCAAGAGAGATGCGCATACGTGAATATACCAAAACAAACGGGAACTGGAACTCGGCTCTCCGTTTAGAAAAAGACAATCCAACTCCCTGTGACGGGCAGAGGTTTGGTGATGCCGCTGGCCAAATCCTTGATTGCATGTCTCTAAGACTCATGTAGAGGTAAGGGGTTATCATGGTTTGGCTTATCAAAACACCGATCGGCATTCACCCCAGATTGTGGGACTGTGTTGCTCTTGTGCAGTGAAGTTAACAGAGACAATTTTAAATTTCAAAACCTTAATTTTTATTACACTCTTTGATTGGATGCTCTCCCCATATTCATGCTCGGAGTCGTCGCATACTTCTGATCTCTACTGCCAACTTCTCTGTCAAAATTAAGCTCGTTTACGACCAAAATTCAGACCAGTATTAAGATTTAATCTGTCTAGCCTACGCATCCTCTGACAGAACCTAAAGGAATCTGTATGTCATTTTCTCCATATTTTGGATTACCATTTTTAAGCAAAAACAATTTTCGTGCGATATTTAAGGAGAATTACGGATCTTATCAAATTAGAGAACAGCAAACATTAGCTTAGTTTTGTACGATTATCAGGATGTTTGGTTGATTTGTTTAGCGGCATACAGACGTCTATGGGTTATTTAATGCTGAACTCTAAATATTTTGTGCGCGATGTTTTGGTTTCAACTAAATATTTTGAACAGAGTAGCATGTCTTTAACTACAGATAAAATGTATTTTTGTTTATTACGCAATAAAATATATTGTTGATAATTCTTTGACAAAAAGAAAACGAAATCGGCAATAAAAACAAAAGTTGTATATGCAGAGACCGGGCAGTTTATTTAGCAACAGTTAGTGTTACATAGCACATTATTTTTCAATGTAACCGACGCCGGCGGCGACGATCATCTCAAGGCGGGCGTGAAATGAGTCACACGCTTTGGCGACCACATCCTTGTTCATAGCGGCGAGACGCCTCAACGATGGCAGCCTCAACAATGTTCCTTACCACTGGGCGCCGGGCTTGTGGCCGCCTTCCTCACTTAACTGCAAGCACTTGACTATTTTTTCAGGAGCGTGATCGACGCCAAGATCAACAAGCATGCCCACAACACACCGCTATTGCCTATTTCTTTTTCTTTTTTCTTGTCAAGTGTCGGATTTTGCTGCCACACCCTGTACTATAAATAGGTATTGTTTGTAATTTTATTATAAAAATATATTTTTATACTTTCATGTTTTGCCTTTGTTTTGTGGTTCACTCTTTATCCATAGCTGGGGCCCTAGCAGATGCTACCACACCGGTTCAGTATGGACCTGGGAACAACAGTAATTAAGAGGTCGTTCATCGCTCCTCGAAACCTCCAGTCTCCTGATTACTGGACTTGCTGCTGGATGTAGTTTATCGTTATGCCCAGGACAACGATTATCAGGACAAAGTTACTGAATTACATATACAACTTATCTATCATAAGATCTACTTGTATGTACCGTGCCTCTTCTGGAGGTTGGTAAACATAGTTCTCCACAATTTACTGTTCTGTGTATGTCTTAATAAATCTGGACTATTTTTTTTATATTTCCTATACCTTGTTTCAACACCGTCTTACTCAGGCTCGCTAGGGAGAATTTCCGTTGTTGTCATTTGTCTCTCTTGCCTTGAATTTTCCAAACTCTCTTTCCTCATCATGTTTCTTATGAAATTTCAACTGCTTTTTTTTCTGATTTTAATTTAAATTCTTCTTTTTGTTTCCATTTTCACTAAAACTTCGTCATAGCTCTAATGTTCAGTCCATTGTACCCTCAGCATCATTCTATAGACTCATATTTCTGTTGCCTCAAGTCTTTTCATTTTAATCTGTCTAGCTGAAGTATTTTCTGACGGAACGGCATACTTTTCTCGACATTTTTTTTCTTTTTCTTTTCTTTTCTTTTCCTTTTCTTTTTTCTTTTCTTTTTCTTTTTTCTTTTCCTTTTTTTCTTTACTTTTTTTTCTTTTAATATTTCCTTTTCTTTTCTTCTTTTTCTTTTTAACTTTCTCTTTCTTTTTTTCTTTTACTTTGTTAAGAAAATCGATTTTTGCACGATATTCAATGAGAATTACTGAGGTTTTATCAAAATTAGAAAACACTTATACATGAGGTTAATTTTATACACATAACAGGACAGACCTATTGAAATAAATATTCATCATATCTATCACATCCTGATATGAGAATATATTAACATATTTATTGACGTTGTCTGTGTATATTTCTGAAATGAGGTATTATTTACACTATGTAAACTATTCGGACAGTTGTCCTCATCTGTATTGCCATATTCAAAACGTTTCAGGTGATTGCAATTTCCAACTGATACATTTATTTCGTCCACCAGGGTAGATTGTTCCAGTTCCACGTGCCATCTTCCAGATGTCTCTGTACCAGTTGTCCTCAAGGACACATGTGGATAAAAAGTGTTGGTTGAATCCAGTGCCTTGACCCAAAGTGTTGAGAGTTTAACACCTGACTATGGCGTCGGTGAAACATAAACTTGGTGAGTTGACTTATCAAGGGGAATTAACATCCGGCACGTGGAATTAGGACAATCTACTAAAGGGGGCGATTACATTTCTCATTTGCGCCTCTTTGTGCAGATTGCGTCGCTGTTATGACTGCCGATAGAGACGCAACTGAGGGAAAATAAGCAGTGAGGTACCCGGTCTCGAGGAACAGCGACCCGAGGCCCCTTCAACCTCTATACCCTAGGGATCGGTAGTAATAACGAGGCCAGCGCATCCGACGGGTACTGGGTAATTTTTGTACCCGCTCCGGTTCCCCATGTTAAACACAACAAGAGACCACACGTATCCGGCTTTTTGGGTGGTCAGCTTCTTCAAAGGACTAAGTTTATGTTTATCTAAATTGATAAAATTTTATGTTTGCCAATTCAAAGACGACTGAAGACAGAAATCCTGAAAACTCTGACATTTAAGTTAACTCAAAGATGAACTAGAGACGAATTTCCCAAGAAACTCAGATAATTAAGTGGACTTGAGTGGATAAAATTCCTTTTTCTTTTATCTTCTAAGGATGTGTAAGAAATCGTATCGTTACAGTTCGACATTTACTGCGAAAGAGTAGTGATATTACATAACAAGAAAGTTGGCTTCCTGTCCCGCGCCAGGAAATTTTTCTCCCCGGAATCGATCCTCCAGATCTACAAATCAACAATTTCATGGAGTATTGCTGCCATATATGGTCTGGAGCCCCCTCTGTTTGCTTCGGGGTTCTTGATAGGCTCCAGAGGCGGATATGCAATATAATTGGCCCTGCTCTGGCATCTCGTCTACAGTCACTTTCTCACAGACGTGCCGTTGCCTCTCTGTCTGTTTTACAAATAATTTCATGGGAATTTCTCCAAGGAGCTGCATTCGCTGGTTCCCAGACTTCATGAGTTCAAGCGCCCTACGAGGCTGGCATCCTGCTCTCACCCTTTCATTGTCGAAACTCCTTAATGTAGCCGTCTCTTCTACTCCAATAGCTTCATGTCTCGCACCTCACGCCTGTGGAACTCCCTTCCCTATTCCAGTTTCCCTGAGAGCTATAATCTCCAGTTATTCAAATGTAATGTCAATCGATATCTCTAATTGCCTTGATCTATCCACTACCCTCCTCTCACCCTTTCTTCTATCACTCCTATCTACTCTTCCTCCAAATTTTCTGTAACCCCTTGCGTCCTAGTGGCTTCCCGCCTTGCTTGGGGTGAAACGCTTAAAAAAAAATTATGTTGCTTCAAGTCCCTAGGCCATTTGGGAAGAGAGTATACAACATTCACTTTCATATAGGAGTAGTGATATCCTATAACGGCACAACACTCTTGTTTCTAACGAGATTTTTCTGTTTCTTAATACATTACTTAGTTTTGTGAAGGCATCTTTCGCTATTACAATTCGCTTTCGGGATGCACTGCCACACACAAAACACTTTCAGCGACATATTGGTGACGGTAGAATCAAGAAATGATTCTACCGTCACCAATATGTCGCTAGAAATCTTTGGTTGTCCTTCTTACTGACGGCCATACATTTTGTCTTCTTATAATTGATAATTATTCCTTTCTTCTCGTTTTCATTTTCCACCTAGTGGCTTCTCGCCTTGATTGGGGTGAAACGCTTAAAAAACATCACAAAACAAAAACAGTCCAGTACTCTTTTCATTGTTTCTAACGCCATTTTCTTGTTTCTTAATACTTTGCTTTTACACTACAGATATTCATATTAGTCTTTCTAGCCGCCATATTTTCTGACAGAACGGCGTCCTTTTCTTCACATTTTGCATTGCCTTTTTCTTTTCTCTTTTTTTTTTTTTTTTAAAGAAAATCGATTTTTGTACGATATTCAATGAGAAGTACTGAGTTTTTATCAAAATTAGAAAACTCTTATACATTATGCCAATTTTATACGATTATTAGGACAATCTTATTGAAATAAATATTCAAAATATCAACGATATGGGAATATTTTAACATTTATTGACTATATCTGTCTAATTTTCTAAAATGACGTATTATAATTATTTACACTATTTACATTTCGCACCGTTGTCCTCATCTTCGTTGCCAAATTCACGACGTTTCAGCCATTGTACGCTGCGGCCTTCTTCAGGTGATTAGGAATTTCGAACTGAACATTTTATTTCATCCACCGGGGTAGATTGTTCTAGTTCAAAGTGTCATCTTCCGGGTGTCCCAGTTTGAATTGGCCACTAGAACACATGGCGTAGTGGATAATGGCGCTGGTTGAATCCAATGACTTGACCTAAAGTGTTGTGAGTTCAATATCTGGCTACAGCAGCGGTGAACAAAAACTATGAGAGTTGAGTTTAAAGGGAGATAACTGATACTGAGAGATCCGGCACGTGGAACTAGAAAATTCTGCTAAAAGGCGATGATTATCATCTCTCAGTCTGTCTTTGAGTATGATTTGGACAGTTTTGCTGTTACACGATTTGGACAGTTTTGCTGTTACACAATTTGGACAGTTTTGTTGTTACACGATTTGGACAGTTTTGCTGTTACACGATATGGACAATTTTGCTGTTCCACGATTTGGACAGTTTTGCTGTTACACGATTTGGACAATTTTGCTGTTACACGATTTGGACAGTTTTGCTGTTACACGATTTGGACAGTTTTGCTGTTACACGATTTGGACAATTTTGCTGTTAAACGTTTTGGACAATTTTGGTACGTAAAAATTTACTTTTGCTAAAATAACCTCGACAAGCTCATTTGATTTTTTGATGAGGTATTATAAATATGATTTGGCTTATGTAGATTCTTTCTCTCATCTTTGGCTATATTTGTTATTATAGAAAAAACAAAACGTTTCGGCTTTCAGGTTTCCATTATTCGTAAATTCATTTGCCGGATTAGGTAGTGAAATCCGTATGCTCTGGTTTAGCAGGAACGATCCAAAATATAAAACAATAATCACCTCATACATAATAAATGTATAAATAATGAACACCTGAAGATGACCAGAATGTGTTTAGCCGAAACGTTATACTGTTATAACATCCACAGTAACCAAAGTTGAGATGTACAGAATTAAAATACTCCATTTGACACGCTGTACACGTGAAAAGGTCCCGGTTTTCCTATTTGAATTTTCTGATGAATCATAATTCTTAAGATAATCATTGAAGAAGCTCTTTGTAAGTTCTATAATTATAAAATTCCTACAAGGAATTCCTGTATTACACTCTTAAATATAAATTGCTTACCAGCTTTAACAAAATATTGCAATAACAAACATAAGTATGGTTTGGTTTGGTTTGTTTTACGGTATATCAACCTCAATGGTTTATTTAATGCCTAGACGATTTTTATTGCTGGTAATATTTTTTCGAAAAATGTATAGCTGGTTATATTTTTTTCAGTATCTGTCTATATTTCTGAGATGAGGTATTATGTACACTATTTACATTATTCGGACTATTGTCCTCATCTTTGTCGCCATATTTATTACGTTTCGACCTTTCAGTATCTGTCTACATTTCTGAGATGAGGTATTATGTAGACCATTTACATTATTCGGACTATTGTCCTCATCTTTGTCGCCATATTTATTACGTTTCGACCTTTCAGTATCTGTCTACATTTCTGAGATGAGGTATTATGTACACTATTTACATTATTCGGACTATTGTCCTCATCTTTGTCGCCATATTTATTACAACGTTTCGACCTCACAGTATCTGTCTATATTTCTGAGATGAGGTATTCTGTACACTACATTATTCGGGCTATTGTCCTCATCTTTGTCGCCATATTTATTACAACGTTTCGGCCTTTCAGTATCTGTCTATATTTCTGAGATGATGTATTCTGTACACTATTTACATTATTCGGGCTATTGTCCTCATCTTTGTCGCCATATTTATTATTACAACGTTTCGGCCGTTGTACGCTCCGGCCTTCTTCAGGTGGTTGGAATGTCGAACTGAAACCTTTATTTCGCTCACTGGGGTAGTGTTGTAGAGTAGTTTTCACAGTGGAGGCTTGTATTCCTACTAAGTCGGTCCTAAAATAGGTTCGACGTTAGGAACTTGAAATAATAGTTAATGACGCATCAATCTAGTTGTGGTGGTTAATACTTTAATGTCCGACATCGACTGACTCACCAACTCACTCTGAGCCCTCTGGCGATTGCTACTACTACTAGTTATTATATGTGGAAGAGTCTATTACAATAGGATAGGTATGTTCTTGTATAACAGGTAGACTGTTCTAGTTCCTCATGCCATGTTTAATGGATGTCAGTTATCAGTTATCTCCTGTTAATTCCCCTCTCCAAGTTCTCCACTGCCTTAACTGGGTATAGAATAGAAATGTATTGCTGGTATGGGAACCTTTTTTTACACATTCATAGTGTTTTGATCGCAGTTAGGGGGTTAACTATTTTCCCATAGCTGGTACCCTAACATATATTACTACCCCGGGTGAGGGTAGATCTGGGAACACCAGTAATTAAGAGGTGATTTCACGCTCTTCAAAATCTCATGATAAGAGACCTTGCTGTTGGACGTAGTTTATCGTCTTACCCAGGATACCCATAAGTATGAATGCAGGTTATTATTTAAAGATGTAATAGAGTAGAAATGAAAAGATTTGAAATTTATAATGTTTTCCGTTTCACTGAAGCAGATGTTAAACACTTGGAAGCAATGTCGCTTATTGTCTATTTATTTTATTTTCACTCTTTCTTTCTTCTTATTTTCTTTCTTTCTTTTCTTTTTTCCTTTTCTTTCTTTTCTTTATTCTTTTCTTTGTTTTCTTTCTTTCTTTCTTTCTCTTTCTTTCTTTCTTTTCTTTATTCCTTTCTTCGTTTCTTCGTTTCTTTTTCCTTTTTCTTTCTTTCCTTTCTTTCTTTCTTTCTTTCTTTCTTTGTTTTCTTTCTTTCTTTCTTTTCTTTCTTTCTTTCTTTCTTTTCTTTATTCCTTTCTTCGTTTCTTCGTTTCTTTTTCCTTTTTCTTTCTTTCCTTTCTTTCTTTCTTTCTTTCTTTATTCCTTTCTTTGTTTTCTTTCTTTCTTTCTTTTCTTTCTATCTTTCTTTCTTTTCTTTATTCCTTTCTTCGTTTTTCGTTTCTTTTTCCTTTTTCTTTCTTTCCTTTCTTTCTTTCTTTCTTTCTTTTCTTTTTTCCTTTCTTCGTTTCTTTTTCCCTTTTCTTTCTTTCCTTTTTCTTTCTTTCCTTTTTCTTTCTTTCTTTCTTTCTTTCTTTTCTTTTTCCTTTCTTTGTTTCTTTTTCCTTTTTCTTTCTTTCCTTTTCTTTATTTGTTCCTTTCTTTCGTTTCTTTCTTCCGTTCTCTTTCTGTCTTTCTCTCTTTTCTTTATTCCTTTCTTTGTTTTTTTTCTTCTGTTCTCTTTCTTTCTTTCTTTTCTTTTCTTTTTTCCTTTCTTCGTTTCTTTTTCCTTTTTCTTTCTTTCCTTCCCTCTTAAATCAAACAGTTCTTCCTAAAGTCTTCTCGTTCTATATTTACTCCCAGTAGCCCCCAGCGACTTAATAGCATAATCGCCTTGCTCGGAATGAATTGATTAAAAAACTGTCGCTTACAAAGGACAGGATGATGTGGAGAGCCATAATCGCCCACGTTCTGAAGTGACACACCACATAAATCGTGATGATGATATATTGAGAATGTGCGACACATTTTTAGAACAAACTCTCATCTAAATTCGTCTGTCGGTCAAGCGCCACCGAGTGTTGAAACATTGATATTCAAAACGAGGCGGTTAATGACACGTGTCATTTAAATGTCACCCACTATCATTTTCATTCTGCTTAATGCATTAAATAACAGTTGAATGAAATTATTTTGATTTCTAAATATCTTGCGGGTCCCCTGGAGGCTTATTCAGGTCGTCCTGTCGAGCCGCGACGCTAATTTGTTTCACCGTATGTTAAACTGTGATTCGTAAATTTATACTATTTCATTTTTTTTCTTTTCAAGTAAAACTTACACCATATTTAAGACAAATTACATAATTGGCCTATATCAATGGAAATGTCGTTTAAATGATATTCTAGCCGAGCGGGGATGCAATATTTTAATGAAATTAGTTGGTGTTTGTCCCAAGTTTGTAGCGGAAGGTTCTACTTTGTAACAGATGCGGTTGTTTAAGAACTGTAACGAAAGGTTGACGACATTAAAAGAAACGACTTCAACAAAGGAAGAAATCTTGCATATTTATTTTTTACACATTGAATCAATTCCCTGGTTTAGTGCTTACGTATTTATAAATTTGTCCGTACACTGACTAGATTCTTAAAAAAACTCAATAAATGATCTGCAATGTAATCGATCCTGACCTGGCACCTCGACTTCTGTTACATTCTCTCAGACGTGATGAGGCTTCCCTCTGTCTTTTCTACAAATATTTTCATGGCAAGTATTCTGATGAGCTTCTTTTTCCCTACTGCCTCGACTACATAAATTTAAGCGTGCTACTAGATTGGCAAATAGGTCCCACCGTTTTGCTGTTGAACTAACAAAAGGCAACCATCGTGTCTGTTTTAACAGTTACGTTTTCTCGCACTTCTCGCCTGTGGAACTCCCTTCCAATCATTTGTTTCCCTGCCGCCTACAATCTTCAAAGGTTTTTAATGCAACGTCAATAGCCATCTTCTGTCCTCCTGAATTCTGTTCCTTTATTGTACTTTCATCATTTCTCCTCACTAATCTCTTCTCGTTCTCTTCCACTCCCTTGCGTCTTAGTGGCATTATCACCTTGCTTGGGGTGAAATAATTAAAAAAAATAATGAAAATATAAGGAATAAAAATTCAAAAAGAGAGTATAATTTTACATTTGTGTATACAAAGGCAGAAAAATATTCTGAGGCTTTGCTCTTAGAAAATGTATTTTTTTGATATATATATATATATATATATATATATATATATATATATATAGAGAGAGAGAGAGAGAGAGAGAGATAGATAGATAGATAGATATAATATAAAAGTGAACATAGAAGTTAACACTCAGTGGCTGTTTCATGCTAGACGCAATCGTCAGGCCTAACGATTGCGTCCAGCATGAAACATCCTGTCGCTTCTGTGTGTTGACTTCTATGTTCACTTTTATATCTATAGTTACATACGCTCTATCTCTGATATTGAGCACTTTATCCCATAAATATAACACACATTAAAACTATATATATATATATATATATATATATATATATATATAGAGAGAGAGAGAGAGAGAGAGAGAGAGAGACAGACAGACAGACAGACAGAAGACAGACAGACAGTCAGAGAAAAGAATGCACCACTTGGTTTAATGAACAGTAAGTTAAAGAAAGCTCCACCTGTGGAGAGAAGTTCTCTTGTTTTCACTCCTACATTCTGAAGCAAAAGAGGAAGCTGGTTTGCAGTTACGTTGAAACGTTGTGCATCTTAGTAGGCAAGATGGAGATAATCCACTCAATATATAATGAAATCTGACTCAATGCCAATATGATATTCAAACTAGACTGGTAGCGGGCACCGAAACTAGCTTATATCACACATGGATGAGCAAAGCCTGCTCAATACTCGTATGGCATTTGAAATGGGTTGACTGTTTTCAACCATGGATAAGAAAAAGCTGATACAATACTGATATACTAATATGATTTACCCTTTTTCCGAATCAGCGAGGGAAACCGACTCAATAACTACCTGATATTTGAGCTGAAATTGACAGATATCTGACCGCCAAGCGAGATTAAGCAGCATATGTATGGGATAAGTTATGTCAGTAACAACACCAAAGTGTCAGATAGAGAAGATAGTGTTCATCAAATATTCGCTAAGAAAGGGCAAGTCAATACTCACGTGGTATTTGAAATGAGTTTTCTTTTCACAGACACCGACCGGAGCTTTAATCATTCATTGAAAGTTATATCAATACACCCATGACATTTGAATTGAGATGCCAGGAGGCAGATACTCATGTGTGTTATTCTCACGTTTGCATAAAGAAAGCCGAGTCACTATTCACGATACCTGTAAATTCAGTGACATACACGTGAGAGAAACATTTTCCCATTTAAGATTTAAAAAAAGAAAAACAGAACTGACTCCATACACACGCCTTTGAATTAAGCAGACAGGTATCAGACACCGGGGGCGGGGGACCGTTTATTCCGTAGGTTCAGAGAAATCTGACACTGTGCCCACATGAGCCTTAAATTGTGTTGAATGTTAATACGAGTGTAAGTCAAGAATTATCCGTTATTTTCGCCATATCTTTAGGCTTGTCACATTACTTTCTGCTTGTGGGAGCTTATTGACTGTTACTATTGTGGTCACGTGATCGAAGTTTGAGCTTGACCGCGCCAGTTTTCTTGCTGTTTTTAAAGTGTAGACATGGCCGCTCCGCTAGCCGTGTTCACCAAGGAGGAACATTGACCCGAAATTCCGCCGAACTTGCCACCTCATCGATGATAAATCGCCGATTCGCCATTTCCGTCTTTCGAGCTGGTTGAATCTTCTCATCAGTGGTGGAGGTTGACGGGCATCCTGCTTCTTCTTCTTGCGTCACGCCTACACACCTACCTCGCCATTTTTATGTTCCTGGCCGACTCATACACACTTCTACGCAGTTGTGAATCGTCGTCATATTGTATCAGAAGCTACCGATGAATTTCAGCCACTGAAACATTCCGGCCAAAGAAATCGGATCACTGCTCTCTGTTCTTTGTTTGTGCACACTGCTTGCGGAGCGGCCATGTTTATACTGTAATAGCTTCAAAAAAAGCGGCGCTTTGATCACATGACTACAATAGTACCAACTATAAGTACGCATGAACAGGAGGCAGTATAACAAGAGCGGATAATTTTTTACTTATTCTCGTAGATAGGCAAATAAGATTTGATCACATATGTGGAAGGGAATTTGATGCTATACACAGCTGACATGATGGTAATGGCAATGCAACTGGAAATCCAATCGTTTCCTTATAAGCAAACATTCGACAGACATTGACCAAGCAGTCACTGTTACATAATTTAAGCTTTTGCTTTACCATCTAGTTATTGTACTGAGATCAAAGTGTACAATTTATGCTTCAACTTCCTGCCGTGTTCTGCCTTCGGACAGTTTTGAGAGATGCTTATTTTCTGGGATTTCAACCATACGGCAGAACTTCCCTCATTGTACTAAAGATGGACGATTAGTGTATACCATTGCTAGCGTAAGAGTAGTCACGAGGAATAGACAATTTTTTAACTAGCCCCATATATACATTTGTGGGTACTCAACATTAATACAAGCTCGTGTCACGTCCTGACACAGTGTTGGGACCCGCGTAAAAAAAACAGTTAGTGTAGTGCCCTTCTCTTCATCTCTAATGGCAATATTAGCTGTTTGCTTATAAGGAAACAGTCGACATTCATTGAGCGAGCAGCCGGTGCTATTTTTGGCTGAAATTTATGAAACATTTTTCTTAAGAATTATTTTTCACGAAAATAGGTTTAAGTTCAGTAGCAGTTATTGCTCTTTCCATTATCGATGGGAGTTTCCTTCCTAACCATTTGCTTAAAGTGTTGTGGAATATCAGCATATGGATTACGTTATTATTTGGTCTTCGAATTACATGGGATGTCCATTATTGTTGTGGTTGCTAAAGAATGTTTTCAAGTGGTTAAGTTTCTGTTATGAGTTCTCTGTTTGGGATTCTGCATCCCTCCAGTAGGGGGATGTTTTGAAAAGAATGTTCCTTGCTAAGACCTAGAGGTTCCATTCGCCCGAGGCCATTTTTAATCATTGATTTGAGAAAACGGTTTTATACAACTGACAGTTTAGATATTTCTGAACGTGTTTGGTCCCTTGCCTGACACTTACATGAAAGTCCCAATCTGCCGAGGCTATTTAAGGATAGAACTCGAATTTTTAGATTAATCTTTTGGTTTTGTAACATCGTGCAGTTTTTCAGTGAAACCTATTCTATGATCATTGATTTAGTCAACCTATTCAATGATAATTGATTCAGTCAACCTATTCAATGATCATTGATTCAGCCAACCTATTCAATGATAATTGATTCAGCCAAGCTATTCAATGATAATTGATTCAGTCAACCTATTCTATGATAATTGATTCAGCCAACCTATTCTATGATCATTGTTTTTAGTGGTTTTTATTATATAAATTGTTTTCTAATAGTTTTTCATCTATTTTTTATAATACAGATTGTTTCTTTAATGTTCTTTTCATTATGTAAATTTTATGTAAATATTTTTGATGTTATGTAAATTATTTTTAATAGCTTTTTATATAAATTATTTCTTTAATGTTAAAGTTAATTGTTCTTTAATGTTAAGTTAATTTTTTCTTTAATGGTGTTTTATTATGAAAATTAATTTTTAATGATTTTTATTATGTAAATTGTTTTTAATTTTTATACTGCTTCTTTTTAATATATTTTTTTATATAAATTGTTTCTTTAATGTTTTATAGTATGTATTGTTTCTTTAATGTTTTTTTTATTATGGAAATAGTTTTTAATATTTTTATGTGAATTTTTTCATGGTAATGTAGATTGGTTTTAATAGTTTTTTTATATTAATTGTTTCTTTAATTGTTTAATAAACTTAATTGTTCTTTAATGTTTTTCATGAAAATTGTTTTTAATGGTTTTTATTATGTAAATTGATTTTAATATTTATGTAGATTGTTTTTAATATATATTTTATATAAATTGTTTCTTTAATATTTTTATAATATACATTGTTTCTTTAATGTTTTTATTATGGAAATAGTTTTTAGTCTTTTTATGTAAATTGTTTTGGTGGTGGTGTAGATTGTTTTAAATAGCTTTTTATATAAACTGTTTCTTTAAATGTTTTGTAAAGTTAATTCTTCTTTAATGGTATTTTTATTATGAAAATAATTTTTAATGGTTTTTGTAATGTAAATTGTTTTTAATATTTATGTAGATTGTTTATGATATTTTTTATATAAATTGTTTCTTTAATATTTTTATAATGTTGATCCGCGTGACCTTCAGGGAATTTTGAACTGAACCTTTTATTCAATCTCCGGTGGTAGATTTATCTAGTCCATCTGTCCATGTATGGCGGTATCTGGTCTTCTTTTTATTTAGTAATGATCGTGTTTTACGGTGTTACCACTGAGTATAAATATATAATAATTTTCTCCAAGGTTTAAATTCATAAAACGAAAAAACATTTCTACCAATTCATGAACCGATGTTTTTATCCACTAGGCAATTTTCCCGTGGGACAATCCTGAGTCTAAAACTTCCATAAACTATGTTATTCTTTCCTGGCTGCTACCAGTGCTGCTGGTGTTGCTGTTGCATCTTATTACATTCCCTGCCGCTTCTCTTTCTTACTACTGCTTCTGTTGCTGTTGAAGACTTGCTGCAAATTCTCCTTTATTTATTAACAGGTTCCATATGATATTTATTTCTACTAAAACCCAAGTAATAATCTGCTGTATCTTAATTCTTAAGTTTATAATTGAATATGCTCTTGGCGTGTTCTACGACAATAAAATATCCGTAGAAATTCCCCTATTGCATCGTTAAATATTTGAGACTAACAGTAACAAAATATTGCAATAACAATCATGTATATAAATGTTAAATTTTAAGAAGTAAGGGGGTACAAATGAAAAGTTTTGAAATTGTCAACGTTTTCCATTTTAAAAAAACAGGTTAAACACTGATATTTTCCATTCTTTCTTTCTTTCTTTCTTTCATTTTCTCATTGAAACCAAGTAGCGTCTCTGACATGTTTTTCCCGTATATTCGAAACAGAATAGTCGATTATTTATGAGGTATTAGCAGACATTAAACCCTTCTCTCTCCCCTTCTTTATTTCTGTCACTTTCTCACAGAAACCAAGTAACATCTCGGATGTGTCTCATTCTTCTTTTCACGCGATCAAAAAAGCGGTCTGTTATTCATGAGGTATTGGTAGGGCGTAACGGTCGTGCGAAATAACGAACTATCTAACGCAGAAAGGAACAAGTAGAATTATTATCTGATGGACACTTGAAGAAAGCCGGAAGTCACAACGGCCGAAACATGATAAAAATAAAGATGAAGAAATTAATCCGAATGTAAATAAAATATATTAAGATAAAAATATTCTTTATATCCTCCTAATATGCATCTCTTACTCCCATCTGACACGTCCTTACAACTCTCTAATTCAGTAATCCTTTAGTTTGAATGGCTCTTAGGTCTTGTATTGGTTGTAATGCATATTCTTATTATACATTTATCAAAAGGGCTGTCATGATTGATGATTATTTGTTCCTTAGCGTCACTTTGCTGTTGTGCTGTTTTTTTTTAATTCAACAACACCATATAGAAAGAATGAGATTTACAAAAATAAGAAAAATACAAATACTTTATATGAAATCACTGATTAGGATGTGACACTATTTAGGTTTGCGTGAAAAAAAAAAGAAAGAAAAAAATGTCGAGAATTAAATTAGGAGATAAGAATCTATCACGAAAAGACGATGTTATTTTTTTACTAACAAGGAAAAGTGATAAAGATTTTATTTTCATTAGCGAAGAAAGTAAGGTCGCGGATCTGTCGCGTTGGATTTATGACGGCGCACCGAATGGTGAAAATTTCAGGTCGGTCAGGTGGCTTACAGGGCAGAATTCTGAGAGATAAAAATTGATTGGGTCGCGAAAAGCAAAAATGTCTATTGAACCAACCGCAGAGTTACAAAGAAAGAAACACTGACCCATTAGCTATCTACGGAGATGTCGTTTGGAAAAGGCACCTGTTTTGTGTCACGAGCTGGCCACGATAGCAAAATTATTTTATCAGAACGAATAATTGGCTGTGGATATCGCCAGATGACCACCCACTTGTTTGGCGAAGGTCTCGATTGATAAAGTCCAGGTGACATTCGGTTAAGATAAGAATCTAAGGATTTGTTGTCGAGAAGAAGAAAGAGAAAGAAAAGAAAAAGAAAAGGAGATAATTTTTTTTTCTTTGAGCAAGATATTTTAAACCGAGGCTACTCCGGCCACACCCACGCCGCTGAGCGCCCATTGGCTGAATGGTGGCGTGAGCGGTAGGCGAAGATAATCATGTGAAGAAGGAGGGGAGGCCTGTTGACGCCCCGCTGAAGGGGTCGGTGTGAAAAGCCACTGTGAGAGAGAGAAGACACCCGTTGACACCCTCTGAGGGTATGGGTGAGATACCAATATGAGAAAGGAAGAATTTGGGAGGACGAAAGACTTCCAGAAATGGAAATTAATAATTCTTCCTGACCGAGAAGAAAGAAAAACCCTTAATGCTGATTTAGAATTATCAAGGAACCTCAACCCCCCACAGGCCCACCCCGGTTTTGGTCGGCGTCCATATAAGCAGAGTCGCAAAAAGTAGAAAGCAGTTGAGTTGAGTTGAGTTCGCAGTTCGCAGTTGAATTGAGTTGAGTTGGAGCTGAGTTGCAGTTTGCAGAATGAGACCCGCCTCGCAGGAAGCTGACTTAAGATTCGCGCATTCTCGACCTCAACTTCTAACCAAGAACAATTTATTTTTGAAGAACGACTTAGACTCACACTACCAAAACAAGTTCTACGAATATCGCCTGATGATACACCAAAAACCAGTTTCTTAAAGAAAAAACAACTTAAGATGTTAAGACTCGCCTAACAAACATAAAGTGTCACGAATCCCTATTAGCAGTTTGGGAGAAAGAAGCAGTCCTGTATTCAGCAACCAGATATAAAATATTGTTATCCTTTTTTAACACATTTAAACTTTTCGAGTTATTACTTTATTTTTTTTTACATATACTTGTGCGGTGTTACCCTTGTTCGAACTCGACTTGCATTACGGCCCGGCGACTGATCAAATACCTAAGATCAAATCACAACGTGGGTAGGTTAGACTAGAAATCAAAGCAGTTACTTCGGTAACCAGACTTTGGAGGCGAGCTGGGAACGACAAGGCTGATACCGAATCTAAGCAGATTCCCATCCGAATCAGCAAAAAGTTAGAACGTCATGTTTGGTGCCGCGACCAATACCAAGTCACATTGGTCGTCGCAGGACAGGATAGGACGGCGACGGTGCGGAGACAGACGGGGTGACGTCACAATTGGCGCCGCGACCAGGACAGCACAGTGGGCGCGGCCAGGCAGAGGTCACATTTGGCGCAGCAAACACCGGGGGACGTCACAAGGATTCTTAAATAAGATTGACTTTTACATGAATCTGTACCGTATCTTTTTTTTACCAGAATAAATAGCAAAATTGTTTAAAAATGAAATTACAGATTTGGATTCTTAAATAAGATCGACTTTTACATGAATCTGTACGGTATCTTTTTTACGAGAATAAATAACAAAATTGTTTAAAAATGAAATTACAGATATCCTTTCTTAAAAAAAGATCGACTTTTATATTAATCTATGCAGTGTCTTTTTTAGCAGATTAAATAACAAAATTGTTTAAAAATGAAATTACTTATTCTTAAATAAAATCGACTTTTACATGAATATATACAGTATCTTCTTTTTACAAACATGAATAACAAAATTGTTTAAAAATGAAGAAAGGGTTAAAAGAAAGCTCCAAAAATTAATCATTTGATTTTATGAAATATTTCCATGTTTTATTTTTTTTTTTAAACACACTTAATGGCAGCTTTACATAACTCAGTGGTTGTTGGTTTAAACAAAAACTGAAGTTGGAAAATCGTGATATCCAGTTCGACACCCACTGATATCCGATCGCGTATTTCTTTTAAGATTACAAAAATCGTCTGCTATCCTCTGCGTATTTATTGAATGTTCGTATAAAACAGTGTCAGTATTTCATTGAATTCTTTCAATATGCTCAGTGATTTTCAAAAAAGGACATAATTATCTTCAAACTATGAGGATCTTTTAAACAAAAAAAAAAAATTAGTAAAAAATAAAAAAAATAAAAACAGCTCTTATGACGAAGTGCTAAAAAATTATTATTCCGAGCAAAACCTAATATGTGGTGAGTTAGGCCGAGAACTTTTCAGTATTGGATAGGACGAAATTTTTTTTTTGTTTTTTTTTTCTCATCCTCCTTTAGCTAAAATTATCTTGGCTACATTCTGTCAGTTATATTCCATGCGTGATACACGCTTAGGCGATCATGTATCTTTCGATATATGACTGACGAGGTAGATTTTTCCCGCAGTAGATTGCTATTTCTGTCTGTGGTAGACCAGTTGCCATCCAAGGCTATAGAACCCGATCTGTCCTGCTATTTACCCATAGCTGGGGAGAGAAGAAGAGGATTCATACCTTTTCCAAAGGGTATTAGCATGTAAGGAAATGTAATTGATTCGACTGGAATTTAAACTCGGCTCTCCGATTCCTCAATCCGTGCCGCTATCCATTACTCCACTTTGACTTGGCTAGATTACATTTTCATAATGATTTTTCAGATTTATTCCAAGTGAACTTAATACAAACTTGGGATGAGTCATGCCTTTTATGCCTCCATGAGAAACTGCGCATTATTAAGTTTCTAAATAATAAAAATCTATTAAACAATAGACAAGAGTTAACGGTTTTTTGCCGACATCATCAATTTTTTGCATTGAATAATTAGCTTAAAAACAAGCATACAATAATATAATTTTTATAATCCATAGCCCTAATAAATAGTTTAAATAACCTACAAAAATAGATAACCCTTTATAAAGTCGTCAAAAAACAAATGTTACGGCAGTTTTTATATACAAAAAACCCTTTCATAAAGAAATAAAATAAAAAAAAAACAAATAAATCTCCATAGACATGTAAACCAGACTGGGCGAAAACATTTTCCGTTTTAAATTTAGACACCCCTACCTTACCCTGACTTGACATCTATGAATGTAACTCTATACTGATACTTATTATTAACACCCAACACCCCCTCCTTATTTAAACAATCGCCCTGGCTGTTACCATGGAAATTTTGATTTCAATTATGAATATACTATTAAAACACGTAAATTTCAGAAATAAGTTATTCCAAAAAATAATTCGCTTGAAGATGGAACAGAGCTTACTTTAATTCAATTTAATTCAAATAATTATATTAAAGTTTTAGGCTCTTGTTTTGAGACATGAGACCTCTTATGCAGCCTGTTGGAATCATATTTTAAATAAATAATTATATATATATATATATATATATATATATATATATAGTGCTTTTCCAAAGCCGAAAGTACGGGGCACCTAGTGAGGATCGTTCTCGCTATTCAGTTGTAATTGTTCTACCGAGACAAGCTTGCTAACCATTACACCACCTCGGGGTGACATTATATATATATATATATATATATATATATATATATATATATATATATATATATATATATATATATATATATATATATATATATATATATATCCTATGAGGGCACTGTTATAGCTAGAGCGACATCGATTTATTAAGCGTAGTTTAGATTGGGCGCGAGGTTGAATATAGGGTGCATATAGTGAGGAACGAACGCACTGTTCAGTTTGAAGATGGTAACCATCGAGACAATCGTGCTAACCATGACACTAGGTCGAAGTGTCATGGAGATTAGATGTGGCATATGCCGAAAGTATAAGCCACCCAGTGAGGATCCAACTTGCTAACGGTTATGCAACGTTGACGTGCCCTAGCGATTTACTAAGGGTAACTTAGTTGTGGCACAAGGCCGAAAGTATTAAGCACTCAGTGAGGCTAGAACTCATTCTTAATTAATCTAGGCAGATTAGGTTGCTAATTATTAGGCCATCAATCCCAGTGTATAGCATCTCTGAAAGATATAAGAAGCATTTTTTTATTCGTGGCCTT
This sequence comes from Acanthosepion pharaonis, assembly GCA_903632075.3. NCBI lineage: Eukaryota > Metazoa > Mollusca > Cephalopoda > Sepiida > Sepiidae > Acanthosepion > Acanthosepion pharaonis. Next base: position 755,983 of record CAHIKZ030004191.1, read on the forward strand.
TTATCATTATGTTTAGTCTATAAGCTTTTAAATATGTTTTACATCGAATGACAACGCCTTGATGCAATAAGCTCGACAGAGAAAAGAATAAATATTCATTCATTCATTCGTTCATTCATTCATTCATTCATTCATTCATTCAGTGAGCGTATTTCTCTTCGCTCTAGTCAGTACTCACACTATTTCTGATGTAATTGTGGTTCATGGTGACATTCAAGTCAAAATAGTTCAATGGCTTGCTGGTTTCTTTTGCACCGAGAATGTTGAGGTTATTCCGTCCCTCTTCTCAGAATGTCCTCCACCCACTGGTAAAGATTTTGACATCTGAGGCGCAGTTCCTACGCCCAAGCTGGCGACTGGTCGATGACAGCTTTGTACAGGTGAGTTCCAAAGTTCACTGGTCGAATCGGGAAATCATTCCGACTACCCTCACACAGTTTAGTCAATACCAGTGACCGTGGTGTGGCCGACGCAGTGCCCATGCGACTACTTGGAGCTATGTGTGAAGGTTAGATGTTGGCCGTGGACCAGTACAGTTCCGCATCCCAATTCACCCGAGTAAAGCAAAGTCAACTTCTTCGCTGCAAAGGTACTGCCACTATCGATACACCATATACGTTATAAAACTAAAAATTATTTTTATACTAATGTTCACCCATTACAACACTCAAGAGCCGCTCAAGGTAGAGGGTTAATATTTGATGTTATATGAGCTTAAGAAAAGGTACGAAGCTTTGATTGGTTTATGCAGGAAACATGATGATTATCCCTAGAATCGAAGAGATCAAGGTTGTAGTTATTGCGAAAATATCCTGCCTGGAGTTTGTTCCACAAATCAGCAGTGCTAGGGAAAAAGCTGTTCGTAAAACTTCTTTCCTGCTAATGGAATACAAAGGGCAATGGTGATGATTCACTCTTGTGTACGGGGCATGGCGAGTCCCAGTTGTAAAGGTCAGGGCTGGTGGGACAAATGAATGTAGCTCGTCAGAACACAAAACCATGAAAGTGGCTATAGAGATGCAAGAGGTTTAAAACGTTTCGTCTGTGAGGAAAGGGGTTGTAGGGTGGAAAATAATTCATCACCGGCAAATCCTCGTAGTTGCTTTCGAACGCTACAAAGACAGAAAAGTGACGACTGTGCAGTTCCAACATAGATATGGCAGCAATACTCCATTTTTTGCCTCATCTGTTTCTTTTAAAAATATAACAAGTGTAGTCACAGACAATGAAGCTGTACAATGAATCGGCCATTTTTCACAATAGATTGTATATATAAGTTCAACTTGAGGTCTAGGGTGAGCACGAGTACCAGTAGACGTTCAATCAAGGAGCCATCTTGAGAGATGATCCATCCATCATAATAGGTTAATGTTCGGGGTTCTGCTCAGTGGTGCTATAATATTACTAGTTTGGTTTTGTGCGAACTAAATTTTACAAGCCAGACCTTCTCTCATTGAGTTACCAGCGCTAAATCAGAGGAAAGATCACCTGCCATATTCCGGTCATACAGGTGCGTTTATATATGGTTACGTCAGCTGCATAGATATTCACAAAATATTTTTTCTTCTTGCTAACACTAGTTTGATTTTGGTCGTATGGAACAAGCCGTCCGTCCCCCACTTCGCTATGTATTGTTTCTGTTTGATCATCTATGTAACTTCCATTGATAATCTTTTTGATTGAGTTTCATTTGGTTTATTTTCACCTGGCTTATAAGCCAGTTGAAGATGGTCACGAGAAGAATTGGCTTGTGTGTAGCAAAAGTCAGAGGAGTAAAAAAAAAATAAATCCAAGGGAAGATAACTCTGGGCATGGATAAAGACCAAAAATGTCTTCGATAAAATGTCTTGACCTGTTATCTATATATTCGTTTATTTATTCGCTTTTTATCAGTTTCTTATTTGGTTTTGTTTTTGTTTTACTTTTCCTGAGTCCTTTGAAATGATTTGTATTTTATATATTTTATTTTTACTCCTTTTTTTTTCTCTCTCCTTGTTTATTTTTGTCTAAATCTCACCTATTCCAGGAAAATGTGGTTGTGACAAATTTTGCTGTCGACATTTCCAGATTTCTTTTTCTTTTTTTTATCTTGGGTGAGTAAGTACTCACTCACTCATACACACACATACGTATGTATTTATGTATGTATGTATGTGTGTGTATGTATTATATATGTGTGTATCTATTATATATACGTGTACACACACACACACATATATATATGTGTGAGTGTGTGTGTGTGTGTACGCATACGTGTGTGTGTACATATATATACTAACGTATTTTATGCACACACACACACAGATATATATATATATATATAACAAATATATACGTGGGTATTATATATATATATATATATATATATATATATATATATATATTTTAGTGAGCGGAAATAATGTTAATCATACAATTGAGAAATGTGTGGAAAGATATTAAAAAAAACAAAAATGGCGGCATCGATGACCTTTCTTTATCTAACTGGGACAATGAGACAAAAATATACTAAAAAGTTTAAGTATCATTTACAGATAAATCGGTGCACGTAAATATATATGACGCTTACTATATATATCACTCTCTATCTCTTTATCTCTCTCTTTCCCTCCGTCTCTCTCTATATATCTCATCTCTCCTGCTATCACTATACCTTCCTTTCTATCTCTCTCCCACCCTACTCCCATCCCCTATCTATCTATCTATCTATCTATCTATCTATCTATCTATCTATTTCCTGCTCTCTATCTCTCCCCCTCTCTCTCTCTCCATCTGCCTTACCTTCTCTCTTTCTTTATCTGTTTTACCCTAGCTATCACTCTCCCCGTCTGTGAGCGTCAGGTAAAAAAGATTTGCGAGGAGTGTAAGTCTCATCGGTCCGAAGTGTGCTATTTGCGAGTCGAGTTCAAATTCCCTGCTGGTCTGTTACGTTCACTTTCTCTCAAATGACAGTGGCAAAGGTACGGATCCATATCTTCTCTCTCCCACAAAAATTAACCGGTTGACTGGTTTCACTAGTTTCACATGGCAACCTGCCTCGTAGAAAGATCACATTGACTCCAGATCCGTGCAGAGGGCGTGAATAAAGCACGCCACCATTTGCCATTTGTAATTGCAATTCACAAAGTGTTATACCGGAACATATCTATTCTATTGTTAATAGACTCTCCCACACATAATAAGTAGTAGTAGCAGAAGTCGCCAGGGCTCAGTGAGTTGGTCTGATTTCAGTCTGAAGTCGGACGTCCAGCTGACCGGTTGAACTCTCTGCCTTCGGGCGGGGAGGAACCCGAACGAGGCTACGCCGAAGGGCGGAGTCTCTTTCGGGAATGTAAACCGACCCTGAACCCCTTTATATGGGTTCAATGGGCATATTTTGGGCTGAGCCCACGGGCTCGGAGATCCCACGTTAAACCGGCCTTGTGCCACATGACGCCATCGTGGTGGGGTGACTGAATATCCTCAGTGGAGTTGGTGAGTGAGTCGATGTCGGACATTAAAGTATCAACCACCACAACTAGATTGCTGCGTCATTAACTATTATTTCAAGTTCCTAACGTTTTGTACGTCGAACCTTTTAGGACCGACTTAGTGAAATACAAGCCTCCACTGTCAAAACTACTCTACAACACAAAGAAACAAGAAGATCTGTGAAAAAAAAAAAACGATTTAACAATTGAAAGTGTTCAATTGATGTGGTGTCGCTTATTTGGTATATATCTTTTTTTTAAGAGTCTATAAGGTCAGATGAATGATTGTCTTCCATATGCTTTATACGATTGATTTGTTTGAAATCAGTTATATACAGATGAGTGTTTAAACATTTCTGAGTGATTTGAACGCCATCAATGACGTCAGTAGCTAAGTCTTGATCGAGATTAAAGAATATGAATTTAGTTTAAGATAAATATAATAAATTTGGCATAGGGGATATGAAAATTGAACAGAAACTAGGCAGCTCTAGATGTAATTTTGTCCGCCATTAGAACAAGACTAAAAAAGTAACCTATTGATGACAGGTATGGCATAAAACCTGTTCACAAATATCTAAACTGTCATCTCTATAGAAAAAATAAAGAAAAAGAAAAGAAGCCAGTCCCCACCACGGGCCATTTAAAAGATAGTTCGCGCAGCGGATTGGTTGTTACAAACATCCAATCGGATGTACGGAAAATGTGGTCTTTCTTCGTCTAATTCATTAAAAGGCCAGAATAGCTGTTAGCGTTTGATTAAGAAGGCGGTTCAAGGATTGATCTCCCCTGATTGGGTCAGTTTGGCGATGGGGTGTATGATGTTGAAAGACACGAAACGCACTGATGAACCAAGTCAAATGACATCACTGACGACCCCCCCGGCGCATACTTAAGAGCGCATTTTTGAAGACAAATTTCTAAGACAAATTGTTAAAAATAGATTTCAGCGAGTGAAGCCAATGCGTCTTGGCGAAGAACACACTTTTTCGATCCTTGTCAACTGGCGCTACACGATCACAAACAAATAACTGTACCAAATAACAGAAAACACTGGAGGACTTTCAACAATGGCAACAACTAAAATGAATATCACATGAAATCGAAGAGAAAATAATGAAATAATGTAAATGATTTCACATTATTCCAAAATAAAAGTTTATCAAGAAAGCCGTCATCAATACTGGAACGATTGATAACAGCTAATGGATTTGAGAAATCTATTTTCCTGAAAAATTGTTTTGATCGAAATATTAAAAAAAAAAAAATTAACCGAGAGTAGTACTGGCTGCTTGAATAATGAATGCTGATTTTTTTTTTTTTTTTTTGTAAGGAAACGGATAATATTAACTTTATTAAATTGATCTTATAGCGTTTTACGATGATGGACAAAATACTGCTAGGACAACGTATCTTATGTTTAATCCCTTTGTCTTTTACACTAAGTTGTTATTATTATTATTATTAGTAGTAGTAGTAATAGTAGTAGTAGTACTGTTGTTGTTATTTGTTATTTGTTGTTGTTATTTTATTTACTTTTCCGCACGAAGTATTCTTTTGTAGCTCTGAGATGGTAACGTCTCCAAGAATTCTACTTACATGATTCTTTACACCATTCTTTATCCGACTCAATGTCCATGTGACATAGTTAATGACAGTTTTAAATTTCCACATTTTTGTTACTTCGAGTTGCAAGTCCGTATAAATTAACATTTTTTGAAATACTTTGAAAACATTAGAATTCAGTGGGCAAATCATATCAGTTAATTGGCAGGTCCATTATTATTTTTATTATTATTATTTTTATTATTATTATTATTATTATTATTATTATTATTATTGTCGTTGTTGTTGTTGTTGTTATTGGTGGTGGTGTTGTTATTTTATTTGCTTTCGTTTCTGGTGTATAATCATTTCTTTCCGGATCCCGACCAGAGACCTGTCAGAATTGGCATCATGACATTTTTCACTGAGCAGTTTTGAAAAAAACAAAAAAGTGTCACGCACATTTTACATAGATAAAGCCTTTCGTAAGAGGTGAGCTGTACTTGTGAGTACATTTTTTTGTATTTCTTTAAAGCAAAGGCTACCAGGGATTCCTTCAATGAGTCTATTCGAATCTTTCCCAATCAATCCAAAGGATCCAGATAAACTGGAATTGTTAATGTCCTCATACGTCTCGTTTATAAGATTTCCATTTCAAGGTCCCCTCATGTATCTAATTTTTTATTGCGATTTCAAGGTCCTTATCGTTATTATTATTATTATTATTATTATTATTATTATTATTATATATTGAGTGAGCTCGAACACGATTAACTTATTAACTTAAGTCGCCAGTCTTCCATGATATTCATTAGTTCTTCATTTTTCCTCAAACCAATATCGTTTCTTAGTTGAGCGACATAAGTTTTAGTCAATCTCCTCTGTCCCGCTTTCCTTGTTTACGATTTGTGGAGGGAGAAGCCATGATTAAATGCAAAAATAGCTAACAGAACTGTCCGACAAACAGAACTGAAAAAGTTTGCAATCAACAATAAGTAGAAAAAGGAAAGAAAATAAAAAGGGCAAAAAATAATATAAAGCAAGCAAACGATAAATGCAAGGCAAATTAACAGTAATAAGGCAAAGCAACAGTAATAAGGCAAAAAGTTCGCAAACTACGAATTGGGGTTAAGACAGAAAAGTAAGTTCGGACAAGCAAACATAGCTTTCTCGCTTCAAGACAAGACAGACCGGGACTGAGTCAGATGAAATCGAGAACCAGCCTATTTTATTTGCTAGGAAAAAATCCCAGCATGCATTTGTGTGCTTCTGTCTATAAACTGAGGAGCGGCGCGTGAAACCGACAGGCTCTCTCGGGAGTAAATTATTTATAAGATCTTCCTTTACCAGTCTTTTAATGCGTAAGGATCCCATTACAAATTTGCAGTTTTATTGTAAAACTCCTTGTTTGTTTTGTGATCTTTCTATGATACACCATGTATAGTCTAAAGCATCCTTGTATATATTCCGTCTAGCCTATAACTAATATATAGTATTAGATAAAATAATCTTTAAAATAGTAATCAGAGAACACTTAGAATGACAACTGAGGTTGCTCGTATTAACTTCAGCAGTGGAGTAATGGATAACGGCTCAGAGTGAGAAATCGGAGAGCAGAGTTCGAAGTCCAGTCGAATCCATTACATTCACTTACGTGCTAATATCCTTGGGAAAGGTATGAATCCTCTTGTTCTCCCTCCATTCATGGGTAAATAGCAGGACAGACCGGGTTCTGTAGCCTTGGATGGCAACTGGTCTACCACAGAAAGAAATGTCAAGCTACCTCCGCCTCGTCAGTCATGTATCGAAAGATAGATGATCGCCTAAGCGCGTATCGCGCATGGCACATAACTGACTGTGGTATTGTATATACATTTGGGGATCAGTCAAACTACAATATAAATTTTGTATAATAAAAAAGGAAGGAGAGAAGAAAAGACTAATCATCAAGAAGATATAATGTGTGGTTGTCGGCAAGAGGAACATCCCACACTGGAGATAAAGAAAAAAACAAATCTAAAAATTTCAATAACGAAGAAGCGTTTTAACAACGGATGATAAATTTGACAATGAAACCCGAAGGTACGTCTTAATAGCGAAAAGACGCCTTTCAAAAGTTAAGAAAAGTATTAAGAAACAGGAAATATAATCAAAAACAAAGAACAGAATACTAAACAGTTATGTATTATAAGTTCTTCTTTATGGCAGTGAATGCTGGAGGATTTTCAGATGAAGCACAGACTTGATAAAATAGATGTGGCTCTATCTATGCTGAGACTACCCTGGATAGAATATGTGAGCAAAAAAGAAAAATAGAAAAACAAACAAACAACGAAATATATAAATAATGAGGAAAGAGGGCTTGGAGAACTTGACACGCACAGAACTTATAGAAGGCAAAAGTGACAGTGACAAACAGCGAGTAACCTACCTAAAAGGATTGTATAAATGGATGGCAGAAGTGGGATTGGGAGGGATGGTGAAAAGACAAATCTTACTAAGAGATAGAAAGTTAGGAAGCTGTGGAGAACCATAATCAACAACTTCCTGAAAGAACATACTATATAGAAGATAACAAAAGAACAAAATAATGAAAATTATTAAGCACATTTATTATTTACCTGTATGTCTTTCGGTATCAATTATAAACACGGACACAATATAGTGGCCGTATTCGGGAATTAAAAATACATAATCCATTTCATCAACTTGACCAGTTACAAGAGCACTTAAACAACATTTACTTTAGGAAAGCCCAAATCCTTAAATAATGGTCACTAGATTAAATGAAGAACTCGAAATTAGCAATTATTTGAAAAATTCCTACAAAGAAGAAGTCTAAAAAGTAGAAATGACTTGCTCGCACACAAGAAAACAGCAACCAAAGAAAACTTATCATAAAGAAACTTATGTTAAGTTTTCTTTGTTTGCAGTTTTCTTGTGTGCGAACAAGTCATTTCTACTTTTGTAATCAACTATATATATATATATATATATATATATATATATATATATATATATATATATATGTAATCTCCAGGTATAAGATTTATCTTCCTACCCCTCGCCTTAGCTTCTTAGGGAAAACTGAACAAGCCATATTTGTCAACATATATAATACAATGTTGCCATTCGGTTATATTTTGAATTGATTTCACGTCTGCCACAAATGACTTTGTTAAGTTCATGACATAATGTAGCCTGAAATAGAATCCTAGAGAATTAAATTACACACACACACACACACACACACACACACACACACACACATATATATATATATATATATATATATATATATATATATATATATATATATATATATACAGGGTGCGATGGGTAAATTGTTGCCATTTTATATTTTTAATGTCGCACAAAAGCGTTGTTTGTTTTTGATTTGGTCGGCTGTATAGTAGAGTCTGTTGGGCATCGGTTGTGAGAAAAAGCGCCCCATGACGCAATTCACCCCTCCATGAATTTATTTCTTTATTCGTCTAACGGGCTAGTTCCATGTATCATGCCATTTCTGGATGTCACAGTTTCAGTTTAATATTACAACACTCCAAGATTTTCTTCACCACTTCCGTGGCTAGGTATTCAACTCAGTTCTTTGGGTCAAGTCACTGGATTTTTTCAAACAATGTTTTTATCCACAGGGCCACGTGTCCTCGGGGACACTGCTTATCTTTCGTGGACGAAATGAAAGTATCTACCCCAGTGGACAAAATAAAGTATTCGGTTCAAAATTCCAACGTATATCATCTTTAGAAGGCCAGAGCGTACAACGGTCGAAACGTCACGAATAAGATAATACACATGAGTACAATAGTCCGGAAATCTAAATAGTTTATGTAATGAAAACAGGACAAGAGATTCTGTCTAGTAATCTTTGCTCAGTGTCCGAAGGCTCTTAAGGAAATGGTCCAATGTTTCGCCTGATTCTTGTCGGCGAGTCGCAAGTAGGTGTCTAGAAAATATCTCATTTGAGGCTTTATGTATGTAGCGTTCAGTACATCGATTGCTTCTTCGTAGGTAACGCAATCCGAGATAATTTCGTTGACTGTGTGAGACAGGTAGTTGATTAGGAGCGCACGCTTATTGATGGGACGTCCCGGTCTTTCTGAGTGTAGAACCTCGATGAAATTTGTAAATGTCTCCCGCCATTGTTTCCAACACTTGTCGGCTGAATCGCTTTCTGGGTCTGTGGTAAATCGCTCCGGTCGCGTAAATTCTTACATTCTTAATTGAATAAATTGTAATGAAAACAGGACAAGACATTCTGTCTAGTAATCTTTATTCAATTAAGAATCTTACTACTCGTCTACTTGACATGCGGAAATGTACAGCTTTTATAGCTTGGATTATCAAAGAGGAGATAATCCATATTCACAACATTGTAAATACTTCGTGTATCATTTAGGAATGCCTAAAACACATCTGCTTCTTTTTTTCTCAGTACTTTCCCGCAAATCTGGTCGGCGTTTGGCACCTCTTTCGAAATAACGAAGTAAAGGCGTGTATTCTCCATCTCTGTCACGCCATCGTTTTTCTGGCATGACACCTCCACATCGATGTCAACGGGGTCTGTTTTTGTAGAGTATCCAGAAGATTGTTTTTCCGTAAAAATGCAACTGCTGTTCCCCCTGCTAAAATGACACAGCTATAGAAATCTTTTAATAGCGCTGTAGTGGTTAAAATGTGTTATTTTATACTGACCGTTCAGAAGTACTCAAATTAAAACGATAAAAATATGAGAAACACATATAAAGTTAGACCACACACTAAAGGTCATTTTATATTGAACCGTCAGAAGCACTCAGACTAAAAGGGTAAAAAAAAGTTAAACAGCGGTAATAAATCCATTCCATGAAATGAAGACCACACGCTGAAGGCTTTCACAACGTTGACTACGGAAACTGCGGTAGACCACACGATAAAGTAGTCTTAAATTGAGTTATTGGCATGACGTTTAACCTCTTTAGACAGCCACCTATTTATCGCAGCATATATATATATATATATATATATATATATATATATATATATATATATATATATATATATATATATATGATTACATAAAAAATAAAACTCAATTGTACCCGATTTTGATGACCATTTCGCCCCACTGGATAATCTCCTGGTGCGTCTCAATGCTAAAACGTTTGTTAAAAAAAAATGAATTTTATCGAGTTTTTTTTTTTTTTTTTAATGTAATTTATTCATATGCTCTATAATAAATATATTGAGCTCTCTTTGTGTATCAGTTTTAAAATTTTACATTATTAGGATCTACTTGCATTACTTACATACATATTTTTACATATATATATATATATATATATATATATATATATATATATATATATATATATATATATACCAGAGTCACTGTATATCAAGTGTCACAAACAGTGTCTCTGTAAGCAGAATGATTGTTTACTGGGGCGTGCTATTTTTTTTTACCATCAGTTCTTTAATTATGTCAAGTAATATTCAGCTTAATGGTTTTACAACAATACTCAAATTCTGTACCACTAAGAACGTTTTTAAATATATATATATATATGCAAATATATGCAAATATATGGATATAGATCCGACATTTCAGCTATTTGTTTGGATAAGTCTTGTTCTTATGTATATCGTCTTTGTCATGCTGTATTGATAATGTTATAATTTATGAATATGTCCTGAAGATGGTTTATTAGACCGAAACGTCCGACGTTGACATATTAACATTAAAACAGCATAATTGTATATAAGGATTTTTGTTTGTTTTTTTCCGTATATATTTTTTCTTCATATATATATATATATATATATAAATTGTCATGCATGGTGTTTCTTCAGTGTGGCGAGACGTCCGTTTGCTTGAAGCCGGTATACAAACCCGACCAATTTGCTATCAGTCAGAGATTCTATCCGAAGGCTATCGTCGCTATATATATATATATATATATATATATATATATATATATATATATATATATATATATATATATATTGTATTTGAGCAGGAAATCCTTCTGTTATACAAGTTTCAATAAAAATGACTTACAAACAACTGCGGTTAACTTTTTTATTCAATTTGTACATAATTTATGCCCTTTGTGAAGAAAATTATAACAAGGAAAATGAAATGCAAAACTTAACCGAAGTACCTTGTCGCTTGTTTTTAATATTGTCAAAGTAATTTGTGTCCTAATAATAGTAATAGTAAGGGTCATATTAGCTGTTTTCTTATAAGGAAACATTTGCCATTCATTGACCAAGCAGCCAGTACTGATTTCGCTTGAAATTTATGAAATATTTCTTTTAAAACAGTTCTTCAGTAAAATACGTTACTCAAGTCCAGTAGGCGTTATCGATCTTTCCAGTATTGTTGGAGGTTTCTTTCCTAATCTTTTCTTTGAAGTAATGTTGAATGGTAACACCTTGATTGCCAATTTCACACTTCGTTTTACATGTGCTATCCATTTTAGTTGTTGCTGCTGTTGATAGTCCTTAAGTAAAGTGGTTTCTATTATTTAAGACATTTCTTTTTGATTATATAGTCAGTCCACAAAAGTTAAAAGAAGATGGTATTTGTCAAAATTCATTCAAAGCAATTTGTAACCAATGATATTTTAGATATTTCTGAAAGGGTATTGCGTCACGCATAACATCCATAAGGGTGTGGTCCTATGGGCATGCAATCGTGCCCCTGCACGTGTGTTGATAGGTGTCATATCGGTTTTCTTTGACAATTTCCCCACGGATGAGAAAAGAAAACGACATGCAGTAGTTGTTCTATAGAATGATAATGGTTAAATTCCATGTACGGAGCGAGTAAGCAACAAGGAAGTCTTATAGAAGATGCCAACAGAAAGAACACGTATACTAAAAATCAGGAAAAGACAGCTGAAGTTTCTTTGGACATATCATGAGGACAGAGGGCTTGTAAAATTTAACCCTCACATAATATAGAGCAAAAGAGATAAAGCAAAAGCCTTGAATGAACTGATGTTCGGAACAGCGGTCAGGGGAGGGGGTGTTAACAAAGGCAGCAAAACTGCTAAGAGGCACACGGGATAGGAAGTTGTGGAGAGCTATGTCCTAAAGGGAAGCGGCACATTGAAGAAAAATAATTTTTTTTTCTTTATAAGTCAACATGTTGTGTCTTGTCGATATATTTTAAATAAATATTTTTGTCTGTGTCTCAATTTTCCATTCATTTTCAATTAAAGTTAGTATTTTTACATAATTTGTCGTCTGGTTTGATTAACTTGAAGTGAATATACATGAATTGTATGTAACAAAAGTTGCTTTTAGTTAGATTCGAACAATGGCTACTCTGAGGAAAACCAAAATTTCTTAGAATATACTCTTTCATTTCTTATTGAAATCGCAGCGATGGTTTATGTTAGATTATCTTGCAACTTTAGCGGTATTTATATTCTTAGATTTTCACTCCTGAAAAATTGTTTTTTCGGCGGTAAAATATTGAAAAAAAAAGAAAAAGACCCGGTAAGATAGATAAATATATTTTTCTTCAAGTGGCTTTTCAATTCTTTCTTTCGCCGTTTTTCTTGTGTGAAGAATTCTTCCTGTATTTTCCCTTCCCTTGTGTTCTGACAACGGCTATCTGTTTTTGGCATCGGGTTGTGACTCCATGACTTCCCAAACCCCGAGAGTTTTTGCAAGAATTTTGATTATGGACAAGATAATTCTTTTGAAGCTTGACTTTAGTGATCTTCTCACCAATATCTTCCAGACCTCGTGAGATTGTGATGCAAGCCTACGATTGCTTTGTGATTCTTTTTTTCCATTATTTATTACTCGCTTATCTTTGTTGTAGTTGTTTTTCTTCTTGCTCGTACAACATCTCAAGACCAAAATTGATGCTGACTTTATAGAAATTAATCTTAGTGACTTGGCTTAGCCTTGTCTTCTTAGCCTTGCAAATCAAAGCTTAGGAAATATCTCTATCTCTCTCCTTTTCTTTACCTATCTATCTACTTATTTATCTATCACACACCTCTTCACACACTATATCGCCAAATGTCTGGAGGTAAAAGAAACTTAGGAAAGACCTGAGGAAAGTTAAATCTACAAATCTGTTACCCGACAAGATCCTGTATGGTACCGACAATGAGTCATCTAGCAACATCACCTATTTTAAATAATTTATATAATTTTTAAATTGCGAACTATGTTTTACTATGGGAGACGGGATTTTAAAATGTTTTAAAATCTAACGTGCCAAATTGTAGATTTCTGATTATTTTCTACTATATTAATATTAATTACCCACTGGCAGTACTCGAACCAAAACAGAAACAAAACATGAACTTTGAAAATTTTATGGAAAAAAAAATGAAATTGGCTGTGCAACAATTTATTCACCCCTTTTTACATAAGATGGACTCGTCCAAAGTATATTTATACTGACAGAGAGAATACATGCCGTTGAGATACGTGAAGATACGTTGAGATACGTTGAGACAGGTTGAGAGATACGCAGACAGACACAGGGTGTACTCAGAGAGTTATACAAGAGTCTAGAGAGAGAGAGAGAGAGAGAGAGAGATGATTACAGCTTTACTTACAGAGACTTGTACATATACTTTTCTACTAACCCGAACTCCTGGACTACTAATCTTCACTTCAAGTCTGTATTCTTACGTTTAATACACTTATTTTTCTATCTCAATTACTGGCGTTGTTTATTTATTTGTGCAGGATTCCATTCACGGAATCCACAACAGTAAATCAGTTAATTTATAACACACACACACACACACACACACACACATATATATATATATATATATATATATATATATATATATATATATATATATATATATAAATTAACTGATTTAAAATTTGGTAAATCACTTAATTTATAATATTTATGCTCTAAATTTTAATTGATCACTGTTTTGTAAAAATAAAATATCAATAAGAACAGCGGATTATATATCTTATTGTTCTTTCTTTTTTTATATATATATATATATATATATATATATATATATATATATATATATATATATATATATATACCGGTGTAACAGCAAAATTGACCAAATCGTGTAACAACAAAATTGTTCACCGAATAATATAGACATATTGGGCCTACATCTTTTTACAATGATTTTTACCAGTTCTCTAATCAGTCTCAATGTTGAGATGAATTTCATCAAAGAAGGCGCCATATTTTTTTCTAACTCAAATACTTTTTACCTTAACTAAGATCATCTGGAGTGAATTATAATGGCAAATACGCTATTCTAACTAATAAAAACCTGCATTCCTTTGACATAGTTATTTTTAAAACAGTCATCTTTACAAACAATACAATAACGTGAACAAAAACTAAAATTGGAATGTTACATCAAAATATAGAAAACCTTAAAGAACTAATTAAAATAAATCCAGAAATTCGTGACCTTCTAAAAATTCGTGACCTTCTAAAAGCTGAAGCAATACAAAAACAGACAGGACAAGGGGAAAAACTCCTCCACGTTCCTGAAAAAAACATTTACAATCGAATGAATGGTGTAACTATGCTCATATAACTTTAAAAAAAAAGCAGATAAAACCAATATTTTTGTTGTATTAAATAAATCCGATTATAATTCGAAATTACAGAAAATACTCTACTAACCAAATTAAAATAAAAATTAATAAACTAATCACAGCCAACAACGCAAACATTACAACTTAAAACTCCCCCAAATAATCGGAGACTACAAACCAGGGTACATATACAGAACTATGAAAATGCACAATCCTAACTTCTCTCTCCGTCCCATCATATACAAAATCCCCACCCCGGTTTAGCAATTAACCCTAGAACACTAACCACCAATTAAAGTTACACCACTACTAAGCATGGGTATATAATACCCGATATTGAAAATATCAAAATAAATATTAAATATAAATCTGTATTTGAAATATTTTACATGCAGGCACTGCAAACTATCTACTTTGAGTTAACATTAATAGGAACTGAAAAACATATAAGTTAGGTAAGAAAATGTGGTACTGAAAATTGTAATTAAAAATAGAAAATTTGCGCTGGGTACTACATACCCATGGATAGTGTTTTAGGGTTAAGCAACTCATTGCACCATACATACCAAATAAATACAGTATTAAATCATGAACTAATCAAAATCTTTAAAACACAAATACCATTATTATAATGAAGAAACCATAGCCTCACTTGATGTTTGAAAATTTATTTACCAATATCTCAGAAAAACAATTGCTATAATTATAAAGAACATTTACAACGATCCATTTCTTCTTCCACTAAAAATAAAACCTAATATATTACGAAAACTACTTTTTCCTTCTCTGACCATCCAAATAATACATACGTAAAACATAATGGCGTTTCCATGGGTTCACTTCTGGGACCAATATTTAGTAACTTCTATAAGGCTAATCTTGAAAATAAGATATTTAACACCACTATAAAATCTTCCATCTATCTACGATATATAAATGATATTTTTATATTAGTTAAAAACATGCATGAACCACATGAGAGACAAAAGAAAAAGCTGAGAAAAACTTGACATGAAGATTAGTAATAAAATCCCTTTTCTGGATGATCTGATAGACACTGATAATTATACATTTACTACATCCCCATATAAAAACAATTAGCGTAAACACCTGCGCTCTAAACTATAAAATGAATAGCCTATTACAAAAATGCTATTACACAAAATGTGATACATCGTGCAGAAGTTAACTCCTCCACGAAAATATTTGTACACTGAATTAAAAAAAAATTAAACTCTCATTAAAAATGACTTTTCTAATTACATCGCTGATTAACAAATTAGACGAGAAAATATTAACATAAATTAAAAGAACATAATACTTTCTTAAATAACCCTATACATATCAACGTACTATAACGTACTCAAATGTATTATAACTATAAAAAAAGATGAAAATGTCCTAAAAATATAAATAAGAACTAATATACCCCCCACTGATCCCAATAAAAAAAAAACTAAAACTAATTTTATATTATACTAAATTAACATCAGGTAATTTATGGAGCTATATAAGGAGCCGACCGATAGATCGGATATATGCATAATATTTGAGGTATGGGATAAACCTCATTCTCAATAAACTTTCAAAAAGAAGCCTCGTTGAGAGTGCAACCATTTATTTTATTTATCTGGCGAGAATTCGGGTTCCGTTAGGCGATGATGAAATGTCACAACGGACCAGCTAAAAATGATAAAACCCTGTAGAGGACCACTTTTACTCGACAAAAGAAAAGAACAATAAAAAAGTAGTTGATGTAACCATGAGAAGCTATGACAGAGCTAGGGTACGAACTGGTCAGAGTCTTTTTAACAAAAAGATATAAGGTTTGCACAAAGACGACGGGTTCCTCCCTCCCCATTGGGTTCTTAGAATTCGTGCCGATGAGAAATTAGATTTTTGGGGAGAACCCACTTGAGTAATTAGTGGTGTGTCCACCAGTGAGCAATGGTTAGAACGATAAACTGTTGTTTACAAGTTCGAGACTAACTTCTTTTGCCAGACTATGCTAAGTTGAGTAAGTGTCAGAAACAGAATCAGGGCGATATTCTCTGTGCTATTTCCAGTTAATTCGTTCAACACTTCGAGCTCCATGAATTCGGCCCTCTGCCAAATTTAGCTCTGACAGAAAATCTCTCCTTCTGTGGAGAAAACAGCGGGAGAATCTTTTACCCAAATACAAGCTCCCGCTAATAGTCACACCTATCTCTACTAATGTCCTCACTTCTCCTGATAATATCTTTTGTAGTTATTCCCTCTTTGAAAGCTCACGTTTCATTTTGCCAACAAAATAATCGTAGCCAATGTTTGTCGACTCTCATCTTTTTTTTTCTTTGTTCTTTGTCGAAAATAATTAAGTCCCTTTTCCTCACACCTTAAATATTTTGGCTGCACCTCAAACTCCGACTGGTAATTGTTTTCTATGACCTTTCTGGAAAAGATTCTCGTTTGAACTCATATAATTATACTATTGTCATTATATATAGTATATTTTTCCATTAGTGAAATCATATGTGTTTTGTTAAAGATCAACAGAACGCAAATACAACAGTACACTCCGTAGGATTTTATTATTATTGTTATTACCATTGTAAGGGTCTATACAACCTTTGTGATTGTTGTAAGGATTATTATAACCAATAGCAAACTGGGCTATATTTAATAGGCAGAAAGAATGAAAGAAAGAAACGCAAGTAATGAAAAGAGACAGAGAGAGAAGGAGAGAGAGGATGTGTTGAAAAGAAAGAAAACCAAGGAATAGAGATAAGCGTGGTAAAACATACAAAGGAAGACAAGTAATGAATACAGAGAGACGTGTTAGAAAATAGCAAGAAAGACAATGACTATAGAGAGAGACGTATTATTAAATAGAAAAGAAGATAATGAATAGAGAGAGGCGTTTTAGAAGAGAGAAAGGTAGACAACTAATAGGCAAAGAGACATGTTAGAAACAGCAAGAAAGACAATGAATAGAGAAAGACCTTTTAACAGATAGAAAGGGAGATAATGGAGAGAGACGTTTTAGAAGAGAGAAAGGAAGACAAGTAATAAATACGGAGTGACATGTTAGAAAATAGCAAGAAAGACAAGGAGACAATGAATAGAGAGAGAGAGAGAGACGTGCTAGTAGATTGAAAGAAAGATAATAGAGAGAAACGCTGTAAAACATAGAAAGGAAGACAATGAATAAAGAGAGATATGTTAGAAAATTGCAAGGAAGACAGTGAATAGAGAAACATATTAAAAAATAGAAAGGAAGACAATGAATAAAATTGGCCAGCAATGGAGAAAGAAGGATAATAGCAAGGAGAGAGTAATGAATAACGAATAGAGAGAGACGTGATAGAAGATAAAATAGAGAGGCGTTTTAGAAGAGAGAAGACAACTAATAAAATGAATACGTTTTAGAAGAGAAAAGGAAGAGAGAGAGACGGAAGATAAAATGGAAGACAATTAGTAAATAGAAAAGAAGATAAGGAATAGAGATAGACGTTTCAGAAGAGAGAAAGGAAGACAAGTAATAAATAAAGAGACATCTAGAAACAGCAAGGAAGACTACGCATAGAGAAAGACCTTTTAACAGATAGAAAGGGAGATAATAAATAGAGAGAGACGTTTTAGAAGAGAGAAAGGAAGACATGTAATAAATAGAGAGAGACATGTTAGAAAATAGCAGGGAAGACAAATAATAGAGAGAGACGTGTTAGTAAATTGAAGGGAAGATAATGAATTGAGAGAGACGTTTTAGAAAAGAGAAAGGAAGACAATTAATAAATACAGAGAGACATGTTAGAAAACAGCAGACAATAAATAGAAAGAGACCTCTCAGCAGATATAAAGTAAGATAATGAAGAGAGACGTTTTTAGAAGAGAGAAAAAAAACATTTAATGAATACTGAGAGATATGTTAAAAAACAGCCAGGAAGACGATGAATAGAGAGAGACCTGTCAGCAGATAGAAAGGAAGATAATGAACAGAGAAAGACCGTTTGGAAAAGAAAAAAAGGAAGACAAGTAATAAATATGGAGTGACATGTTAGAAAACAGCAAGGGAGACAAGGAATAGAGAGAATCGTGATAAAACATGGAAAGGAAGACAAGTAATAAATAAAGAGAGACATGTAAGAAAATTGCAAGGAAGACAATGAAAAGAGAGAGAGACATGTTAGTCGATAGAAAAGAAGACAATAAATTAAGAGTGTCCATTTAAAGGATAGAAAGAAAGAGAAGCAACGAATAGAGAGAGGTACGTTAGAAAATAAAAAGGAAGAAAATGAATAGAGAGAGACGTTTTAGTAGATAGAGGGTCAATGACTAGAGCGCGACGCGTTAGTAGATAGGAAGACATTGAGTATAGAGAGACCTGTTAAAGAATAGAAATAAGTACGAGAAACTTAAGAGAGAGGCACGTTATAAATTATAATGGAAGACAAGTTATGAGAGAGACGTCTTAGAAGATAGAAAGGAAGACAATGAAGAAACGTGTATCTAGATAGAAAGATAATGAATAGTTTGAGAGATATTTAAAGATAAAATGGAGAAAAAAATAATGAATTGAGTGAGGCATGTTAGAATATAAAATGGAAGACAAGCAATGAATAGAAAGAGACATTGTAGAGGTGAAAATGGAAACAAGTAACGAAGTGATAGAGACGTTATAAAAGAAAGAAAGAAAGAAAGTGTTGAGAGGTTATCCCCTTTTGACACAAATGGACTCACCCAGGGTATACATATACTACTGCTAGTGAATACCCGGAGAGAGCAAGACCGTCGAGTAGAGTCGAGTCCAGTGTGACAGAGTAAAAGGTTGTAGGTAACCGGAAGAGTGAGGGGTGAGGTAACAGCGTTGTAGGAGTCACAGTGAGTGAGCACGTAGACTCAGTAAGAAGTCATACAGCGATACTTCAATACCAAAGACTGTATAGATATTTTGCTACTAACCCGTATTCCTGGAACTACTAACCTGCATTACCAGTTTGTATTATTACGTTAATACATTATTTTCATATATTCATTCTTGGCGTTTGTTATTTATTGGTACAGGATTTCATCCCGGAATCTACAAAAGAAAGAAAGAAAGAAAGAAAGAAAGAAAGAAAGAAAGAAAGAAAGAAAGACACTAAGATAGTCAATGGAGAAATGAAAGAAGATAGATAGATAGATAGATAGATAGATAGATAGATAGATATGAAAAGACTGAGATAGATTGATAGAGAGGTACGAAAAAACTGCGATAGATTTATGGATAGACAGATCGATAGATTGATAGATGTGAAGAGACTGAGGAAGATGGATAGAATATATATAAACAGAGATATGCACGCAAATAGCTAGCTAGCTAGATAGATAGATAGCTAGATAGCTAGCTAGATAGATATAAACAGAGATATCTAGATAGATATGAACAGACTGAGATAGATAGATAGATATAAGCAGAGATAGCTAGGTGAATAGATAGATTGATATGAACAAACAGAGATAAGTAAATAGATAAATATTAAGAGACTAAGACATATAGATATGGACAGACTGCTATAGACAGATAAAGCAATAGTTAAACAGACTAGTTCACTCATACAAAAAATAAAACGGGGAATATTTTCCACAGAATAATATTTCTAGATTAACATTTGTTAGAACATCTTCAGACTTGATATTTATAAATTAAAACAAAATAGGTTCAGATAATTCTGTAAAACCGAGAATGTCTATTTTACAACTGTTCTTCTAGTATGGACAAGACAGTCACCTCTAAAATGTTAATAAAGATATTTTTCGATTCTGAAAATTGCGTGTCTCGGACAAGTGTATGGGTCAAGTAAGTCGAAATTTTAGCCTCCACAACTTTCTTGACACAAATATGCAAAGGTTGGAGTGTCTTTACTTTTTGTTGAAAATTAATTTGGCCCTCGTTTAGTCAGAATGTTTTTTTTTCTTGTAAAAAGCCCAAAACTTACGGTTTTTTTTATCTTCCTTTTTTGCCATGGAGGCTCGAGCCGCGTTAAGAAGCAAATGTTCTGACTAAAAAATAGAGAAAGAAGCTCCATTTTTACAAGCAGATATCCACGCCTTCTCAATAACTGCCAGTTTGTTACTTCCCGGATGTTGCGTGATTCAACACATTTGATGAGATGTTTCCTGGTACATTGACCCGAAACAATTTTAGTTGACTCATGTGAGTCAAAGGAAAAAAAATTAGAGCAACAGACATAATTTAAACAAAGAAATATTAGCAAATATAGTGACTGGATGTTTTACAAAAAGAAAATATGTGAAATTAAATTAAATGTGTAGAGTTCAAAGCAAACTTCAGTGTCTGTAGTTGAGATATTTACATGGCGGCGGGAGCGAAAAGAAGATGTCCTTCCATATGAAGAGGTCAAAAAGAATAAGATGGATTCTTTCATACCTCGCGACGCCTGTAATTATCGCCAGAGAATCGTAATTCAAAATCTCGCCACCTGTGATTATCAGCGGTATTCCAATACGGGCTAACTTTCGTTCTACATTCGGAAAGCATTATGAAGGCATTCAGAAAACAGTTGGAAGGCACTCAGGAGGTATTCGGAAAGGATTCGGGAAGAATTCGGGAAGCATTCGTAAACTATTCGGAATCATTCGTTCGGCATTCGTTCGTCATTCGGAAAGCATTTGGAAGGCATTCGCAAAGCATTCGGAAGGCATTCGGAAAGCATTGGGAAGACATTCAGAAAGCATTCGTTCGACATTCAGAAAGCATTCGGAAGGCATTCGGAATGTATTCGGACGTCATTCGGAAAGCATTCAGAAGGCATTCGGAAAGAATTTGGAAGGCATTCAGAAAGCATTTGGAAGACATTCAGGATGCATTCGGAAGATATCCAGAAAGCACTCGTTTGGTATTCGTTCAACATTCAGAAGGCATTGGGAAGGCATTTGGAAAGTATTCGGAAAGCATTCAGAAGGTATTCGAAAAGTATTCGGAAGGCATTCGGAAAGCATTCGGAAGACATTCGGAAAGCATTCGTAAGGCATTCGGAAAGCATTCGGAAGGCATTCGGAAAGCATTCGGAAGGCATTCGGATAGCATTCGGAAAGTATTCGGAAAGTATTTGGAAGGCATTCGGAAGGCATTCGAAAGATTATTCGGAAAGTATTCGGAAGGCATTCGGAAGGCATTCGGAAAGTATTCGGAAGGCATTCTGATGGCATTCGGATAGCATTCGGAAAGCATTCGGAAAGCATTCAGAAGGCATTCGGAAGGCATTCGGAAAGCATTCGGAAAGCATTCAGAAGGCATTCGGAAGGCATTCGAATAGCATTCGGAAAGCATTCGGAAGGCATTCGGAAAGCATTCGGAAGCCATTCGGAAAAAATTTGGCAGGCCTTCCGAAAGCATTCGGAAGGCATTTGAAGGCATTCATGAAGCATTCGGAAGATATTCAGAAAGCATTCGTTCGGCATTCGTACAACATTCAGAAGGCATTCGAAAAGTATTCGGAAAGCGTTCAGAAGGCATTCTGAAAGTATTTGGAAGGCATTCTGAAAGTATTCGGATAGCATTCGGAAGGCATTCGGAAAGTATTCGGAAGGCATTCGGATAGCATTCGGAAAGTATATGGAAGACATTCGGAAAGCATTCGGAAGGCATTCGGAAAGGATTCGGAAGGCATTCGGAAATTATTCGGAAGGCATTCGAGTAGCATTCGGAAGGCATTTGGAAGGCATTCGGAAAGCATTCGGAAGACATTCGGAAGGCATTCGGAAATTATTCGGAAGGCATTCGGAAGGCATTCGGAAAGCCTTCTGAAGACATTCGGGTGCATTCGGAACGTATTTGGAAAGCATTCGGAAGGCATTCGGAAAGCATACGGAAAGTATTTGGAAGGCATTCGGAAGGCATTCGGAAAGCATTCGGAAGGCATTCGAAAAGCATTCGGAAGACATTCGGAAAGCATTCCTTCGACATTCAGAAAGCATTCGTAAAGAATTCGGAAAGCATTCGGATGACATTCGGAAAGTATTCGGAAGGCATTCGGAAAGCATTCGGAAATTATTCGGAAAGCATTTGGAAGGCATTCTGAAAGCATTCTGAAGACATTCGGGTGCATTTGGAAACACCATATCATTCCTCTCTTTAAATTTTTTCGTCCTCGCAGCTGACAAGTTCCCAACTCTGGACTTGTAACTATTAACTTCTCAAACAACGAATTTCTGAAATACAATATATTTACAATATGTGCATTTATTAGATTTTTTTTTATTTTCCTAATCCTTATACTTACACTCATAATGCCGACATATGTTACATTACTTATCCATAAATAAAATACTTTTGTTGTTGCTGTGTCCGTAAAAAATAAAAATTAATTATAATGACAAAAATAATTATGGCAATTATAATTATCATTCTAAACTAATAGGAATTAACCCCATTTTTCTCCTCTACACGCACAGACATGTGACATTCTCACTATCGGACAAGCAGTTCACACAGACAGGTTATCAAAACGTGCGTCAACGAAAATTTCATCCCCTTTTTCTTTTTCAGGCATAATAGTACAATTTATCTTTGAAGACTTAACAAAAATTCATGGAAAGAAAATAAACCCTGGAATTATTTTCTAAGTAAATTATCAGGACACATTTTATATGCATCTAGATTTGTAAATGTACAAGATGGACTCTGACAAGAAAAACCTTCTGGCACGAGACAATGAACCAACTTTCCTTGCAGTAGATGCAGTTATTGATTCAAGAGCTAAGAATGTACAGTGAGATGCTTTCCAGGAGTCGAGCATCAGGCATGCTTATGGCGGACAGGGAAGTTTATCTATGGTGGTTAAATAAGAGCAGTTTAGTTTTGAAGGCATTAATATTTACAAGCCATTTTCTTCCCCAGTTAACCAGTTAGGAGGTTCTTTTCAAGAGCAACGGCCAGGTTATTTTTGTCAGCTCTGACGGATTTTCTATTGAAACAAAAGTAAATTATAGTGTCATCTGCATAAATGCCTACTTCAGAACTAATACAAAATAGCGTTAGAACCAGGATAGAGCCATAGAAGACACCCGCGTTCGTGAGAAAGGATCTAGAAGCGACCTTCATTTCACGATTAGGTAAGAAACTGTACCTGTACCCGTAAAGGCATTCACCCGGGGTGGGTTGAGCCGGCTCCAATATTGGAGTTTCATGGGAATTTGGAATTCACAAGCGGTCCCCAAACCAGCATGTATAGGCTTCAGATCAGTTCTTAGGAAACCGACAGCCCGACAGCAGCACATGAGATTTGAATATAGTGGTGAAGGTTTCGTACAGGACCATCCACACATTTTGAAGGGCCGATTACAGAGACCTGGTGCACTACATGCCACAAGGTCCCCAAACAAACCTCCGCAGGTTTTGAATTCAGAGTTTTCCTTCTCCTAGAAGTTGCCATCCAAGGCTATAGAACACAGT
>CAHIKZ030004191.1:785000-870000 GCA_903632075.3 Acanthosepion pharaonis
TCAGTACCTTGATATTTACTAAACATAGCCTGATAGGACAAAAGGCTAACCTGAATGAGTCAGCCTCTCTATATTTGCAAACCATAGCATGTTCTAACGAAAGGCAACCCTGAGTGAATCAGCGCCTTGATATTTACTAAGCTTAACTTAGTAAGAAGAAAGGCTAACATGGGAGAGTCAATTTTTCGAAATTTTCTAAGCTTAGCCACTTATGACGAAACGGTACAATGTATGTCACCTTCTCCATATTTACTAAGCTTAGCCTGGTATGACTAAATGCTACCCTGGGTGAATCAGTACCTTGATATTTACTAAGTTGAGCCTGGTATGGCCAAAGCATACACTGGGTAAATCAGCCTCTCCATATTTACTAAGCTTAGCCTGGTATGACGAAATGCTACCCTGGGTGAATCAGTACCTTGATATTTACTATGCTTCACGTGGTATGAACAATGGCCACTCTCGTTAAATCAGTAACTTGCTATTTACTAAACTTAGCCTGCTAAGACAAAAGGCTAATCTGGCTTTGTCCGCCTCTCTATATTTACTAATCTTATCATGGTATTAGACAAGGCTACTCCGATTTTTATAGTATTGACCTGGGTAAATTAGTTCCTTTATTTACTTAGCCTGTAAGAGGAAAGCATCCTCTAAATGTCAATCGCTTGATATTTACTGAGTTTAGCCTTATATGCGACAAGGCTAAACTGTTATGGCACCAGACTTGCTTGGATTAAGCCATCTTCTGCCATTTAACAATTTATGGATGCATTACGCCGGATTTACTAAACTTAGGCTCGTATGGCTGAAGACCAAACTTGGTGATTAGGTATCTTCCAACTCATTAAATTTTGACTAATATTTCAAATTGATTCCACCCTTCGATACAGTACGACATACGGCTAATATTGTTGGGACCATCTCTTTATATTTAACTAGCTTAAATTTATTCCGAACAAGGTTACCGTGGGTGTTTCAATCTCTCAATATTTTATAAAATGGTCTTAGAACAGCAGAAATCTACCCAGACTGTATCCCACGATAGTTACAAATCTTATACAAAAATGTTTATCCAGGTTCGTTGCATCTGTCGATAGTGAATAATGTTTACTATTTACATTATTCGGACTATTGTCCTGATCTTTGTCGCCATATTTATTATAACGTTTCGGCCGTTGTACGCTCCGGCCTTCTTCAAATGGTTGGAATGTCGAACTAAACCCTTTATTTCGCTCACTGGGGTAGACTGTTCTATTTCCACGTGCCATGTTTAATGGATGTCAGTTATCAGTTATCTCCTGTTAATTCCCGTCTGAAAGAAGGCCGGAGCGTATAACGGCCGAAACGTTGTAATAAATATGGCGACAAAGATGAGGAAAATAGACAGAATAATGTAAATAGTGTACATAATACCTCATCTCAGAAATATAGACAGATACTGAAAGGGCGAAACGTTGTAATAAATATGGCGACAAAGATGAGGACAATAGACAGAATAATGCAAATAGTGTACATAATACCTTATCTCAGAAATATAGACAGATACTGAAAGGCCGAAACGTTGTAATAAATATGGAGACAAAGATGAGGACAATAGACAGAATAATGTAAATAGTGTACATAATACCTCATCTCAGAAATATAGACAGATACTGAAAGGGCGAAACGTTGTAATAAATATGGCGACAAAGATGAGGACAATAGACAGAATAATGTAAATAGTGTACATAATACCTCATCTCAGAAATATAGACAGATACTGAAAGGGCGAAACGTTGTAATAAATATGGAGACAAAGATGAGGACAATAGACAGAATAATGCAAATAGTGTACATAATACCTCATCTCAGAAATATAGACAGATAATGAATAATGTTTGTCTAGTATAGCACTGGTCAGACTCTCAAACAGAAGATACAAATTTCACACGAGGCCACTTTTTTTTTAAAAAACAAGCCCAATGAATATATAGAAATCACGAACAACAGATTTAGAGGCTGATAATTGCTCATTGATAAGCGTAAGTAATGTTCGATAATGGAGCATACTGAACAATGTTTCTTTAGTATAGTACTGGCCAGACACTCAAATAGATAAGACAAATTTCACACGAGGCCACGTTATTTTTTAAAATTTTTTTAACAAGCCCAATGAATATAGAAATCATGAACAACAGATTTAGAGGCTGATAATTGCTCATTGATAAGCGTCAGTAATGTTCGATAATGGAGCGGCTTTAGTACATTCTGAAAAAGGTTAAAAATTTCTTTTTTCTTTATTTTTGTTGGGACAGACATGTTTATAGTTGAAATATAACGGGAAGAATAAAAAAAAAAGGAATGTTTTCGTGTTTTCTTAAGACGGGGACAGAATTTAAAAAAAAAGAAGAAAATACAGAATTTTGTCCCCAAAAGAAATTCTTCAAAATATAGTATAGGTGAAAAGACGAAGCAAATGAGATTATCGATTTCGTCCGAGATTTGATTTTTTTTTTTATAATCATTGATAACATAGAAAGTTTACCAATCGATTGGAAGAAAAAAAAGGAAAAGAAAAATGGAAAAGATGCAGAAGAAAAACAGAGCCGAATGACCAATTCTACATTGAGTAAATATTTACAAAGTTCATTAAATCCAGACAAAGATACACTACAACATGCTTTCTTAACTACAGAAACTATAATCCGTCATATACGTATACTTATTCAAGATCCGGAAAACTTGGTAAAAGCCATGACTAAATCAATGAAAAATAGCATATCTTCTTTTTTTTAACAATTGCTCAACCAATACAAGTCTCAAGAGCCGCTCACGGCAGAGTCTTACTAAATGAGGTTGTTGAAATGGATTGATTAGCCGCCTAATAGACAGGTATCCTCGAATCTAGTGTCCAGCTATTATATATATATATATATATATATATATATTTAGTTGGATAGATGTAGTTTGTGACCCTGGGTTTACGCTTTAGTGATCGTCAGACATCCGACGATGCTAAAGTTTGTAAACCTAGGTTTATACGATTTATATCAGGATCGTCAAACCTTGTCTGACGATCGCTAACCAAATGAAACCCAGGTCACAAACTCACATCTATCCAAATAAATATATATATATATATATATATATATATATATATATATATATATATATATATATATATCAGGATCGTCAGAGAAACCTTGTCTGACGATCGCTAAAGCGTGAAACCCAGGGTCACAAACTGACATCTATCCAACCAAATATATATATATATATATATATATATATATATATATCTATGATATTCAGGATCGTCAGACAAAGGTTTGTCTGACGATCGCTAATGAAAAGGATCACAAACTGACATCTATCCAACCAAATATGTTAGCTCTAATTTTAGCGCTTTATATAGTTCCGCGCATATAATATATAAATTTTCACATATATATATTTATATATTTATATATATATATTGTGTATATTTTCGTAGCATGTTTTCATTAAAAAAGTCTCATTAAATAATTTACACAGATTTTTAGTTTATGTCTATTGTTTTCATGAAAAAGTATAGTATAGATGTATTTTCGACAAAACACGATAGAAATAAAATTAATTATATACTGTTCTAAATTCAATATATCCTATTTAATCATCTCCACCAATTAACGTGTTGCAGAAAACCAATATTATATATAAATCTAAATGTCCCTTGGGTGGTTGTATCGCCAACAGAAAAAAATAACATATATATATTGGTCACCCTACAAATGCGTTGTCTAGAAGGTTGAGTTTTCATCTGAAGGATGTATTTAACATCTCCAAAAATTTACAGCGTCATGAAAAAGTATAGATGTATTTTCGACAGGATTTTTTCTAACTTATGAATGTGGACACCACATTCGTAATTTAGCGAAATTCTTGTCGAAAATACATCAATAAGTTTTCATTAAAATAATAAACATAACCTAAAAATTATTGAAGTTATCTATATTAAAAAAATGAAATCATGAAATGATGTTTACAGTAGATTGTTTAAAATACCTAGCTTATATCTAATAACATTAAATAGTTTTTTTTTAAACAATAGTTAGATATCTTAATAACTTAGTTACCTCCCTTGACATTACTGCACGTGTATGTTTACATCATAAAATTTAAAAATTGTGCATATCATAATTCATTGGAGTAACGGATAGCGGTTCGGATTGAGGAATCGAAGATACGAGTTCGAATTCCAGTCGAATCCATTACATTCACTTATGTGCTAATACCCTTGTGAAATGGATCCTCTTCTGTCACCCAGCTATGGGTAAATAGCAGGACAAATCATCTTCTATAGCCTTGGATGGTAACTGGTCTACCGCAGAAAGAAATGACAACCTACTGCGGAAAAATCTGCCTCGTCAGTCATGTATCGAAAGATCGCCTATTCGTGTATCACGCATGGCACAAGTAACAAATTTAATTTTCAGATGAAGATGAGCGATTTTCATTTCACAAGTAAAAAAAAAAATAATAATTTTCAGATGAACACAGCAATTTTGTCTCGGAAAAACAAGACCCTGGAGATGACATTATGATAATGTCGAAAGTACTCGGGAATAAAATGAATATACATCAATATGTTAATTGTATTTCTTCCTTTAATAATGATACTAAGAAACTCGCCCATAAATATGAGATGAATTATTAAAAATAAATTATTTAAAAACTCGTTTAAATTATATATATGAGACATATATATATATATATATATATATTATTAATAATAGAAATCTTATAAGTATAAGAAACTATACTCGCTCGGAAAACCTTCGGTGTCTTGAATTGCAAATAAACAAGCCAATATCAAAGGGAAAAAAGGTATATAAAAAAGAAAGAACCAAGAACATGTACGTTTGCCGTAAATAATCGTTCAGCATACGAGTTCAAGGCCCAAAGAAAATAAAACCCGATACGAGTAGGCAAAACAACTAAATAAAGAGTTCAATGTAATGAGTAGAGCAGACCTAGTTAAACCTAGAGAGCCAGACAAACCTACCAAGGTTTCACCTTCGCGGATCGTCAGGGAAGGCTGGCTAAAAAGGTAACAAAAGAACGGAATATATAGTCAATAAACAAAAAAACATAACTAACTAACAAGCTAACTAACTAACTATATATATACTATATATATATATATATATATATATATATAATTCACGAAGCATTATTCCACTTTTTACGTGAGCTCTATTCCTGACATTTAGCACGTTTTTCCATAATATATCATAACAAGACTATATACGGTCGTCCTAAACGGATTCTCCTCCGTCTCCTTTATCAAGAACGCTGGTGTTACCCAAGGGTCTATCTTGGGCCCTACAATGTTCCTAATCTTCATCAATGACCTTCCCGATGTCATCAGTTTCCAAATAGGCATCTAGGCAGACGACACGACTATTTACTCCTGCCTCATTTGTAAATCTGGTATCTTTGACAAAATTAACCTGGCTGCTGATCTCGAAAAGGAACACCCAATCTGTGGTCGACTGGGGCAGGAAATCGCTTGTAAACTTTAATGCTTTTAAAACGAAACTGCTCTCCTTTACCCATCACAGAGAACCCTTTCTGCCTCCCATCACAATGGTTGATTACCAACTCTTCGAGAGTGCCTCGTTTCGGCTTCTTGGTCTCACGCCGTCCATTTTCATGAGGTGGAATAAATACATTGAATCAATAGCTTCATCTACTGCAAGGAAAGTTGGTTCTCCATGTCATGCCAGAAAGTTTTTCACGTCTAAGCCTATCCTTCAAATTTATCAACCATCCGTCTTTGTATGGAATATTGCTGTCATATATCGACTGGTGCTCCAGCTGTACGTCTCGAGGTCTTCGACAAAATCCAGAGACAAATATTAAATATGGTAGGTCCTGATCTGGCATCTAGTCTACAGTCGCTTTCTCACATACGTGCCGTGGCTTCACTCTGTCTCTTTTACAAGTATTTTCACTGCAAACGTTCCGACGAGCTACTTTCACTGGTTCCCAGACTGCATGAATTCAAAGAGCTACCAGACTGGCATCTGGATCCCACCCTTTCACTGTCAAAACGGTTAAATGTAACCGTTGTCTTCTACTCAAACACCTTCTTCTCTCACATTTCCCGTCTATGGAACTCCCTTTCCGTTATTACTTCCCCGATGACTATAATCTTCAAGTGTAATTTCAATCGACATCTGATACCCTGAGCTTGTTCCCCGTACTTCTCTGTATCCTTTCCTCAAACAAGCGGTCTTTATTCTCCTTCTCAATTCTCTGTAACCCCTTGCGTGCTAGTGGCACTCCCGCCCGCCTTGCTTGGGGTCAACTGCTTTAATATATATATATATATATATTCCCAAGAATATAATTGGTATATACGGAATGAATTCCAGTAATTTTGTAGTTTTTAAACTTAATAGTGATTAAATTTGGATTTTAAAATTGCCAGTTTTTAATTTTAATATTAAATTTTATCATATAATTTTATAATTATTGGTTAGTATAAATTATTTTTAATATTACACGTATTTTAAAGATCTGAATAGCTATTATAACATGATTTCGTTGTCAAGCTTTTGAATCTTTATATACTTGGTTTTTTGATTGGTTATTCTAGCTTTTGTAACAATGTTTCCCCCTAGTGTAGGATCGTTAATTCATCTGAAACTTTTAAAACCATTTATTTTATTTTCAACATCATCACTTGATAAGACACAGAGTGTGTTGAAACAAAATGGCTATTTTGTAGTGATTTTATAACATACTTATGTTATATTTTTTTTTATAAATAATAATTATATATATATATATATATATATATATATATATGTGTGTGTGTGTGTGTGTGTGTGTGTGTGCGTGTGTGTGTGTAGACATATATTTGTGTGTATGTGTATATATATATATATTTTTGCAACCCGTTCTGCCTTTCCCTCTATGCGCAATGATCTTCTTCCTCCCCATCATGTTTCCTCCGTGATTTATTTTTTTTAAATGTGGTTGCGGTAGCAACTTCATAGGAAGGACATCAGCGTCTAGATTGTGGGATCAGGCAGCATGTCCCATTACGAGTTCTCAATCCGGAAGCTCCTAAGAGTCAGTTGGTTAACACTTCCGGTTCAGCGATTACGGAACACTTAATAAATTGCAGGGATTGTACGAAGAACTTCAGTCCGAATTGGTTCACTGTTCTATCCAGTTCGCACTCTCTTTTCCATTTGAAGACACTTGAGTCTCTATATATTCGGTCTAGGGAGCCATCTTTGTGTAAGCAAAGAGACTGTCTCCTTGGCTTTCACGTCATTATTCTCTAGTGTGTTTCAAATTCCCCCCTCACACTCCGTTATATATACATATATAATTTTATTTTTTTTTTTATTTTTTTTTTTTTCCTTCTCTCGTTTATTGTGTATATTTGCACAGCTTAAAAAAGAAAAAAGGAAGGAATATATATATGTGTATAAATTAAAACTTTCCCCCCTCCATACCATTAATCTTTCATTTTTAAGTTTTAATTGTATGTAGGTTGTGTGTGTGACTTATTTATTTTGCAATTTTGAGAAATAGTTCCCAGTCGACCCTGATGAGCTTGGGAACGAAACCGGTTGGTCTGTTTGTGAGAGTTATCATCTCTTATTTTTTTATATTATTTTCATAATGCCTTTTAAGAAACAATCCATATTTTTCCTTGCAATACTACGGTTTTGCACCTCCAATATTTATTTTTATATATATATATATATATATATATATGTGTGTGTGTGTGTGTGACTGTACACTTATATCTGTGGGTAGTTCTTATCTTATTTTCTGTCACCTAATGTATAATAAGGCGTATATCGACTTATATGATAAAAATATATATTTTTATAGATGTTTGTGTGTTTGTAATTTTCGTTTTTTATATATCAGATAATATTATTTTTAACCATTTCTAACTTTGTATATTTGTCCATATAAGTTATATTTTAATAAAGTGGTTAGGATTCGTTTAATAACACTTTCAATCTGGAATATTTTTGGTTGTGGTATCAGATTGTCTAGGTCAATGTATGTGGATGTGTGTACATGTATTTATCGGTGTCTATGTGTATGGAAAATGCATGCACATTTAATTGTGTATGTATGTATGTGTTCTTTTTTTTTATATAAAGGGCCGTGGAGATGTTTCCTGTCACTTTTTTGTGAGTGTATATATCTAAATATGTCTGGGTGTTTATGTATTATAATCTGAGTGTGTTTGTATTGTTTTATGCGAGAGTTTAAGACCCCATTCACACACTTGGGATTAAAATGTATACATTTTGTCGGGTAGACCAGTCGATATTAGCGTCTATTCTAACGTAATTTCAATGAAGAAATAAATTGAATAACATATGTATTTTTTCTTTTCCCCTCGGTAATTTTATAATTTTAAACTTAATAGAGATTAAATTTAGATTTTGAAATTGGTAATTTTTTACTTTTAATTTTAATATCAAATTTTATCATATAATTTAATACTTATTGGTTAGAATAAATTCTATTTTAGTATAACCCCAACTTTAAAGCTTTTAATATCTATTATAACCTTACTTCGTTGTCAAGTTTTTTAAATTTTCCTATACATGTGTTTTGATTGGTCATTCTAGCTTTTGTAAAAGCGTTTTCCCCTTGCGAAGGAGCGTTAATTAATATGAAACTTTTAAAACCATTTATTTTACATTCAACATCATCACTTGATAAGACACCGGAGGTGTTGAAACAAAATGGCTATTTTTGTAGTGATTTTATAACATATTTATGTTATAAGTTTTAAATAAATATCTGCTCTACTCTGTATTGAGCACTCTTTTAAGAATAGTAATTGTTGGTTATTGGAATTTATTCCGTATACACCAATCATATACTTGTATATATATGTATGTATGTATACTCTGAAAGAATTTATCAAGGCAAGGATTTTCTTTTACATCAAGTATTTACAGCCGGAAGTAAAATATCGTTAAGTTATTCATTTTTTTATTTAACAACGCTCATAAATATTCATAGGATCCTTGGATATCCGAAGAATTTAAAACGCAAAGAGGAATTATATATCCAGGGTAGAATTGGAAATGCTGGAAAGGATTAGCTATTTAAGGAAGACTTGAAAATCCAAGGAATGGTTTGAAATTTGAAGAAGAATAAAAATCTGATAAATAATTAAAAGAAGAATTTGAAACCTGGGGAAGAAATTGTAATTCTGAAGTAATGGAAATACAGACAATTTGAAAATCGAGGAAGGATTTAAAATGTAAGAAAGAATTGGAAATTTGAGTTATCAATGGAAATCCGGAGGATTATTATGTATCTGACGAAGAATTTAACATATGTGAAAGAATTAAAATTCCGGAAAATAATGTGTAATCTGTCGAAATATTATATACACGAGGAAGAACTGATAATCTGAATAAAATTTTGATACCTGAGAAATAACTGAAAACGAAGAATTTGAAGAATAATGAAAATGAAAGAAATTTAAAAATTCCGAGGAAATTTAATAGCTGAAGAATAATTGAAAATCCAAGAAAGAAATTAAACCTGGATATTAGAAACGAGGAAGGATTGAGCTGAAGAATAATTGAAAATCTGAATAAAATTTTGATATAGTAGCTGAAGAATAATTGAAAATCCAAGAAATTTAAACCTGGATATTAGAAATCCGAGGAAGGATTTAGTAGCTGAAGAATAATTGAAAATCCAAGAAAGAAATTTAAACCTGGATATTAGAAATCCGAGGAAGGATTTAGTAGCTGAAGAATAATTGAAAATCCAAGAAAGAAATTTAAACCTGGATATTAGAAATCCGAGGAAGGATTTAGTAGTGAAGAATAATTGAAAACAAGAAAGAAATTTAAACCTGGATATTAGAAATCCGAGGAAGGATTTAGTAGCTGAAGAATAATTGAAAATCCAAGAAAGAAATTTAAACCTGGATATTGGAAATCCAGTGAATAATTAAACATCTAAGTAAGGACAAGAGAGCCCGTGAGAAAATGCCAACCAAGGGAAGAATTTGGTATCGAAGGAAGATTGAGATAACCGCGGAAGAATTTAAAACCCAAGGAACAATTGTAAATCTTGATATTAGATATCTGGAGAAGAATTATAAATCCTGAGGAGAATTGGAAATCCAGTTAAGATTTGAATATCGGGAAAATTATTGGATATGCAAGGAAGAAGCAGATAGCTGAGGAATATTGAAAATCCAAAGAAGAAATTTAAATCGAGATATTGGTAGTTCAGAGAAACACTTAACATATAGAGAAGAATTACAGAGTATGAGTGGAATTGGAAATCCGGAAAAGAACTGAATATCCTGATAGTAATTAGAAATCCGAGGAATAGTTAGATAGCTGTGGAAGAATTGAAAATCCAAGGAATAATTTTAAATCAGGAAACCAGGTGAAAAATTAAAAATCTAAATAAGAGTTATAGGACGTGAGTGGAACTGTAAATCAGGGAAAGAATTGGATATCCTGGGAGTAATTAGAAATCCGAGGAAGGATTA
Source organism: Acanthosepion pharaonis (assembly GCA_903632075.3). NCBI lineage: Eukaryota > Metazoa > Mollusca > Cephalopoda > Sepiida > Sepiidae > Acanthosepion > Acanthosepion pharaonis. Next base: position 795,538 of record CAHIKZ030004191.1, read on the forward strand.
GATAGCTGAGGAAGAATTGAAAATCCAAGGAGCAATTTTAAATCTGGAAACCAGGTGAAGGATTAAACATCTAAATAAGAGTTATAGGACCTGAGCGGAATTGCAAATCAGGGAAAGAATTGGATATCCTGGGAGTAATTAGAAATCCGAGGAAGGATTAGATAGCTGAGGAAGAATTGAAAATTCAAGAAATTTAAATCCGGCTTTTGGAAATCAAGTGAAGAATCTAGAGAAATTGTGTTGAATTTGAAATCCGAGAAGAACGTGATATCCGGGGATTAATTAGAAATCCGAGGAAGGATTAGATAACTGAGAAAGAACTGAAAATCCAAGAAACAATTTTACATCCCAATATTGGAAATCCGGTGTGAAGAAATAAACATCCAATCTAGAATGAGAGAGGCTGAGAGGAACTGTAAATCCGGGAAAAAAATGATATCCGGTGAGTAATTTAAAATCCTAGAAATTAAATATCTATTGAAGAACTAGATAGGCTGAAAAGAATTGAATTTCCGGAGAAGAATTGTAAATCCGGTACAAACAATATTACTGAGAATATTGCTGCAGAACAGAGGTACTTGTTGTCACTCTATCTCCTGCAAATTCCACTGAAGATAGCAGAAGTGAAAACGCGGTGAAAATATATTATTTGGGAGAAAAAGGAAAAGTAATAATATAATGCGATAATTTTTTTTTTTTTAACATTCAAGCTTTGATTAAACTAAAGCATGAGAAGACATACAAAAATCGGGGTGAAAAAATCTTGAGGATCGAAGTCCATTACGCTAGATTACAGAATATCATTTGTCGATTATTGTTTGATCATTAAACAATAATTATTTTTCGATCATTGCTTTCTTTTTGAAACGACATCTGTTCTTGTCATATCCTATTGTAGTGCTGTCAAAAATGTAATTAACAGATTCTTTTCTTTTTTACGTAATATTTGCTTTAAGTTTTTATTCCTATTTCCTTTCCTTTGTCTTAAGGACACGAGTGATTGCAGAAATTGCAGTAATGACGATACAAGAATTGTTTTTTGTTTCTTATATCTCTTTGTTATTATTTCTATTAGTAATTGTAGTGGTGGTAGCAGGAATGGCAGTATTGGAACACTGACAACTCACGTTAGAAATCAAGTGACAAAATGTCTCTTACACTCTTATATAGATTTCTACACGTTAAATGTTCCTACCGTTATAATCTAATGTCTTTGGTCTGAGATCAAGTGTCAACAAATATCCTTTCCTCACCTGTACACTCCTCTGATTTCTACAACGTAACTGTTCCTACCATTACAATATGATGCATTTTGTCAGTGTTCAAGTGGCAACAAATTTATTTCCCTCACATTCAATCTCTTGATTTCGACAAGATAAATATTTCTACCATTATAACCAGATGCCTTTTCGTCAGTGATCAAGTGCCAAGAAATCTCCTTCCCCCACCTGTACACAACTCTGGATTTCTACAACATAAGCGTTATATATCGTATCTATAAGCACTAATACGTATGTTCCAATACTCATAAATACGTTGGACATTATTGTAAGTTGGGGAAATCTGCTGCCTATGCTGGCAACGTGAGCTGTCAGCGTGGGAAGCTCTTGCCGTGCCGAGCTCTCTACCTTTGGTCAGAGAGAAACCTGGACGAGGCTATGCTGAAAGGTAGAGGAGGTCAACAGATACCCGATCTCGGGTATGCGGAATCTACGGGTAATTTTTGTCCGACTCCACGGGCTCGGATTTCCAAACATTGAATTTGACCGTGTGTCACATTCTACCTCGTCGGAAGGCAGGTAAATATCATAATATGCTGTCTACGTTAGCAGCGTGAGCTGTCAGCGTGGGAAGCTCTTATCGTGTCGAACTCTCTGCCTTCGGGCAGAGAGGATCCGATGCGATCCTATGGCGAAGGGCAGAGTCTCGTCCGGGGAGCTAAACAGATAGCCGATCTCACGGTGTCTACAGGCAATCTTTGCCCGTGCCCAGGGTCTCGGATTCCCCCACATTGAATTTGGCCTTGTGCTGGTAAATATCATAATATGCTGTCTAAGTAATCTACCACTATCAGTGGTTTACCTACTCCACGCTGCTGGCGAGTATTTTATTTTGTTGACATTATAAAGATTACCATTTCATTTCCAACCTCCGTTTTGATCATTCCTCATACAGTAATCTTTTCTAGGTAACAACAGTAAGTGTTCCTACTATTACAATATGATGTCTTTGGTCATGTGACAAAATGTCTCCTTCTCCCAACGGTACTATCGGTATTTCTAAAATATAACTCTTCCTACCATTATAACATGATACCGTTGATCAGTGATCAAGTCTCAACAAATCTCTCACTATAACTCTCCTCTGGATTTCTACAATAGAAGTGTTCCTACCATTACAATATGATACCTTTTGTCAGTGTCCACTTAGATTTCCATAAAATGAATTTTCGTATCAGTAAGTTTATCCCCTCTCTCACAAATAATCGGCTTAAGAACACCGAAGTTAATCAACGTCAAGCTTAGTCGAGGTACCACTGGAGAATACCAGGTGCTGCAAACTTGGATGTGCTTGTGGTGTAATGGATAACGACTCGGAATTGGAAATAGGAGAGACGAGTTCCAATTCCAGTTGGGTTTGTTATATTCACGTTAAAGTATGAATAAATCTCTCCTCTATCCAGTTATCAGGTTAATCAGTTGAACTTTTATCAGTAAATTAATATTACCACCAAAAGAGTTCTACAACCTAAAAAAAAAAATATTTTCTGGCTTTAAATAACCTGAAAAGGTTGATAAGCCGTTAAAAACGAATAAACATAAGAAATAATAATTTTCATTTTTTTTTTCATATTCCTATTGATTAAGCTCTCCAGATTACGAATATCGGTTTTTTATTTTCTATGTTATAAAAGGGAGTTTGCTTTGCCAATTAATTGTAAATAGATAACCTTATGCAGAGCCTTGAAATAAAAAGGTAAGAGAAATAAAATAACAGGTAAGAAAAAAAATAAAAATAAATGTAAGAGAATTATATTAAAAGAAAAAGGGAAGTAAAAATGCTTTAAATAATTATTAATTTTAAGATGAAATTGCAGTGGAACTTCGGTTTACGAATTTAATTCGTTCCTGAAGTCCATTCGTAACCCGAAATGTTCGTAAACCGAAACTATTTTTCCAATATGAATCAATGTAGAGAAAAAAAAAACGTCACAGTACAATAAAATTGGAAAAGAAAAGCACAACACAACACATGAATGTATACAACACGGCGATCGACTCACAAATAATTCCGTTTGTGTTAACTCGATTCGGCTATGTTGTTCGAGAACGGAAATTTTGTTCGATAACCGAAGCATTTTCATCTTGAATTTTCTGTTCGAAAACCGATTTATTCGACATGTGAGACGTTCTCGAACCGAGGTTCCTCTGTATTTAAATTTTTGTCAGTAAAGTAAGAATATACGTGGTATGAGCATATATTTTGCTTTGGATGCTGGTAGCATAAAGGGGATCAATTTACAATGATATTGCATACGAACTGAATCCGCCTCTTAAAATGTAGATTTTTTTTATATATATATATTTTCGAGCTATGGAGTAATTACTTGATAAGAATATGAAAAAAAATCATCAGACAAGCACCACTCAGCCCGAAAATAAATGAGAAAAAGTGGGGTAAATATTAGTTCTTGGATGCGTTTCTATAGAAACACAGCACATTCTCTCGTTTTTAGCTGTTTTCCGTTGGAATTGTGACAGCAACTGACTTTTTTGGTTCCTGTTGATGACGCCTAAACTTTTTGCTAAACAGATTTTGAATTTTTCTTCCATAGATTATATGATCTCTTTGAATATTAAAATTCCAAGCTGGGTGGTGTGATTTTTTTTTTGTAAGAATTGATATTAAAATTTTTTTTCCTGTAGAGAAACTTGATTCGATTCATCATCATCATCATCATCATTATTATTATTATTTTTTATTGGATTGAATTGAGCAAATCACCCTTCTCTATATTATACATAACCGTATTGTCTAATTTTGAATTACCCGCGCCGGGTTGCGTGTCACACATTTTTTTTTGTAAGAAAATAATAACTGATATTAAATTATTTTATAATGTAGAGAAAAAAATGATGCATAGACAGATCTTGAGCTCTTGATCTTGACGATGTGACCTCCATCTTCTCGAATTTCTCCTTCAATATTCTGGATAGGATTCACTCTCTTGTTCAATTAATTTAAATCAAAGGAAAAAAAAAATCACATGCGTTGTTTTCAGCAAAACTATCTTTTGATCTGACACCTTTGCAACGTATTTTTATACATTACTTGATTGAATGAATTGATGAGCAGATTTCATCATTGATATGATAGGTGAATTGTTGTAAAAATATATATCGTAAGGCACTGATTGGTTATTTCTTGCTCAAGTTGACGTCCGTATTGTCTAATTTTGATCTTGCTCATGTGACTGATCCATCTTCTGAATTTCTCCTTCTGTATTTTGCATAGAGTCATTCCTTGTTCAAATAAAAATTTAATTTAAATCAAAGGATTAAAAAAAATCAGTCGGGTTTGTCCCCCCCCCCGGAGATTCGCTTTGATCAAAATGAAATATACTAAAACCAGTACCATGGGGTCAAATTGAGTTTCAGAATATATACGGTTATGGGGTAGGTGTCCAAAACCCTACCTGGAGGTCGAAAAAAAACAAACAGACAGGTAGAAGCTGCAAATTTAAATATGAACATTTCATTGAATACGACAGACAAGGTTTTTTATTTACTTTTTTTATACAATTTCTCATGCGATCTAATAATTTGTTTTTTTTCGGATAATAAATTATAAAAACTGTCCGAATGTTCCTTTTATCCGAAAAGAAAAAAATATTTGGTTGCTTTTTGAGAAATTGTATAAAAAATAAATTCTTTACATTTTGTATTCAATGAATGTGTATGAAAAAGATTGCTTTTTAAATTCACAAACTTTATATATATATAGAGAGAGAGAAAATAATACGGTTTTCTTTTTACATTATATATGATAATACTTTTTTTTTGCATATTCATCCCAATGCCTTGCAGTTGTCTCAAATTTCTACGAATCTTACAGATACTGATCTTAGTTGATACTCTTCCTTGACGAACTCCAATTCATACTGTCTTGCATCTGATATCACTGTCAGTGTTTCCTTATAGCCATTATTATGGATAAAAGCTTTAATACAGGGTCTTTAACTCATTCGACTTTTGGGCAGGATCGTGTTATAATGACGGGTCGCAGGCCGACGAAGGCCATTAATGAAAAAATTAAGGAAAATTACATATGCAGAGCCCTGTCAACCTAAATATTTAAAAAACCATAATGAAAATAAACATTTCTTTTTCAGAAAACAAAAGAAAATCTAAAATTAAAAAACACCTAACAAAAATTACTTTTCCTCAAGGAACGTCAAAATACTTCAAAGTGAAAAAAAATCAACCTTTTTGAAATGGATGAAATTATGACGTGTAGGTTTGAAACTGTTCTTGAAAATTGTTCCACACACACACACACACATACACACACACACACACACACATCAAACAAAAACGAAGCACATATACCCATACATACGAGTACAAATAGTTATTTTCTTTCGTTCATCGAATTCGCCATAATTTTATATTGCTTTTTATCGTTCATCGAAGTCACCCATATTTTTTATTGTTTTCTTTATTTCTTTCATCGAATTCACCCTTATTCTTTCTTTCTTTTTTCTTTCTTTCTTTCATCGAATTCACCCTTATTCTTTCTTTCTTTTTTCTTTCTTTCTTTCATCGAATTCACCCTTATTCTTTCTTTCTCTTTTCTTTCATCGAATTCACCCTTATTCTTTCTTTCTTTTTTTTCTTTCTTTTCATCGAATTCACCTTATTCTTTCTTTTTCTTTTTCTTTCTTTCTTTCATCGAATTCACCCTTATTCTTTCTTTCTTTTTTCTTTCTTTCTTTCATCGAATTCACCCTTATTCTTTCTTTCTTTCTTTTTTCTTTCTTTCATCGAATTTACCCTTATTCTTTCTTTCTTTTTTCTTTCTTTCTTTCATCGAATTCGCCCTTATTCTTTCTTTCTTTCTTTTTTCTTTCTTTCATCGAATTCACCCTTATTCTTTCTTTCTTTTTTCTTTCTTTCTTTCATCGAATTCACCCTCATTCTTTCTTTCTTTTTTCTTTCTTTCTTTCATCGAATTCACCATTATTCTTTCTTTCTTTTTTTTTCTTTCTTTCATCGAATTCACCCTTATTCTTTCTTCCTTTTTTCTTTCTTTCCTTCATCGAATTCACCCTCATTCTTTCTTTCTTTTTTCTTTCTTTCTTTCATCGAATTCACCCTTATTCTTTCTTTCTTTCTTTTTTCTTTCTTTTTTCTTTCTTTCATCAAATTCACCCTTATTCTTTCTTTCTTTCTTTCTTTTCTTTTTTCTTTCTTTCATCAAATTCACCCTTATTCTTTCTTTTTTCTTTCTTTCATCGAATTCACCCTTATTCTTTCTTTCTTTTTTTTTTCTTTCTTTCATCGAATTCAATTCTTTTATTCTTTTTCTTTTTTTTTCTTTTCTTTCTTTCATCAATTCACCCTTATTCTTTCTTTCTTTTTTCTTTTTTCTTTCATCGAATTCACCTTATTCTTTCTTTCTTTTTTTTCTTTCTTTCTTTCATCGAATTCAACCCTTATTCTTTCTTTCTTTTTCTTTCTTCGAATCGAATTCACCCTTATTCTTTCTTTCTTTTTTTTCTTTCTTTCATCGAATTCACCTTTATTCTTTCTTTCTTTTTTCTTTTCTTTCATCGAATTCACCCTTTATTCTTTCTTTTCTTTTTTTCTTTCTTTCTTTCATCGAATTCACCCCTTATTCTTTTTTTTTTTTTCTTTTTTTCTTTCTTCATCGAATTCACCCTTTATTCTTTCTTTCTTTTTTTCTTTCTTTCTTTCATCGAATTCAATTTTATTCTTTCTTTTCTTTCTTTTTTCTTTCTTTCATCGAATTCACCCTTATTCTTTCTTTTTTTTTTTTTCTTTTTCTTTTCATCGAATTCGCCCTTATTCTTTCTTTTCTTTTCTTTTTTCTTTCTTTCATCGAATTCAATTCCCTTTATTCTTTCTTTCTTTTTTCTTTCTTTCTTTCATCGAATTCACCCTCATTCTTTTTTTTTTTTTTTCTTTCTTTCATCGAATTCACCATTATTCTTTTTTTTTTTTTTTCTTTCTTTCATCGAATTCACCCTTTATTCTTTCTTTCTTTTTTTTCTTTCCTTCATCCAATTTAATTTTATTCTTTCTTTTTTTTTTTCTTTCTTTCTTTCATCAATTCTTTTATTCTTTTCTTTCTTTCTTTTTTCTTTCTTTCATCAAATTCATTTTATTCTTTCTTTTCTTTCTTTCTTTCTTTCTTTCTTTCTTTTTTTTTTCTTTTTCATCAAATTCATTTTTTATTCTTTCTTTTTTCTTTCTTTCATCAAATTCACCCTTATTCTTTCTTTCTTTCTTTTTTCTTTCTGTCATCAAATTCACCCTTGTTCTTTCTGTCTTTCTTTTTTCTTTCTTTCATCAAATTCACCCTTATTCTTTCTTTCTTTCTTTCATCGAATTTACCCCTATTCTTTTCTTTTTTCTTTCTTTCTTTCTTTCTTTTTTCTTTCTTTCATCAAATTTCACCCTTATTCTTTCTTTTTTCTTTCTTTCTTTCTTTCTTTCTTTTCTTCATCGAATTCGCCCTTATTTTTCTGGTTTTCTTTCATTGAATTTCACAATTATTTGTTCCGTTTTTTTTTATATCTTTCATCAATTTCAACTTTATTTTTTTCTGTTTTCCTTCTTTCATCAAATTCACTCTTATTTGTTCTTCTTTTCTTTATTTCTTTCATCGTATTTACCCTAATTTTTCTTCTTTCCTTTCTTTCTTTCATTGAATTGACCCTTATTTTGTTTTGCATTCGTTCATTCTTCATAGAATTCACCCTTGTATTTTTTCTTCATCACTTTCATCGAATTCAACTTTATCTGTTCTTCTTTTCTTTCTTTATTTAATCGAATTCAGCCTAATTTGTCTTCTTTTCTTTCTTTTTTGCTTGATAGCATTAGTTTTTTTTTCTTTTCTGTGTTTCTTTCATCAAATTATCTCTAATACTTTCTTCCTTAATTTCTTCATTCTTTCTTTCTTTTTTCCATCGAATTTACCATTATTTTTTCTTGATCACTTTATTTCTTTCATGGAACTCATCAATAAATTTTGTGTCTTTCTTTCATCGAATTCACGCTTACTTTTCTTGTTTTCTTTCTTTCATTAAATTAATTCTTATTTTCTCTTATTTCTGGTTTTTCATCGAAATCACCGAATTTTTTTCTGTTTTCATTCTTGCAATCATTGAATTCACCCTTAATTTTTCTTGATTCCTTTTATTAAATTCACCCTTTATTATTCTTTGTTTCATTGAATTCGCCGTTATTTCTTCTTTCAATCATTAAATTCAATCTTATTTTCTTTTGTTTCTTTCTTACTGTCAACGAAATCACCTCCATTTATTTCTTGTTTTCCTTCATCGAATTCGCTCTTATTTTTTCATGTTTTCTTTATTTCTTTCGTCGAATTCATCATTATTTTTTCTGCTGTTTTCTTTTTATTTCATCGTATTCTTCCTTATTTTATTCTTGTTTTCTTTCTTGCTTTTACCGAATTCAACGTTATTTTTCTTTCTTTTTTCTTTTATTCTTTCATCGATTTAACCCTTATTTTTTCTGATATTCTTTCTTTCATCGAATTCACCCCTTTTTTTCTTTCTTTCTTTCTTTCTTTCTTTCTTTCTTTCTTTCTTTCTTTCTTTCTTTCTTTCCATTTAACATATTTCTTCCAATCATTAAACTAGCTTTGCTTTGCTTTCTTTCTTTCTTTCTTTCTTTCTTTTTTTTTTCTTTCTTTCTTTCTTTCTTTCCTTTTAACATATTTCTTCCAATCATTAAACTAGCTTTTCTTTCTTTCTTTCTTTCTTTCTTTCTTTCTTTCTTTCTTTCTTTCTTTCTTTCTTTCCCAGTCTTTTTTCAAGTTTATTTCCTTACTTCTGATATTTTACCAATTCGTTCTCTGTAATAATTCCGGCAAACGTTCCCTGCGTTATTTGAAAAAGTGAAACTGGAAACTAATGTTTCCCGCGACATTTTTCATACACTTCAAATTATTATTATTATTATTATTATTATTAGAAGAAGAAGTAGTAGTAGTAGTATTTCTACCTTTTTCCCTTTTTTAATTTCAATTCCATTATTTGGCTATCTTCTCACAATATTTTTACTTCTTTTTGCTTTTCCATTCTTTCTTCGTTTGTAATGATACGCCATTAGAACAAAATCTCTCCAAAGAAATTGTACCAGTCGTAGTTTTATCCGAAAAAACAAAAACGAAAAAAACCCAAAAGAAACAGGCGACAAATATCACACCAATGCGCATGCGTGATATGAACAGTAGATAAGCTATCTCTTATTCTATGCTACATTTTTTTCTTCTTTTGAGCTGTCACGACTTATACAAGAATTTATAGGAACAGAATGACAGAACAACAATATGCAAGATGGGGACAGGCGTTAAAACTTAACCCAGTACACAAATTTTCGTGCTTAAAAGACTATTAAATATTCTGAATGCGGAAAAAATGATGCTAAAATTATATATATATATATATATATGTATATATATATATATATATATAGTTTTAGCAGCATTTTTAATAATATATAATTTTAGCAGTATATATATATATATATATATATATATATATATATATATATATATATATATATATAATTTTTAGCATTTTTTCCGCATTCAGAATAAATAGTCTTTTAAGCACGAAAATTTGTGTACAATATATATACATATATATAAAAGTGAACATTGTAGTCCACACTTTGAGGCAACAGTCTGTTTCGTGCTAGACGCAATCGTCAGACCATGAGTGCTGTTATTTTTCTCGGTTATTTATTATATACGGATCAGTGGTGCATTTTGGGTAGTCTATTTTGGCGATTATTTTACCGGAAGTCGTTTATTTGTTTATTTATTTAGGTTAAATTATTTTGATTGTCATTATTTATTTTTATTTTATCAATGTTCACTTTTATATTTACACACGCTCTATCTCTGATATTGAGCACTTTATCCCATAAATATAGCATACCTTAAGACTATATGTCTTCATATCTTTATATATATATATATATTTTCAGTTTTATGGATATCCATACAACTGAATATATTATCTCTATCACTGATATTGAGTGCTTCCCACAAAATACTGTGCATAGAACATTTATATATATATATAGACATCCACATACAATCCTGATTCTAAATTTCTAATATGGCTAGACATCCGATTGCTTCAAGACAGGATCGAAACTCGACCGATTTAGTATTAGTCCAAGATTATAACCTTAAGCTATCGGCTCGCACCAGCACGCACACACACAAATATTTATTTATATATTTATATGAACACCGTGATTCCCTACCTTATGAAACGTTTAAAAAGGTTTTCCTTTTTTTGATGTTGTAACAAAAATGTGCAATTTTGTAGTTGATATGTGGATGTTCTAAAGCAACACGACATAAGATAAATAAATATTTATATATATATATATATATATATATATATATATATATATATATATATACTTTGTGTATTGAGCACTGTTTTAAATTAATGTTTTGAACGCTGTAATATTACTGATCGTTCCCTACACTTTGCCCCCTTCGGTTATCAAACATATACCCTCTTCCATTGAATTTAGAATTAGCGCTAACTCTTATAATAAGGAGGTTTTCAATAAACATAGTGATTTTTATAATTCTGCACTAAAAAATAGTGGGTACAAAAATACCACTATTCAATATAAAAACCCTGTTAATTGCAACCATAATAAGAAAAGAAGATCTAGAAAGATTATTTGGTTCACTCCCCCTTTCAATGTTATGGTCAAAACTAAATTAGGGCGTATATTTCTAAATCTAATAAAAAAACATTTCCTCAACCCTGAAACTAACCCACTTAGTAAAATATTTAATCCTAATACCTTTTAAATTAAGCTATAGTTGTGTTGATAACCTAGAGCAGATAATTAAAAACATAACAACATAGTCTTTAACAAGTATAGAAATTCAAAAGGCTTGACTAATCAACAGGTTACTAACTGCAATACTAATTATAAGAATACTAATAACAACTTATGTAATTGTAGGAATCCGAATAATTGTCCACTACAAACTAACTGTGGAATTACTTCTGTAGTCTATCTTGGTACTATTTCAACAATTGAAAATCCAAATATAAAGAAGTTTTACATTGGTTCTACCATGAAAACATTCAAGGAACGCTGGCGGGGGCATATGCAATCCTTTAATCACAGTGAATATAGGTACATGACTTCATTATCCAAGTATTTTTGGAATCTAAAAGATAAGAACAAAACACCTACGGTTAAATGGAGTTTGGTTAAGAAAGCTCGTACATGTAACTCCCTATATACCCCATGTTACCTATGCCTTGATGAAAAATTTGAAATTATTAGATTTAAAAACAAGGCTGATCTCTTAAATCAAAGATATGAACTCTTAGTTAATTGTAAACACCGTTATAAATTTAACTTAGTGTAGGGGTCGTATACTTTAAATGATAATGATATGTCGCTGTATTTTTAATAGATTAGTGTTTTTATTGCATGATGGTCATACTTACGATATAAGTGTGTATTGTATACCTGCATAGTGTTATTAGTGTTGGTGCAAATGTGTATATATTTATTTATGTGTTGGTTAGAGTATTGGCACTGAGGAATGTGTAGGTTGGTGTATGTGTATTTATTGTTTTTTTTTTTTTTTTTAAATAAATATATATGTGTGGGTGTGTGTGTGTGTATGTGTATATATATGAGTGTGTGTGTATATATGTATATATATATTAGGTGGGAAGGTATGGTAGATGATAAGAGAAAAAGTTAATAATTGTTACGCTATATATGTACGTGTGTGCCTATATATGTACGTGTGTATGGGTGTGTGTATATGTATGTATGTATATGTAAATATATATATATATATATATATATATATATATATATATATATAAGTGTGTGTGTGTGGTTGTATATATGTATATATGTATGCATATATATGTATGTATGTGTGTATATGTATGTATGTGTGTGTATGTGTATATGTATAAATATATATATATATGTATGATAAAATCACGGCAGTATAATGGTTGGCCAGCATGGTTCATGGGATTGGGTGCGACTGAGTAATGAATTAGTTCCTCACTGAGTGCCTCCTAATTTCGGCTTTACGCCACTATATATTTTATATATATATGTCTGTGTGTGTGTATGTGTGTATGTATATGTATATATATATATATATATGTGTGCATATATATATATCTGTATGTCCTATTTTATTGTGTATGTATATCTATATTTAAGTATATTTCTGTTTGTATGATTGTGTTTATATATTTGTATGTTAGACTATATGTATATTGGTGTGTGTTGGTTTTTGAAGGTATATTTATGTATCAATATGTTAGTACGTTTATGTATGTATTTGGTTGAGTGTTGTTGTATTTTTATGTATGCATGTGTATATGGTTAGTTGTTATTGTAGATAGATATTTTTATATATATGTTTATTTGTAGATATATGTGTGTGTGTATATATATTTATGTATGTTTATGTGTATATATATATATATATGTGTGTGTGTGTTGGCACCTATTATGTATGAGTTTGTTTGTGTGTATGTGGGGGTATGGAAACTTTGGTATATCATGACGGTTTTTTTTATATATGTAAGTATGTGTGCATAAAAGTTTGTGTGTATATATGGGTGTATTTAGGTTTATATGTATATGTGCGTGCATGTGTACTTGTTATCATAGATATGTATATGTGCGTATATGTTTATGTTTATATATTTATTTGTATGCATTTCTGTATGTAAATATATATGTATATGTATGTATGAGTGTATATTTATGTGTGTTAATTTTTTTTTTGCTCCCGTGTATATATATATATATATATATATATATATATATATATATATATATATATATGTATGTATATAGTTGTGTGTTTCTGTATACTGTTTTTCCTTGCCTAATATATAATGAAACTATTATCAACTTATATGATTAATATATATTTTTATTGATATTTATGGTTTTAGAATTTTCGTTTTAATATATTAAATAATATTATTTTTAACCATTTTTATCTTTGTATATTTGCTCCCTTAAGTTATAATTCAATAAGTGGTTAGCATTTATTTAAGTCTGAAATATTTATTGGTTGTGATTTCTCATTGTCTGTCATTGTCTGTGGATGTATGTATGTGTATCTATCGGTGTCTATGTGCATGTAGAGTGTATTCACTGTGTGTGTGTATTAGTGTTAGTTTCCACGTCTCCCTTTTTTCATAAAAGGCTGTAGAGATGTTCATGTTTTTTCCCCACCACCTCCTTTTTTTTTTTTTTTTTTTTTTAGTGTGTATGTATGTGTGTGTGTGTGTGTGTGTGTGTGTGTGTGTGTGTGTGTGTGTGTGTGTATATCTAATTATGTCTGGGTGCTTATGTATTATAATCTGATTGTGTTTTTGTTGTCTTGACGCGTGAGTTTAAGACCACATCCACAAACTTTAAAATAAAAACGAAATGAAAGGAAAAAAAAAAAATATATATACATGTATTATCAAATGACCGGATATATTGTAGCGTCCTTGTCGAACATAATTTCAATGAAGAAATGAATTGAATAAACATATATATTTTTTCTCTTCTCAATAATTTTGTAGTTTTTAAACTTAATAGTGATTAAATTTGGATTTTAAAATTACCAATTTTTAATTTTAATATTAAATTTTATCATATGATTTTATAATTATTAGTTAGTATAAATTATTTTTAATATTACACGTATTTAAAGATCTGAATAGCTATTATAGCAGGATTTCGTTGTCAAGCTTTTGAATCTTTCTATACTTCGTTTTTGATTGGTTATTCTAGCTTTTGTAACAATGCTCCCCTAATGTAGGATTGTTAATTAATCTGAAACTTTTAAAACCATTTATTTTATTTTCAACATCATCACTTGAGAAGACACAGAATGTGTTGAAACAAAATGGCTATTTTTGTAGTGATCTTATAACATACTTATGTTATAATTTTTTATATAAAATAATTTATATATATATATATATATATATATATATATATATTATGAAATAGCTAAAGTCATTCTTTTTATAGATACAAATATTTAAGTAAATGTTCTTTATATAATAAACAGTATTAAACCACATTTACGGGCCTGGACGCCCAAGAAATTTTTTCACAGAAAAAACAAATTTTGAGCTGTCGGAGGACGAATATATTCTGTGAAAAAATTTCTCGGACATTCAGGTCGGTAAATGTTGTATAATACTGTATATTATAAACAGAGTATTTACTTAAATATTTGTATCTATAAAAAGAATGTATAAACATAAAAATGTCTTAATATATATATATATATATATGTTTGAATAAAAGACAGACCACGTTAAGATTCCATGTAATAAGCTATTTCACCATAACCCCTTTAACAGGGTTCCGGACACATATGGCACACTCACATCCTCTCTCCCACCTCACTTCCTCACTTCGTTAACTTTGCGTATTCTTGAGGAGGTCCGTAAAAAACCTGTGAATTTTCTTTTCATTCTTCATTTCAGCTTTTGGAAGTAAAGTCTAATGATCCAGAACCCTATTAAAGGGTTATGGTGAAATAGCTTAATACATGGAATCTTAACGTGGTCTGTCTTTTATTCAAACATATATGCTCTGAATCTTACATTGAGCTCTCTGGATATCATCCTCCTCAGGTCTATCCATACGGATTACCTAAATTTGAATAAACTATATATATATATATATATATATATATATATATATATATATATATATATATATATATATATATATATATATAATTTGTCACACATAAAATGACACACTTTATAGAAAATGAATAAAACGCTTCTGAAATGTTAAATAACTAATTTATTTAGTTGAAATAAGACCCGTGTTGATGCATGTTTGTTCTCCAACGTACCTCTAAATTCTTGATTCCATCTTTAAGAGAAATTCTCATTTTTTACTGTAATAAACACTTCAAATGCTCTGATTATCTGTTCCTTATTTCGTATGAAAAGCTCAAAATGCTTAAATAAATGATGATTAGTAGGACAGATATCAGGCAAATATGGAGGATGAGACAACAATTTATAATTTAGTTTATGCAGCTTTTCGAGAGAAGAATAAGAAGCATCCGGCAGTACGTTGCAGGCATATTGGGCCATCCATATTCACAAATCTAAGATGTTTCTTTTTCAATATTTTGTACACACGCTATATTTCTCCACAACACGAGGTTGCTGTTTTCCATTGAGGCAAGAATGAATAATGAATGTAACTTTGAATGTAACAGTAACCAATAACTTTTTTTGAGTGCATCTGATATATATATATATATATATATATATATATATATATATATATATATATATAATGAAAAGTAAGAACAGTCAGATTTATAATCCATATTTCTTTAGAATTTATTTTTAAAAAACATTGCTCGATACACAGTAGAGCATAATATTATAATAATTTAAAAAAAATATGTTTACAAGCGAGAGTAACCTTTTTATCGAAGGTTATTCTCAGCATTTTAAGTTTCATTTAAGCATTTAAGATTTAAGGTTTGGTTTTGAAACGTAGTAATTTCTGTGTCACGATGGAATCATTTTTTAAAAAAATAATTATAATATATATATATATGTGTGTGTGTGTGTGTGTGTGCGTGTGTGTGTGTGTGAGCACCTTGAAACGCTTATTGCACACCATGTGCCTGGCAATATCAGGCAGGTTATTATTACCCGTAATACATATCTGACGCAGGTAGCACAGGATTCCGCGAATGGCCAACACCTTTTTCCAGATTTGCGTACAAATACGCGGATTCGTAGTTTCTATTATGGGCAATGCACGGTCGACAAAACATCTGCACACTTCAGAAGCAGCATGTATTAAGTTACACCGACTGTCTTTGTGCCGACAGAAAGACATATTTATTCGTTCTCATTCTTGTGAGTATATTTTCCTATTTATACTCACTCGAACTATTTATTCGTTTTTTTCCCATTCCCCCACTCTTTAACCCTAACCCTCTTTTTAATATTAATTTGTACTTTAATCGTAGTTCTTCGTTTCCTCTCAGTTTGCCTATCACTCCACGATTATCCTTAAACATTTTACTAGTTGCGACGGATTCTTTTGATGAAGTGTTGACCCATAAAATATTACCTCTTAAGGAAATATATGCGGCTTTGTTATTTTAAAGGTTCTGTGGTATTAGACATTTATTTACACACACACACACACACACACATATATATATATATATATATATATATATACATATATATGTATATACATATATATATATATATACATATATATATACATATATATATATATATATACATATATATATATATATATATATATATATATATATATATATATATATATATATATATATATATATATATATATATATATATATATATATATATATATATACATACAAAAAAATAATCACACATAGAATCAATCAGAAGTATTAATGCGATTATTGGCGACATCCATCGCTAGAAAACATAATATATGCATTAAAAATACTGTTCATCCATAAACCTGAGTTGATCCTCGTTGATAAACTTGTTGTCTGTAGTTTTCAGTTGATTTGATGTTACAATGCTAGTACTTACGAATAGTCTTCTATTCATCATCAGGCATGTGTGTTTTTCCTTATAAAATCAAAAACTTGAAGACGATATACCTGTATGTCAACCGAAAGATGTTTTTTGAATATCTGCTATTGTTGACTACAGACAACAAGTTTATCGGCGAGGATCAACTCGCACTATGGATGAACAGTATTTTAATGCATATATTATGTTCTCTAGCGATGGATGTCGCCAATAATCGCATTAATACTTCTGATTGATTCTATGTGTGATTATTTCTTTGTATGTAAATTATATGCTGCCTAATGTTTTATATATATACATATATACATACATACATACATATATACATATATATATATATATATATATATATATATATATAATTATTTATTCGAAAATTATAACATAAATATGTTATAAAATCACTAGAAAAATATCCATTCAACACCATCACTACAACAATAGCCATCTTCTAGTTAAAATAGCCATCTTCTAGTTAAATAAGAGAATGATAAAAGTATCGTTAGCAACACTATACTCGTTGCGTAAACGCATACGAACGAGAAAACAGCTAAACATCTTATAAACGTAATCAACAGAAAAGATGCATATTCGCTAGGTTTGTATTTTATAATACGATACTAATATGTGAATATTACATGCAATTATTATTGAATACAGTTAAGTAAAACATGAGTGTTAGAAAATCATGTTTATCTGAAATACAGCTTTACTTTTTGATTAGTAAATGGATATATTGTTTGATCAACGTTGTAGCCAGGGCCAGCAGTATTTTAAATATCAGGGCCAGGTAATTTTAAATCTCTTGTATTATGTGAAAATAATACAGAAATTTGTTACATACCAGAAAATTGTTAGGAAATTGAATGACAGATATATACAACGAAACCCATATTTAAAAAAAAAAAAAAAATTTAAAAGTTTAAATTTTCAGCGCTCCCCTCTCCTTCGTGCGCATGCGTAGTTACAACAACGTAAATATCACTTTAGTTCGATCAAGTCCTAAAGAAGAAAACGCATCTCACTAAACTTTTTTAATTTTTCTAATTTATATATATATATATATATATATATATATATATATAAATAAATAAATAAATAAATAAAAATAATAATAATAATGTATTAAATTTCAATTTGTTTTCGCTTAAGCGTTCTTTCTAGGTGAATACTTATATTTGAGTAAATGCTCGTTTATTTAACAATTTTTTTATTTAATTACATTTACCGGTCTAAATATTCGAGAAAATATGTGTCCTCCGCTAGGATTCGAACCTGCAACCACTATGGCGAATCCTCATTAAATCTGATGTGTTTAATTGGAAATGTTATGTGGCCTAATCGGTTAAGCACGTCAGATATAATGTCAGTTCCGCATAGAGGATGCAGGTTCGAATCCTGTAGGAGCATGCAAGATTTCTCGAATATTCTGATAAAAATGTATTTAAATATGAATACTGTTTAATTAAATAAACAGATCATTTACTCAAATATGAGCAACCATTTAAAATAGCCCTTAAGAAAAAATAAATTTATATATATATATATATATATATATATAAATACATACATATACACACACACACAAATATATATATATATATATATGTGTGAAAATATATAGAAAATAGGAAGGAACTGGTTAGGTAAATAATCCAAAGTCCCTTAGTATTTTAGTTATTATTTTTTAAAAATAGTGCTCGAGACAAAAGTAGAGCATAAATATAATTATTTATTTAAAAATATGATTCCAAATCGCTACATAAGAGGTCTCATGTTTCAAAACAAGAGCCGAAAACTTCAATATAATCCTTTAAATTAAATTGAGTTGAAATTAAAATGGGCTCCGTTCCATCTTCAAGCGAAATTTTTGTTGGAATAACGTATATCTGAAATTTACTTGTTTTAAAAATTGAAATCAAAATCCCCATGGTAACAGCTAGGGTGAATTGTCTAAATTGGGTAGGCGAGTGTAGGGTGTTAATAAGTAGCGGTATAGAGATACTTTCAAGGTGTCAAGTCGGGGAAAGGTGGGGGTGTTAAAAATGAAACGTAAGATGTATTAGCCATCGTCTATGGAGATTTATTTATTTATTTTATTTTATTTTATTATGAAAAGGGAATTGTGCATATAAAAAAAGAAAAACTTTCGTAACGTTTGTTTATTGACGACTTCATAAAGGGTTATCTTTTATGTAAGGTATTTAAACTACTAACTTGGGCTATGGATTATGAAGGGTGTTATGTTGTATGCATGTTTGTAGTTAATTATTCCTACTATGAATCTGATGATTGGGCTATTTGTTAAACAAGTTATATAAATTTTTTATCTAATAATTCAAACCAAAAATCTGATGATGCCTACAGAAAACCGTTAACTCGTGTCAAATATTTAATAGATTATTATTATTTAGAAGTTTAATAATGTGCAATTTTTCATGGAGGCACAAAGGCTAATTTAATTTAAAGGATTATATTGAAGTTTTCTGCTCTTGTTTTGAAACATGAGACCTCTTATGTAGCGATTTGGAATCATATTTTTAAAAATAAATATATATATATATATATATATATATATATATATATATATATATACCTATGAACACTAATGGGTATGTCGCAATCCTCATAAATACGTTGGTGGGGGTAATATGCTGTCTAATTAGTACATCACACACAGTGGTTTACCCTACTTCACAACGCTGGCGAGTATCGTATATTGTTGATGTTATAAAGATTTCAATTTCAATCTCCGTTTGGGCTATTTCTCTTTCAGTAATCATTTCTAGGTTACAACTATATACATATGCATACATATATATATATATATATATATATATATATATATATATATATATATATATATAAATATGTATGCATATACATATATACATATGTATACATATGTATATATACGACACATTTATATATATATATATATATATATATGAGAAATATAATTTTAAGGTGTTATATATTTATGGGATAAAGTGCTCAATATCAGAGATAGAGCGTAAGTAAACACACACACACACACACACACATATATATGTATGCATGTAAGCAAATATATGGATACAGATCCGACAGTATGAAGAAAAATATATACGGAAAAAACAAACAAAAATCCTTATATACAATTATGCTGTTTTAATGTTGATATGTCAACGTGACGACAACGTGATCATGTTTTAAAAGGAGCGCTGATCTTATAAAACTTTCAGTTATTTGTTTGGATAAGTCTTGTTCTTATGTACATCGTCTTTGTCATGTTGTATTGATAATGTTATAATTCATGAATATGTCCTGAAGATGGTTTATTAGACCGAAACGTCCGACGTTGACATATCAACAGCTTAATTGTATATAAGGATTTTTTGTTTTTTTTTCCGTATATATTTTTTTCATATATATGTATATATATATATATATATATATATATATATATATATATATATATATATATATATATATATATATATATAAACACTTCCATCTATATATATAAAGTTGTAGCCTCTTAAACGGGCGCACACCTGCAAAAAATATTCACTAAAAAAAAAAAAAAATAGAAGCTACATAAAATACCATAAAATATTACCTCGTAGGGAAAAATACACAAAGAATATAAAAGATATAAAATATTACCTCTTTCGGAAAAATACACAAAAAATATTCAAAATAATGTGGTGTGCTGTAAAATTGCAAAAATAATGTTTCTTGATGAATGAATAGAGTTACTTCCCGACATCTTCGGCTCATAAACAGAAATGCAGGAAAGACATAACTAACTGGTTATAGTTTGACAATTGACGATCAAATCTGCAGCATTGAAACTGATATTTAACGTAGCTAATCTTAATTCGCCAAGACAAAACATCTTCATTGATAACCCCTGCAATCAGTTAAAATCGGGAGTCATGATAGGTGTTGCATCAACTCATTTATTATTAGTATGATTATTGTGGTTAATATTGAAAAAGAGACTTCGCTCACAAAGCGACGCTAGGGTACAAATATAGGATCCCAATATAGCCAGTCTAGTAAGTATATAGCAGTTACATGTATCACAGCCAAATATGCACGATACGGTGACCGGTTTTGATAAAAAATAATGCATTATCTTGCAGGGCTGTAGCTCAAGTAGAAAGAACTGTTATTATTATTATTATTATTATTATTATTATTATTATTATTATTTTTATTTTCTTTGATTTCTGGCGTTTACACATTTCTTTCCGGGTCCTGCCCAGGGACCTAAGGTTAGAAATGGCGTCATGACACTTTCCACTGACAAAAAAAAAAAAAAAAAAATTAAATGACATAGATAAAGCCCTTCGTAAGGTGTGGGCTGTACTTGTCAGAACAATTTTTGTATCTCCTTGAGGCATGGACTTCCAGGAATCCCTTCAATTAGTCTACTTCAATCTTTTCCAACCAGTCCTAGGGCTCCAACTACAACAGGGATTGTTGATGTTCCCATATGCCACATTTTCGAGATTTCTATTTCAAGGTACTTGTATTTTGACAGCTTTTTGAATATCTTCAAAGATACATTGCAGTCAGCAGGGACTGCCATATCAATAGGGAGGCACCGTTTTTGTTTGTGGTCTTTAATAACAATGTCTGGGCGGTTGGGTTTGATTTTTCTGTCAGTGTGTATTGTGTAGTCCCATAGAATTATAACAGGTCCTATCTCCGTAATCGGGTCTGGGTGGTGTTCATAGCATTCTCTTTCAGTTTCCTTCCCGTAGAAGTTGCAGATTTTCCAGTGCAGATATTGGCCCACTCTGTCATGCCAGGTTTTATATTCAGTGGGTGCCAATATCGTGCAACCTGATACAAGATGATCAATCGTTTCTGGATATTTATCACAGAATTTGCATTTTGGGCTGACACGATATTTTAGTATATGTGCTTGATAATTCCTAGTTAGCAAGCATTGGTCCTGTGTAGCAAGGATAAAACCTTCAGTTTCAGCTTTCAACCCTGCACTACGTAGCCACTGATGGGTACGGGTTTTGTCTACGTTATTATTATTATTATTATTATTATTATTATTATTATTATTATTATTTCCTTTGATTGATGTATACTAATTTCCTTTCTCTTCCCAGAGACAAGGGGTGCGAAATGGAATCATAACATTTTCACATTTTAAAAAAAAAAAGTAAACACATTTTACATTGATAAAGCCTTCGTAATGTGTTGGCTGTACCTGTGAGAACAATATTTTTATACTTCTTTGAGGCATGGGCTGCCAGCGATCCCTTTAATGGGTCTGTTTTTCATTTTCTAATCAAACCCAGGGCTCCAACCACAACTGGAATTAGTGATGTCTTCATGTGCCACATTTATTTTAGATTTTCCCTTCAAGATCCTTGTATTTTTTTAAAAAAGATGTTTAAAGATACTTTACTGTATGCCGGAACTGCCTTATCAACAAAAAAATAACATTCTGTTTTTGTGGCCTTTGATCAATGTCTGGGCGATTAACTCTGAGTGTTCTATCTATGCATTTTAAAATCCCATAAAATTGTTTCAGGTCTTATGTCTGTAATCAAGTTTGTTTCTTCTTCTTCTTCTTCTTCTTCTTCTTCTTCTTCTTATTATTATTATTATTATTATTATTATTATTTCCTTTTATTTCGGGTGTGTATTCATTTCTTTTCGGATTCTGCCCAGAGACCTAAGGTCAGAAATGGCATCATGATATTTTTCACTGAGCAACTAACCGCTCCCAACAACAATAACAAAAAACACACATATGTTACATAGATAAAACAATTCGTAAGGTGTTGGGTGTAATCGTGAGATTTTTTTTATTTCTTTAAGGCATGTGCTGCCAGGAATCCCTTCAGTTAGTCTACTTCAATCTTTTCCAACCAGTCCTAGGGCTCCAACTACAACAGGGATTGTTGATGTTCCCATATGCCACATTTTCGAGATTTCTATTTCAAGGTACTTGTATTTTGACAGCTTTTTGAATATCTTCAAAGATACATTGCAGTCAGCAGGGACTGCCATATCAATAGGGAGGCACCGTTTTTGTTTGTGGTCTTTAATAACAATGTCTGGGCGGTTGGGTTTGATTTTTCTGTCAGTGTGTATTGTGTAGTCCCATAGAATTATAACAGGTCCTATCTCCGTAATCGGGTCTGGGTGGTGTTCATAGCATTCTCTTTCAGTTTCCTTCCCGTAGAAGTTGCAGATTTTCCAGTGCAGATATTGCCCACTCTGTCATGCCAGGTTTTATATTCAGTGGGTGCCAATATCGTGCAACCTGATACAAGATGATCAATCGTTTCTGGATATTTATCACAGAATTTGCATTTTAGGCTGACACGATATTTTTAGTATATGTGCTTGATAATTCCTAGTTAGCAAGCATTGGTCCTGTGTAGCAAGGATAAAACTTCAGTTTCAGCTTTCAACCCTGCACTACGTAGCCACTGATGGGATGGGGGTTTTGTCTACGTTATTATTATTATTATTATTATTATTATTATTATTATTATTATTATTATTTCCTTTGATTGATGTATACTAATTTCCTTTCTTCCCAGAGACAATGGGAAATGGAATCATAACATTTTCACATTTAAAAAAAAAAAGTAAACACATTTTACATTGATAAAGCCTTCGTAATGTGTTGGCTGTACCTGTGAGAACAATATTTTTTATACTTCTTTGAGGCATGGGCTGCCAGCGATCCCTTTAATGGGTCTGTTTTTCATTTTCTAATCAAACCCAGGGCTCCAACCACAACTGGAATTAGTGATGTCTTCATGTGCCACATTTAATAATTTTCCTTCAAGATCCTTGTATTTTTTTAAAAAGATGTTTAAAGATACTTTCCTGTATGCCGGAACTGCCTTATCAACAAAAAATAACATTCTGTTTTGTGGCCTTTGATCAATGTTGTAGCGATTAACTCTGAGTGTTCTATCTATGCATTTTAAAATCCCATAAAATTGTTTCAGGTCTTATGTCTGTAATCAAGTTTGTTTCTTCTTCTTCTTCTTCTTCTGATTCTTATTATTATTATTATTATTATTATTATTATTTCCTTTTATTTCGTGTGTATTCATTTCTTTTCGGATTCTGCCCAGAGACCTAAAAGGTCAGAAATGGCATCATGATATTTTTCCAGCAACTAAGGCTCCCAACAACAAAACAAAAACACACATATGTTACATAGATAAAACAATTCGTAAGGTGTTGGGTGTAATCGTGAGATTTTTTATTTTTGAAGGCATGTGCTGCCAGGAATCCCTTCAGTTAGTCTACTTCAATCTTTTCCAACCAGTCCTAGGGCTCCAACTACAACAGGGATTGTTGATGTTCCTCCTGCCACATTTTCGAGATTTCTATTTTCAAGGTACTTGTATTTTGACAGCTTTTTGAATATCTTCAAAGATACATTGCAGTCAGCAGGGACTGCCATATCAATTAGGAGGCACCGTTTTTGTTTGTGGTTTAATAACAATGTCTGGGCGGTTGGGTTTGATTTTTCTGTCAGTGTGTATTGTGAAATCCCATAGAATTATAACAGGTCCTATCTCCGTAATCGGGTCATTGGTGTAAATATAAATTCTCTTTCAGTTTCCTTCCCGTAGAAGTTGCAGATTTTCCAGTGCAGATATTGAACACTCTGTCATGCCAGGTTTTATATTCAGTGGGTGCCAATATCGTGCAACCTGATAAAGATGATCAATCGTTTCTGGATATTTATCACAGAATTTGCATTTTGGGCTGACACGATATTTTAGTATATGTCTTGATAATTCTGTTATCAAGCATTGGTCCTGTGTAGCAAGGATAAAACCTTCAGTTTCACTTTCAACCCTGCACTACATTAGCCACTGATGGATAAGGGTTTTGTCTACGTTATTATTATTATTATTATTATTATTATTATTATTATTATTATTATTATTTCCTTTGATTGATGTATACTAATTTCCTTTCTCTTCCCAGAGACAAGGGGTGCGAAATGGAATCATAACATTTTCACATTTTAAAAAAAAAAAGTAAACACATTTTACATTGATAAAGCCTTCGTAATGTGTTGGCTGTAATGAGAACAATATTTTTATACTTCTTTGAGGCATGGGCTGCCAGCGATCCCTTTAATGGGTCTGTTTTTCATTTTCTAATCAAACCCAGGGCTCCAACCACAACTGGAATTAGTGATGTCTTCATGTGCCACATTTATTTTAGATTTTCCCTTCAAGATCCTTGTATTTTTTAAAAAAGATGTTTAAAGATACTTTACTGTATGCCGGAACTGCCTTATCAACAAAAAATAACATTCTGTTTTTTGGCCTTTGATCAATGTCTGGGCGATTAACTCTGAGTGTTCTATCTATGCATTTTAAAATCCCATAAAATTGTTTCAGGTCTTATGTCTGTAATCAAGTTTGTTTCTTCTTCTTCTTCTTTCTTATTATTATTATTATTATTATTATTATTATTATTATTATTATTTCCTTTTATTAGAGTGTGTATTCATTTCTTTTCAGATTCTGCCCAGAGACCTAAGGTCAGAAATGGCATCATGATATTTTTCACTGAGCAACTAACCGCTCCCAACAACAATAACAAAAAACACACATATGTTACATAGATAAAACAATTCGTAAGGTGTTGGGTGTAATCGTGAGATTTTTTTTTATTTCTTTAAGGCATGTGCTGCCAGGAATCCCTTCAGTTAGTCTATTGGAATCTTTTCTGATCAATCCGAGGGCTCCAGCTACAAAAGGGATTGTTGATGTTCTCATGTGCTTCATTGTTGAGATTTCGATTTCAAGATCCTTGTAGTTTGATAGCTATTTGAAGATCTTCAAGGATACATTGCAGGGATTGTCAAATCAATAAGGAGGCCATTTCTTTTTGTTTGCGGTCTCTAATCACGATGTCAGGGCGATTAGCTTTGATTGTTCTGTCCGTGTGTATTGTAAAGTCCCATAAAATTGTTACAGGTCCTATCTCCGTCACCGGGTCTGGGTGGTGTTCATACAAATTTCTTTCAGTTTCCTTTCCGTAAAAGTTGCAGATTTTCCAGTGTACATAATTGTCCACTCTGTCATGCCGTGTTTTATATTCAGTGGGTGCCAATACCATGCAACCTGATACAAGATGATCAGTTGTTTCTGAATATTTATCACAAAATCTGCATTTTAGGCAAACACAATTTTTTAGTATTTGTGCTTGATAAGTTCTTGTTAACATGCAAAAGGATAAAAAATTGGTTTCATTTTTTTAACCCTGCACTGTAGCCACTGATGGGTACGACATCAGATTTTTTAGTACGAGCAGACTATTGGCCATAAAGCGGTTTATCTTGTCATTGTTTCTGTATCTGGTCAGTTACATTTGCTTTGGCTTTCTTCAGCCATTTGAAACTCCATTTTGAACTTGTTGGCTTCCTATTTCTATCACGGAATAATGACGTTTACTACTTTCATCTTTTTAACACATATCATCGTCCAGTCTGCTGTAGTTTCCAGGTATCTTTAAAGTTGTAAGACAGTTCTAGTTGAAGTAATCCTCTTTCCCCTTCGGATCTGGGCACATACAGACG
Organism: Acanthosepion pharaonis; assembly: GCA_903632075.3. Classification (NCBI taxonomy): domain Eukaryota; kingdom Metazoa; phylum Mollusca; class Cephalopoda; order Sepiida; family Sepiidae; genus Acanthosepion; species Acanthosepion pharaonis. The sequence goes on from CAHIKZ030004191.1 coordinate 822,027, forward strand.
ATCAACATCAGCTTTGGGATGATACATGCGGTAACAAGTGAGAAGCTTTCTCGTTTGGATTGCATTCGCTTAATATCAGATATGGTCCAGCTAAGGATATTGAAACTATATTTTTTATAAAGGGCCAAGTTGTTTATGGCTGATATTCTGTTTTTGAATTCAGCTCGGTATTCAATACCAGACGCACACGCTTGTTAGTCTCCTTTCTTAACTTCTCCTTCATTTGTGTGTGCTGTATACTATTCCTTCGATAATTCCTAGGTACTCATTATTATTATTATTATTTCCTTTGATTAAATGCGCATTTCCTTCCGGGTCCCAATCAGTGACCTAAGGTGAGAAATGGCTGCATGACATTTTCCACTGATCATTTTTGTAAAAAATAAAATAACACACATTTTACATAGATAAAGGTCTTCATAATATGTGAACTGTACTTGTTTGTATTTCTTTAAGCTAGGGGATTTGATTGCTTTGTGTGTTTTGTAAAATCTCATAAATTGGTTACAGGTCCTATCTCTGTTATCGGGTCTGAGTGATGTTCATACCAGTTCCTTGCAGATTCCTACCGATAAAAATTGCATATTTTCCGGTACATATATTGACCCAGTCTATCATAAAGTCTGATACAAGATGGTCAATTGATTCGGGATATTTATCACAGAATCTTCATTTTGAGCTAACACAAATTTTTCAGTATGTGAGCTTGACAATGTCTAATTAGCAAGCATTGCTCCTGTGCAGCAAGAATAAAACCTTAGGTTTCAGTTTTAAACCCTACGTTACGTAACCACTGATGGGTGCGGGGTTTGTCTACATCGGATTGTTTGGTATGGGCTGAGTATTGACCATGAAGAAGCATATCTTACCATTGTTTTTGCGTTTGGTACATTGCGTTTGATTTTTTTTTGGGGGGGTCATTGTCCCTGCAGTAGTTGTATCATGGTATATTTTATTATTATTATTATTATTATTAATAATAATAATAATAATAATAATTTATATTGTATTTAGAGTTAATTTATATAGCCTTTCATTATTGTATTTTGATGAATTCCAACGTGTGTTGAATAACCCGTGTATGGAATAGAGACAGCACACTGTCGTCAAAGACTCCAATATATAACATTTTTAAACGCATTTTATCCTTCCCTTTTAGTCGCAAACAACGTCAAAAAAGAATGAAAATTATTTATAAACCGTACATAACTGCGCACGTGTGCTTTTATATATTTATTTCAAAATAGAAAATACATAAACCAGTGGTTCTATTCTCATCTGCGATAATTCTTTTTTTTTTATTATTTTTGCTTGAGAAAAGGAATACATTGCGTCAATCTTTTAGCGTCAGTAGGAAAACAGAAACAAAAGAATAACGAAAGACGCAGATGAAAAGAAAAATGGAGAGACTTAAAAAAAAGAAACGCTTTGGTCTGCATTTACCTAAAACGAAAAATAAAAGAAGACGATAACTAGAAGTGGTTTAAAAAAAAAAAAATACAGGAACTCTCCTGCAGTTGAGAACGAAAAGAAGAGGCAAAAAAAAAAAAAAAAATGGACGACAGTTATGTATTGTTACTATTAAGTTTTCATGCAAAGACACAACTTAAGTAATTGTGACAAAGCCGATAAGTTATCGAACGGAATTTAAAAACGTTCAACAAATTTAATCTGTCAAAAGCTTCATTTTTCCCTCTGCTGCTATTTTTGTGCCATACTTTCTTTTTTTTTTATAAAAATACTTGTATTATATAAGAAAATAAACATGAGAAAAGAAAATCGCACAGTGTTTACTCTCTAATTTATTATTATTATTATTATTATTATTATTATTATTATTATTATTATTATTATTATTATTATTATTATTCTGCTGTTGGCTTAATTAACATTAGTCCGAAACAAGTCTAGGAACAACAGTCTTGTATCTACACATATTTGATGGTTGTAGTGTTTTTTTTAGTTTTTTTTTTCCTTTTTTAGCAATAAATATATGATTACATATTGCATTTATTTTAAGCAGTTTTTTTTCGGTTTGTAAAAGAATTGATAAACTAAATGCTCGAAGTTGATACGTGGGCGACACTCATTTGAGATAGATAGATAGATAGATAGATAGATAATGAAGAGGCTGAGATAGATAGATAAATAATGAAGAGGCTAAGATAGATAGATAGATATATAGAAAGAAAGAAAGATACGAATAGTCTAAGATAGACTGATAGATAGCTAGCTGCTTATTTACGAATAGTCTGAAATAGATAGATACATACATACATACATACATGCGTACGAATAGTGTGAGACAGATAGGTACTAATAGTCTGAGATATATACATACACATGAATAGATATATACATACGAATAGTCTTACATATATCCATAAGAATAGTCTTAGATATATGCATACGAATAGTGTTAGATAGACTGATAGATAGGTACATACATATATGCGAATAGTCTGAGATAGATAGCAACATGCATACATACATACATACGTACGAATAGTCTGAGATAGATACATATATACGCATAATCTGTGATAGATATATACATACGAATATTTTGAAATAGATACATCCATATAGACATACATATATACGCATAATCTGTGTTAGATATATACATACGAATAGTCTGAAATAGATACATACATATAGACATACATATATACAAATAGATACATATATACGCATAATCTGTGATAGATATATACATACGAATAATCTGAAATAGATACATACATATATAAAAATAGATACATATATACGCATAATCTGTGATAGATATATACATACGAATAATCTGAAATAGATACATACATATAGACATACATATATAGAAATAGTATGAGCTAGCTAATTAGATAACGTAGATACAAAGTCACACACACAGCATTTTAGAAATCTCAAAAACATTCAGAAATTTATTAATGATAAATTACTCAGTGTCTTCTATCTCAAAAGAGAGTTGTATATCTCTCAATCCGACTTCTCTAAATTCTGTCAATATACAGCAGTATATGTGTAAAACGTTCAATTGTCATCATTCTATAGCTCCATTTCCCTTCCCTTATGTAGCGATACCATTCACGCAGTCTCTCTCTTAATATACAGAGAGAGATCACAGACAGAAATAGCACGCCACACACACACACACACACACACACACACACACATAGAGTTTCCCTGCACAAAAGCAACATCAAATTACCAAACAGAAAAGTTTTTGTATCGCAACACATTTTCAAATGTAACCAGGTTGAAAACGTTTGCGGTATCTCTCTTGAATCAAACATATATAAATATTAAAAATATATAAAATAAAATATAAATATATATATATATATATATATATATATATATATATATATATATATATATATATATATATATATATATATATATATATATATCGATTCTCCTGTCGGGTTCGACGGATGAGGTCAACAGATCAGTTTCAGGAAACCGACAGCCCGACACCGGCACATGAGATTTGATTAAAGTGGTGAAGGTTTCGTGCAGGACCATCCACTCTTTCTGAAGGGCCGAATACAGAAACCTGGTGCACTACGTGACAAAAGGTCCCCAAACAACCCCCCCTCAGGTCTTTAATTCAGAGTTGTCCTTCTCCTAGACCAGTTGCTATCCAAGGCTATAGAACCCAGTCTATCCTGCTATTTTACCCATAGCTGGAGGGAGAAGAAGAGGATTCACACCTTTCCCAAGGTATTAGCACGTAAGTGAATGTAATGGATTCAACCTGGACCTGATATATATATATATATATATATATATATATATATATATATATATATACATACACACACATACACACATATATATATAATTTTTATAAAAAAAAAATTATGACATAAATATATTATAAAATCACTAAAAAATAGCCATTTTGTTTCAACACAAAATCAAAGGTTTCTTACTTGATTTTGTTTCAACCACCCTCGGTGTCGAAACAAAATGGCTATTTTTGTAGTGATTTTATATTTATGTTATAAATCTTTTTTTATAAAAAAATAATTATATCTGCTCTATTTTGTATTGAGCACTCTTTTAAGAATAGTAATTGTTGGTTATTGGAATTCATTCGGTATGTCCCAATTTTATACTTTGATATATATATATATATATATATATATATATATATATATATATATATATATATATATATATATATATATTTGTGTGTGTGTGTGTATTTTAAGAAATTTTATGTTTATACATTCTTTTTATAGATAGAAATATTTAATATCATGCCAATATATCAAACAGACGATTATTCTTACCTACAAATACAAGAAAAAAACTTCATAAACAAATTTAAACCAGAACTAAATAGATCATAACGCTACACGCAAAAGCACACAACCTGCACACAAGGTGACCAAATACAGTGATCAAATCACTCACATACATGCACGCATGCTCACATGCGTGTGTCTATAGAGCACGAAAATGTATATATACACACATGCTGACAAAAAGCAAGGAATTATTAACGGGCACGCAAACAAACCCCACACAACTTAGGAATTACGTGTGTATGTATGTACGTATATATGTGTGTGTGTGTGTATGTGTATACTGGTCCCATGTAACTTGGGAAATATGTGTATGTATGTGTGTGTGTGCATGTACTGATTCCTTGTAGTGGGACGGTGTGTGGGTATGTGTGTATGTGTACAAATGTGTTTACTAATTCCTTGTAGTGAGACACTGTGTATGTATGGAGAGGGAATATACACATATATACACGCATGCTGACAGAAACACACGAAAATGGAAATAGATCTAAGAACACACAGGGGTCATTAAAAGATAAGATACCGATAAGTAATTCATCATTTCTCTCGGACCAATCTTAATTGTTTTATGACCCTTCGCGCAGAACTCTTCACTGCCGGTTCAAGAAAGACATTCGGATTACTAACACAAAAACAGAGAATGTCTCATATCGAGAATATTTAATATTGAAAAACATTAAGGAGAAAAAAATTAATTATTTTTAATAATACGTGGAAATCTTCAGCCTTTATCTGATGACAGTCGCGAGACCAGAAACATGTGTAGTAAAATTATGGAAAATAAAGCATAATATTTAAAAAAAAAATCCACATTACAACCAAAAGCGTTTGCAGTATCTCTCTTCTTTTTTTATATATATATATATATATATATATATATATATATATATATATATATATATATATATATAAACCTAGTGAGCCAGACGAACCTACAGGTCTCACCTAAGCGGATCGTCAGAGCCACCTTTCCCCTGACGATCCGCTTAGGGTGAAACCTGGGTAGGTTTGTCTGGCTCACTAGGTTTGATTAGGTTTACTCTACGGTTGTATTGAGCTCTTTTGTTAGCTAGTTGTTTACTCGTGTCGGGTTTTTTTTCGTTGGGTTTCAAACCTGTATCGGGCGATTTTTTTCGACAGACTTTTATGTTTCTAGCTCTTTCTTTTTTTAAAACCTTTTTTTTCCTCGAGATTGATTTGATTAATGGCAAATCAAAAAATTCGAGGGTTTTTCGAAACGAGTATAGTTACCTCTATATATATATATATATATATATATATATATATATATATATATATATATATATACATATATATATATATATATATACAGAGCGTGCCAAAAAATGTATATTCACCTTTTCATTGCTTATAACTTCTTAATTTGTTTTTATTTATTCAGAGCTATGTATTTAATTTCGTTTAATGTCTAATTGAAACCGTTAATCTTCGTCGTTAGTCAATAAATTGCAGTACTTAATTTTAAACATTAACTTTGTTTGCAAGTCAAATTTGAAAGGCCCATTTGTTGCAGGGCAAATTTGCAAGGATGATTTATTGTCATTTAAAGAGCGAGTACATTTTGGGCGATGCATTAGACTTTAGAACTCCCACTAGACAGACACACATACACAATTACGAATAAACGTTACCATCCGATGTCCGCTTAAATACAAAAGAATCTTCACAAACTTACATAAATATAGAATTACAGTTTTAATGCACGTGACATATGACTGACCAATGAGAACTGACCCAAACAAAATTGAAGAGACCAGGGTTTCATTCTTTCTGTCTGTTTTCTCTTAATCTTTCACGAAGATTCAATAAAAGTGAAATATGTTAGATCGACATATGTTTCCAATTTTTCTTTATTTCATAATCCTGTTGGATTCCGATTATTTGATCTACAATTGATCTTTAACTCAAGGACCAACTTAATAATAAAATATCCAAATATTCGACAATTTTTGTCTTTATTTACACCCAAAATTGAATCAAACATACGAACTTTAGAATGGCTTATGATAAAAAATAATAGACATTTATTGTCTGTTATATTTAACAATATATATATATATATATATATATATATATATATATATATATATATATATATATTGAACAATAAAAAATATCAAAAAAATTAAAATCTTATGACACACTGGGTTGTAGATTAATATTCTTCCGTTTTTATTATTATTATTTCATTTAGATTCCTCGATTAGTTTCGCCCAAAATGGCCATCATCAGGAGAATAAATATTTCTGCTTACTGGTAGCAGTAAACTACAGAAATGAATGTCTTGATGGAGAAAATGAACTTTTGTCTGTAATTTTCATTTGTTTTTTTAAAATTTTTTTATCTTTTTAACATGAATCTTTTAACATTCCTTGTATTGGTCAATCAGTGTCTTTTAAGTTGTTATTTCAGATAAGAGCTGGATGGATCTATGCTGCTCTGAATTCCCCTGGTCTGTTTGACAGTTAAAAATATTAAAAATATATAAATATTAAAAATATATATATATTTAAAATATTATATATATATATATACACACACACACACACACACACACATATATATATTAAGACATTTTTATGTTTATACTTTCTTTTTATAGATACAAATATTTAAGTAAATGCTCTGTTTATAATAAGCAGTATTAAACCACATTTACCGGCCTGAATGTCTGAGAAATTTGCTCAAAAAAGCATACGTCCTCCGACAGGATTCGAACCTGTATCCAATACGGAACCGTCATTTAGCTTGACGTGCCTTAATCGATTTGGCTACAGAGGACAGTTCGGTTAGCAAGGTCGAAATTACTGTATTTAAACTTCAATCTTCTATGAATCTCTCACGTACATTCATACGCATCCAAATGTCAACAAATGACGTAACACATTATGAAAGTCTGACAATTATTTTAAGACATTTTTATGTTTATACATTCTTTTTATAGACACAAATATTTAAGTAAATGCTCTGTTTATAATAAACAGTATTAAACAACATTTACCGGCCTGAATATATATATATATATATATATATATATATATATATATATATATATATAGATATATATATAGATATATATGTGAGTGTGTATGTATATGTGTGTGTGCGCGCATTTAGACATATATATATAGAGAGAGAGAGGAAGAGGGTTGAAGAGTTCTAAACTTTTCGGCTCACAAGAGTCATCTTCAGAATGGAACGATTAACAATCAAATAACGCGTTAAAGTTTCAAGCGTGCAATTGGAAAAATTGTTCATAAATTCAAACAAACTGAGTCGGTAGCAGATGTGAAAACACCATTGCCTGCTCGCCGTTCAGTTGAAAACATTGCTGCAGTGTACGAGAATGTGACCCCACATTCCAGACATTCCAAATATGTTGCCCGAAATCCAGAGATTCGAAAAATATAGCCGAAAATCCAGAGATTCGTCATCGCGCGTAGGAATTGAACCTCTCCACAACAACATTACCTCGTTTCCAATTGCATTCTTAGTTGGTCGATTATGTTGACCAAAAAAATTGCAAAGTGACCGAAATGCATTTCTGTTTGCACGTCCATTTTCGTAATAGGCTTCGATAACTTTAACATGCTGTTTGATTATTAATCTTTCCATGGTTGAAATTACCAAATACTTAAGTTGTTAAACCTGAAAAATAAAGAAAAATATCAGTAGACCCTTAAACTTAATTCACATTTAAAATCGGTCCAAGTTATTGGAACAATATATATATATATATATATATATATATATATATATATATATATATATATATATATATATATATATATATATATATATATTTCGGGGAGGAAGAGTGGGTTTGTAAACAGTGAACACTCCTTGGGTCCCGTCACTGGATCTAACTAACGCCTTTATATGTGCCTTGAGGACACAGTGTGAGTTCAATACCTGGTTAAGGCGCTGGTTAAGTTGGAGAGGAGAATTAACAGGAGATAACTGATAGCATCCATTAGACATGGCACGTGGAACTAGAACAGTCTACCCCAGTGAGCGAAATAAAGGGTTCAGTTCGACATTCCAACCACCTGAAGAAGGGCGGGGCGTTCAACGGCCGAGACCTTGTGATAAATATGGCAACAATAATGAGGAAGATAGCCACGAGCAATGTAAATAGTGTACACAATACCCCATCTCAGAAATATAGATAAATACAGAAAGGCTGAAACGTTGTAATAAATATGGCGACAAAGATGACGACAATAGTCCGAATAATGTAAATAGTGTACATAATACATCATCTCAGAAATATAGACAGATACTGAAAGGGCGAAACGTTGTAATAAATATGGCGACAATGATGAGGACAATAGTCCGAATAATGTAAATAGTGTACATAATAACTCATATCAGAAATATAGACAGATACTGAAAAACCGAAACGCTGTAATAAATATGGCGAAAAGATGAGGACAATAGTCCGAATAATATAAACAGTGTACAGAATACCTAATCTCAGAAATATAGACAGATAGTGAAGGGCCGAAACGTTGTAATAAATATGGCGACAAAGATGAGGACAATAGTCCGAATAATGTAAATCGTGTACATGTCTCAGAAATATAGACAGATACTGAAGGGCCGAATCGTTGTAATAAACATGGCGACAAAGATGGGGACAATAGTCCGAATAATGTAAATTGTGTGCATAATACCTCATCTCAGATATATAGATGGAGATTGTTGTATGTATGTATTTATATAATGTTTCAATTTCAAAACACGGTCAAGATATTGTTACAATGTTCATAGTTGATAATAATGAGTGTTTTTTTTTACTTTTATTAATAAGTATTCCATTAATTTTAGCCTTTTTTGACATGCAGACCATGCTAATTTATTTGTGCTCTCAACAAGTGGTGTGATTATATGGAATCAATCGCCGTACCTACTTTGAGTAAGGTTGGGTTACTGTTTTATGCCAGAAGATTTTTCTTGTAAGAGTTCCTCTTACACATTTATAAATCTACCATTCGACCGTGCATTGAATACTTCTGCTGTTCATCTCGCCATTCTTGACAAAACCCAAAGAAGGATCTGTAATATATTCGATCTTGACTTGGCATCTCGACTTCAGACATATTCTCACCGACGTGCCGTGGCTTCCCTCTATCTTTTCTACAGATATTTTCATGTCAACTACTCTGCTGAGCTTTTTTCGTGGTGCCCCGAATACATGCGATCTATAGATTGGCATCTAGGTCCCACCGGTTTGCTGTTGAACTAGCTAAATACTCCAACAGTTTCTTTTCTCGCACTTCCCACCAGTGAAACGCCCTTCCGATTTCTCGCTTCCCTGAAAACTACAATCTTCAAAAATTTAAATTCAACGTCAATCGACATCTTCTGTCTTCTTGAAACCCGTTGACATTTTTTTTCTTTCTTCGGTCCCCTCTATACCAAGTCTTTTCTTTCACTTTCACTCTCTGTAACCCACTACGTATTAGTAGCATCCCCACCTTGCTTAGGGTGAAATGATAAAAAAAAAAAAGAATGAAAGAAAATGTTTACTTGTAAAATAAGACTTGTGTTATATAAAAATAAATACAATGTTTTTTTTTTTGTTTCTTTTTTTCGACCATAATGAAAACATGGATGCTAAGGGAAACATTAAAGTTTGTAATGCCTATGTATCCTAAGAAAAGTATACTATTAACGTCAATGAAGTCTGATCTTGCTGCTGCTGATGATGATCATGGTGATGATGGTAATGATGATGATGATGATGGTGGTGGTGGTGGTGGCGTCAAGGAAGAAGAGTAAAGAAAGCGGAAGAAGCGAAGAGGTGGGCGTGGAAGGTAGGAGAGGTAGACTGCTTGAAAGGATGATGGTGATAACAGCCGCGTCGACGTTGGGTGAGGATAAAAAATAAAGTTGAAACAATAAAAAATATAACGTACAAGTTGACTTTTAAAAACATCGAGAAATGATTTCTTATATATATATATATATATATATATATATATATATATATATATATATATATATATATATATATATATATAATTTCTCTCGCCGTTCCCTGGCCGCCCATTTCTTTTCAATCAAAAAAAAATGTTAAAATTGCTGAGTTGTCGGAAGCTAAATCTGTTGATTGACAAGTCAATATTTTTATATGATTTTTTTTCTTCGTATCGAACGCAATTTAATATTCACATTCGATTCTGTCTTTTCTCAAATCGGGTTTGATGAGCCACAATCCTCACATCTTCGCTTTTTGTTCCATAATCGAAAACTCCAGTATAAGGAAGGAAGGAAGGAAGGAAGGAAGGAAGGAAAGAAGGAAGGAAGGAAGGAAACAAATCGAAGCCAAAAACGGGAAGAAAAAGTCAACGGAAATAAGAAAAATATCTGAAAATAAGTGCGAAGAGAGGGGAGAAATCTGAAAAGGGCGAAGAAATTAAATAATTTTTGAAAGAATGAAAAAAAAGTAACAATGGAAGAATAAAAGAGGTAGAAAGACTAGACTAAAAAATATTGGAGAATGAAAGAAATAGCCTGAAAATAGACAAAACTTTATCGTAAAAATAAATAAAAAAAAGAAAGAGCCTAAAAGTAGACAAAATTTTCTAGTGGAAAAAAGAAATATAGAAAGAAAAAAGAAAAGAAAGCAAAAAGAAAGCCTGAAAATAGGCAAAATTTTGGAATTGTAAAGAAAAAAAAAATAGACAAAATTCGGGACTTAAGAAAGAAATAAAGAAAGAGCCTAAAAGTAGACATTTTGGGATTTTGAAGAAAGAAAGAAAGAAAAAAGAAAGAAAGAGCCTAAATATTGACAACATTTTCGAATTGTGAAGAAAGAAAGAAAGAAAGAAAGAAAGAAAGAAAGAAAGAAAGAAAGAAAAAAAAGACAAAATTTGGAACTTAAGAAAAAAAGAAAGAAAAAATGTAAAAATAGACGAAATTTGGAGCTAAAGAAAGAAAGAAAGAGCCTAAAAGTAGATATTTTGGAATGGTGAAAAAAGAAAGAAAGAAAGAAAGAAAGAAAGAAAGAAAGAAAAACCTAAACATAGAAATTTTGGAATTGTGAAGAAAGAAAGAAAAAAAAAAGAAAGAGCCTAAAAATAGTCAACATTTTGAAATTGTGAAGAAAATAAGAAAAAGAAAGTGTAAAAATGAACAAAATATGATACTTAAGAAAGAAAGAAAGAAAGAAAGAAAGAAAGAAAGAAAGAAAGGGAGGAAGAAAGAAAGAAAGAAAGAAAGAAAGAATGAATGAAAGAAAGAAAGAAAGAAAAGAAAGAAAGAAAGAAAGAAAGGGAGGAAGAAAGAAAGAAAGAAAGAAAGAAAGAATGAATGAAAGAAAGAAAGAAAGAACGAAGGAGTCTGAAAATAGATAACATTTTGGTATTATGGAGAAAGAAATTAAAAGAAAGTCTAAGAATAGACAAAATTCGGGACTTAAGAAAGAAAGAAAGAAAGAAAGAAAGAAAGAAAAAAGAAAAGAACGAAGGAGTCTGAAAATAGATAACATTTTGGTATTATGGAGAAAAGAAATTAAAAGAAAGTCTAAGAATAGACAAAATTCGGGACTTAAGAAAGAAAGAAAGAAAGAAAGAAAGAAAGAAAAAAATAAAGAAAACTCCAAAAAGTGGAATTGTGGAGAAGTAAAAAAATTTAAGAATCATAAAAATTCGATGGATTCAAAAAAGAAGGAAGAAATGAATGAAAGACAAGAAGAAAATGAAAAAAAAATAGTATTGAATATCGGAAGAAGAACTTTAACCTCACTTGCGCTGCTTTAGAGTGTGAGCGAAAATCATAATGGATGATAGCATAAACAGGAAATGGCTAAAATAAACAGGTCGCAAAGGTGTCCTGAGCAGAAGGAAATGCGTGCTTGTGTGGATGCGTGCCGGAAGAAGCGTGGCCACACAAGTTGCGTGTGCACATGGCCGGAAGAGGCATGGCCACAAGAAGTTCCATAGAAGAAGAAGGCGTAGACACCTGAAGCTGCGTGAGTGTCCAAATGTTATAAAAACGGTCCAACTCTTGACCTAAGAGAGAGGCTGGCTTGAGTTTCAACGAAGATAGTGTCTCCGTCAATTCCTGTGTACACAATCCTAATCTCTGTGATTCTCCCTCACTCTACCGAATTGGCGCAACTCGAACAATAAAGATAATTATATATATTTTTATATCGAAGTGGCTCGTCACCTTATCTGAGTCCAGCAGCAAATATACAGCAGTATAATTAAAGAGAAAAATCAAAGAAAGATAAATGAAATGAAGGTTTTTCTTCATTTCATTTATCTTTCTTTGATTTTTCTCTTTAATTATATGGGAATTAATTGTAAAGAGAAAGAAAAATAAACAGGGAAATAAACAAAACACAAAGAAAGGAAAGAAAGGAAAAAGGGAGAAAAGAGAGAAGACTAATGAAAGAAAGAGCGATAATGAAAAAAATGGCCTATTGATAAACACTTGATCATACAATGAGTGGAAATCGGCAATTAAAACAGAATTGATAAATATGAAGCATACGCCGATAAACAGATAAACATTGAGCGTATTCAGATAATTATATATATATATATATATATATATATATATATATATATATATATATAGATATAGATATAGATAGATAGATAGATAGATAGATAGATAATGAACTGATCGAGATAGATAATGAACTGACAGAGATAGATATATGTTTATAAGTCTACTTTTTGTCTATGCATTAAATATTAATGTCACATCTGCTTGGATCTTTCTGCTGTGTATTTAGAAATTCTGGATAAAATTAAAAGAATCTGCAATGTTATTGATCCTAACCTGCTATCTCGGTTTCATTCAAACTCCTGCCGCCGTTATATAGTTTCTCTGTACTTTTTTCTATAAATATTTCCATGGTAATTCTTTTTATGGCATTTAGACTTTATCAATTTAAGCGGACGGGATTGTTGGCAAAGGTTCATCATTTTACATTTCGATGAAACTCTAATTTCTATGCTAATATTTTCTTCCCTCGCACTTCTCACTTGTGGAACTCTCTTCGTGTTTCCTGCTTTCCAGTCAACTTTGATTTTCACAAAGTTAGATGCAATCTGAATTGTTGTCTTCTGTCTTCTTAATTCTCTTCTTTTATTGTTCTCTCTTTTTCAAATTGTCTTAGTAACTCCTTGCGTCATAGTGGCTTTATTGCCTTACCTGTGGTGAAATGATTAAATAAAAGAATTGTTATAACAATATTGTGTAGTAAAAGATATCTGATGGATAGGAGATACCTTTTTACTCTGGATGTTTTTAGGCACAATAAGAGATTAACAAGAACAAAATACTACTACTACTACTAATAATAATAATAATAAGGATGATGTAGAAAAACCACGTACTCATCAGTGGCTAATAATAATAATAATAATAATAATAATAATAATAATGATAATAATAATGATAATAAGGCTGATGTAGACAAACTCCGTACTCATGAGTAGCTAATAATACTAATACTATTAATAATAATAATAAAGAAAGCTAACAAGTTCAAAATAGAGTTTCAAATGGGGGAAGAAATACAAGTAAAGCATAATACACCTAATGAAGCTGTAAAATACTTAAAAAAAAGAAAGCAGAGGTAAATGCAACCGACCAGATACAGAAATGATGGCAAGATAAACAGCTTCAGGGTCAATACTCTGCCCGTACCAGACAAGTTGATGTAGACAAATCCCGTACCCATCAATGGCTACGTAGTGCAGGGTTAAAAGCTGAAATCGAAGATCAATGCTCAAGATCAATGCTTGCTAAGTAGAAATCATCAAGCACACATACTGAAAAATTGTGTTAGTCCAAAATGCAGATTCTGTGATAAATATTTAGAAATAATTGACCATCTTGTATTAGGTGGCACGGTAATGGTACCTAATGGATATAAAACACAGCACGGCAGAGTGGGCCAATTGCAGAGGAAAATCTGCAACACTTACGAATAGGAAACTGCAAGAAATTCGTATGATCAATACCCAGGCCTGGTTACGGAGATAGGACCTGTAAAAAATTTATGGGACTACACAATACAGGCAGACAGAACAATCACCCTGACATCGTAATTACAGCCGGCAAAGACAAAATGTGCCTCCTTAATGAATATGGCAGTCCCCGCAGACTGCAATGTATCGTTGAAGATCTTTAAAAAACTATCAAAATACAAGGACTTTGAAATCGAAATCTAAAAAATGTGGCACATGAAAACATTAACAATACCAGTTTTAACTGGAGCCCTTGGATTGATTGGAAAAGATTCCAATAGACTCATTGAAGGGATTCCTGGCGGCCCATACCTTAAAGAAATACCAAAAAAAATTTTACTCACAAGTACAGCGCACACCTTACGATGACCTTTTTCTACGTAGAATATATATAACTGCTCTGTGGAAAATGTCATGATGCCATCTCTAACCTTATGTCTCTAATTGGGACCCAGAAAAAAGTTAGTATACACCAAAAATCAAAGGAAATAATAATAATAATAATAATAATAATAATAATAATAATAATAATAATGATAATAATGATACAAAATAAGAATATACTTTATTTTTTATGTGAGAGAGGAAAGAAAAGATTCATTCTTAACATAGATATTTTTTTGAAAAGCTGGTCAACATGTACAAGGCTCAAGAGCCACCTGAGGTAGATGCTTACAGTGTAAGAAACACGGTTTATAGGGATATCTGGCGAAGATAACGGTTTGCTCGAGACAATGAACACGTTAAAATTGTAGTGACTAATAAAACATTTCGTTGCGTGTCGTTTCCATAAAACAGTGGTTCGTCGGAAGAAGCTACTCGAGTGGAACTTACATCTCCCCAATGGAATACGAAGGGAAGGTGGGTGGTTTGCTACAATGGGCGTGGTCTAGCCAGCCTTAGCCTTGAAGGTTAGACCTGCTGGGAGTAAGGAATGTAGCTCATCTGAACACTTTCTATGGAATTTGCGATAGAATAGCGAGAGATTTGCGACGTTCTTTCCGTCAGAAACGGATTGCATGGTGAAAAATAATTCGTCACCCACAGGGAGGGGGAACGATTTTGGACTCTATTGAGAATGGAAAGTGTAAAAAAAAATAGAGTACTCCTACCTTATATGGGCAGGAGCTGTCCATATATGATCTGGTTGAGGATAGCAAAACTAATCAGTTAACTACTGGAACAGTACAGAGAACCAACCGTTTTCCCAGCATCTTTACTATGTACGACTTTCATTTAAGTTCTGAGTTAAGTTTAAGTCCCAAGAGGCACTCAAGTCAATGCGTGTATTGGGCGATTAACAACAACAATAATAAAATAGAACATTTTTGTTTGAATGTTTGGAATGAGAAGTTAACTTTCTTTATATTATTTATGTGCAGTTTGTTGTCTTCATCTTGTAATTTTCAGAAAGGTTTCGACCGTTGTGTCCTCCAACCATCCTCAGGTGCTTGTCGATCCCAATAAACCCCATGGATTTCAAACAATCTATTAATTAATCTACAGGGCGAGATGGTTCTCGTTACGCTGTCGACCTCTTGGTGGATCTTGTCTAGTTCTTTATTTAGCATTACTCGGTTATGGCTCTCCCCTTTTCCACTGATCCCAAGTCTGCGTTACCTGGTCAAGGAATTGAGTTCGCCAAATTCAGAAATCAACGCTTTAATCTAATAATCTATTGTCCTGTGGGACAATTCTAAGTATACCATTCTGACTATCGGGATACTGATTCACTCTCCAAAGGATTGAGCCCAATTGAAATGTAAGTTATATATATATATATATATATATATATATATATATATATATTCTCTCTCGCCTCCCATTACACTCTCACTTCCGGTGGTCTTGTATACTGGAGTAGTTGTCTTTGTCTTTTACATCCTTCCACTTATCTGGAATTCATTCAAACAGTCACGTATCTATGTCAGTTGAATTTGCGATTTATTTTGTGTCAATATTGTTGTATTTTTGTGTATTTATTTTGCTTTCTGTACATGAATTCTCGTCCGTTTTTTTTTTATTTATTTTCGGGATCGGTGTCGTGGGAACGCCAGCATTATGGCGTAGTCCCAGCTTTTTGAACTGACAACTACTGCAGCAAGCCCATCGGCGTGGGAAGGAAATAGACCCCAAGGAAGGACCAGAGTATATATTACAATGATCTAAAAGAATGAATTGAAAAATTTGTGTCCGGAAATGAATTGTTTCCAGTGCCTTCGCTTCTCGAAGCGTTGAGCACCAACACAATATCGCTGTTAACGACGGAAGTTAAATCTCGTAAATTTATCAGCGTCAACAGGAAAAGCATGGCGGAGGCCCTGAAGAACCTCAGTATTGGGGCCAAAATGATGGCACGGCGAAGTAACGTAATGTGAATATTTTACTTCAAACTGAAGATGCTGCAAAATCTTTAACCGGAAGTATCCTCACAACGAAGTCACTGAGGCTTCAAACAGAGCAAATGGGGACGAGAAAACTAGACTAACCCTATTTGGTTTACCCCTATATATTTCCGAGGACCACGTGGGCCTTTTCTTTTCAAAATTTGGGGAGGTGGATGTGCCAACTGTAAATAGTAAAGGTGGAATTGCCACTGGTGATGTTGAAATTATACTCAATGTGAAAAGGAAAAAAAATATGGAGATACCCATTATTCTGACCCGTGGAAGCCATCACATTTATGTTGTTGAAAGCTGACCTCCTCTCTTCTGGGTCTGTGGCGAAGCTGGGCACATTTTGAATGCGTATCCTGGGAAGAGAACACAACCACATTCGCAAGCAAGCACTTGAAAGGGAACTGCAAAAGCTGGGACAAGCATATAGGAGCTTGCAGTACCAGTTTAATTAGTTCCCAGGCGAAGCCCGTATTGCAAATGACACGTATTACAAAGCATTTTCCTACTTAAATTAATAGAAGATTAATTAATCCGTTTCTGTTCCCCCAAAGCATTCAAAATGTCTATTTTAGAATTTTAAAACATGCAGAATGGACAATAAGAAATGAAATCACCAAAAGTACAAGTAATAAGAACATAAAATAGAATGAAAGAAATAGACAGGTTTTATTAAGATACAAACTTTTCATAAGAAAATTGCTGGCGTTTTTATTCAGAACTTAAGAACTTTTGTGCCATTTGATTCGCTTTTGGTAACTGCAAGTCATTCTTTAGAAACTTATCAATAAAAATCTGTTTTGTTCTTGATTCGCAAATGGCATAAAAATTTTTGTTGAACAAAGCAGCCACTTATTTTTCTGTCATTTTCCCAGAAAGTCGTGCTGTTTTTTTACATATCGCCATCACTTCTTTGATCGCATTCGTGGGCGGGGGTTGATCTTCCGACACACTTTCCATCTTGGCTCGTTTCTGTATCTCCTCCATGTTTTGATGCTCGTGAAGCAGCTGAAGTTCCTCTGTCGTCAGCACCTATCCGTGCGCGTCAACGTCGTTAATCCAAAGAAGTAGATTCCCCATCTCCTCATGGATATTCGTCATTTGCCTAGACAGCATGGAGACACTCTTTCCTGGTGTAGCACTCTTTATCCCATCCTTCTACTTCAGGATGGTGCAGATCGTTGACGTCGTTCAGTCCTATTGCCTGAATGAGCATTACACTTACCCCTCCCTCGTATTTTTTCTGTTAATTCTTTCTTCAATTCTAATGTAATTACTTTTTTTCTTATTACCCTTAACTTTAACACTTATTATCTTCAAATCCATGGTTGCATAAATCCAAAAAAAATGCACGTTTCACAGAAAATTCCCTAGCACAAAACGATCGAGATGTTACCGCTACAAAATGAATCCCTGAATTGAACCAGGTGTTGGTGGTTGATAGCTACAGGGAAAGGGGGGCAATCGATAGCGTTGGTAGGAGACGTTATCTGTGATAAGTATTTGGAAGAATTTTCTCCAATAAAATAAATAAATGTTCTAGACGTCAGGCATTCACAGATGCGCTTCACTTTGCCTTTGACCGTGTTGTTTCTTAGAAAAAGAAAACGTCAAATGGCAATGCATCCCCTTACTTCAGCCGCCGACTGCTTCCGTGTATACGACGATTGCTCATACTGAGAATTTTTACTCGTCCTATGATACAAAAATGCTCATGAATTGCAGCTCGTAAAGCAAGGTGGTCGTATAATGATGCACTTTTAATACGAGGTTCTACTAAATATATATATATATATATATATATATATATAGAGAGAGAGAGAGAGAGAGAGAGAGATAGATTAACCTAAAGAGCCAGGCAAGGTAGGTTTGCCTGGCTCTTTAGGTTTGAGGTTAAATTTGCTCTACTTAGGGTATTGAGCACTTTGATTAGTTATTTTTACTTTACTCGTGTCGGGGGTCTTTATCTTTGGATTCTGAGCTTGGATTCTGGTCGATTGTTTTCGCCTGAATTATATGTTCTTACTTCTTTCTTTTTTTATTCCTTATTATTCCTTAGGTATTGGTTTGTTCATTTACAAGCCAAAACACCTAAGGTTTTACCAGACGGGTATACTTACTTATATTCATAAGATTATTATTATATAGATAGATACTAGTGTACTCCTGTCATAAAAATTGACGGCGAGAAGGAATGTATTGTAAGTAATATGTATTATATTTTTAGTAATTTTTGTTTAATCTAAGTACAAATTTTGATTTAAACTAGTTCGTTGTTAACGTTAATAATTGAACAGTAAACAATTTATAATCACCCCTGGATAAAATATCTGTATTTTAAAGTATATAAAGTTGGATTATTTTTTTGTCTAGATTGCAAATGCTACAGTGAGCATTATTTTTTCGAAAATTAGTAAAAATCTTTCTAGTCGGGTTTTTGTTAAATATCAAAATTCGGAGTTTTGCGATTCGATACAATAACATAAAATATCATTTCGTGTTCGTAATTCGGCCCTAGAAAAATGCCACGATTTTCATTGAAAGAATAAAATCCAATAGAAAAAAAAACAACATAGTATAAGCAAATAAACAATTTATGAACGTATGTGAGAAAGAGTGAAATGTTGTTATATGTGTGTTTGTTTGAAAGAGTTAGTACGTGTATGCGTGCTTAGTAGTAACGGAGGATACTAGAGATAGATAGAATTTAGTTCTTACTGTGAACTGTGTCGCCGTAGTTTGGAACGGTCTCTTTTAAAATTTGTAAAACAAATATTTAACACGACTAATTTTGCCCGTAGCCCATGTCTGTCTCATTTTTTTTATTTAACTATAGTTTTTTTTTTCTTTTCAAAAACAAATATATCTTGAATCTGGGCGGTGGCTCAACGTCATTTTGCACAATTCCCCTCAAGTGTTACACAGGAAAAAAATGAAAACAGCCCCTGAATTGTTACACCCCAAAATTGCAAACTTTATATATTTATAACATTATATATAAATATAAAGATGAACACTGAAGTCAACACTTAGAGGCAACACGCTGTTTCATGCTAGACGCACTCGTTAGGCCTTAATATTTCTTCATAACTTTATATATATATATCAAATATAACTTGAATTTTGAGCATGTGAGTCAGTATGTAGTTAGCGTAGTAGCATTTAGCGTGTGGACATGAATGGAGACTTGACTTCTGTGGGTCTCATGTCAAAATCTAGAGCACTGCCCTTCAATTGTTACTTAAAAAACTTATATATATATATATATATATATATATATATATATATATATATATAAATAAATGTGGTGTAGTTCAATTAGTAAAAAAAAACGCACTCTCTTAAATATTCAAAAAATTTCAACCTTAGCGTTGCGACTGCATGCTCCAAAAGTTTTTGTCCGTTAATAATGGGACATTTCTAAAAAAAAAAAACATATTTCGATTCGCATTAAAATTTTCGTCTCTGATGCTACCTGGATTTACTAAAAACAAAATAATTTTCATGCCCGAGGATGACTGAATGTAAAGTGGAAAGTACTAGCAGATTAAAAAAAAAAATCCGTTTAAACATAAAAAATAAATAACTGTCGGACTTTGTCCATTACATAAAGTGTGACGTCATTTGTTTACATTTGGATACGCATCGAGCAGATATGAATGTACGAGAGAAAACCATGGAGAATTGTAGTTTAAAAACAGTAAAATCGACATTGCTAATCGAAACGCGACTGTGTGGCTAATTCGGTAAAGCACGTCAGGCTATATGACGGTTCTGTATAGGATAGAGGTTCGATTCCTGTCAAAAGGACGCATATTTTCTATGAATATTTCTCGGACATTCAGACCGGTAAATGTCGTTAATACTGTTTATTAAAAACAGAGCATTTACTTAAATATTTGTATCTATAAAAAGAATGTATAAACATAAAAAAATGTCTTAAAATACATACATATACAACACACACACACACACACACGTACATATATATGGAGAGTTTAATGATGCAAATTAAAATTTAAATCTAACCTAAACAGTTCTGGTCGGATAATTAATAGCAATGGGAGAAAAAATAAACATGTCGCAACGAAGGCTAGGTGAAGACATCACAGTCTAAAGCAACAGATAACAAAGAAAAAATCCTTAAATGTAATACGGCACAGACGCACGCACGCACACACACATATATATATATATATATATATATGAAGAAATATAGTCTTAAGATGTGCTATATTTATGGGATAAAGTGCTCAATATAAGAGATAGAGCATGTGTAAATGTATAATGAACACAGAAGTCAACACTTAGAGGCGACAGCCTGTTTCATTCATCTAGCATGAAACAGACTGTCGCCTTTTAGTG
The DNA here is from genome assembly GCA_903632075.3 of Acanthosepion pharaonis. Classification (NCBI taxonomy): domain Eukaryota; kingdom Metazoa; phylum Mollusca; class Cephalopoda; order Sepiida; family Sepiidae; genus Acanthosepion; species Acanthosepion pharaonis. The sequence continues at coordinate 843,126 of CAHIKZ030004191.1, forward strand.
TTGACTTCTATATTCACTTATATATATATATATATATATATATATATATATATATGATAGAAATTATTAGGAGGATTTGATAATTATAATTAAGTAATTCATCGAATCTAGATGAAATCTCAACAGAATGCAGAATGCACTGGACGGCCGTTTCGTCCTATATTTGAGTGAACGACGCTATATCGAGTCTGATTTGAGACTTCTTCGTCCCTGGGGACCGCAGCAACAGTTGGTATGGCGTTTGCATGATAACGTAACTGTCAGGATTTCAATTCTCCGTAGTGGATGCACACTGCTGATGAGTCCCAAATATAGGACGAAACGGCCATCCAGTGCTTTCTGCATTCTGTTGAGGTTTCTTCTAGACTCGATGAAGTACTTAATTATTTTTTATATATATATGTGTGTGTGTATGTATATATGTAAAATTTGTGGCAGATATTAAGATTTCAATAATCCTATTTCTAAATTGTTTTATATCTATTCCCCGCACAAAATGAAATTAAACATTGACTTTTAAATTAAAATAATTTTGTATTTTTTTCTTTTTGATTGTAAATATTTTTTAAAATCAGATCGAACATACATTTATATAAAAATGTTAGAATCTATTGTTTCTGATTGGTTTAGTTTGGTTTGGTTTGGTTTGGTTTACGGCATATCAACCTCAATGGGTTATTTAATGCCTACAAGATTTTTATTGTTGGTTATATTTTCTATCTATCTATCTATCTATCTATCTATCTATCTAAGTATATATTGGTTTGGCTTGGTTTGTTTTATGACATATCAACCTCAATGTGTTATTTAATGCCGACAAGTTTTTTTATTACTAGTAATATTTTGTTTTGTCAAAAATCGATTTCTGGTAATATTTTTCCTTCAAAAATGTATTGCTGCTATTATTTTATTTTTTCAACAAAGTATTGCTGGTAATATTTTTTTCTTCAAAAATTTATTGCTGGTAATAAGTATTTCTGGTATTAAAACCTATTTTTACACTTTCATAGTGTTTTTACCCCAGTTTCGGATTTAATTATTTGCCCATAGCTGGGACCCTAACAGGTGCTACCACCCCGGGAACACCAGTAATTAAGAAATGGTTCCACGATCCTCAAAACCTCCTGATCAGAGGCCTTGCTGCTGGACGTAGTTTATCGTTATACACAGGACGGCTATTGTTTCTGAAGTAACGGAAAATATATTTTCTGATTTATTTTGTAAAATATTCGCAGTAATGATTTTAAGCAATTGATACATCAAAATATTCAGCGTCCAGCAATAAATAGTGATATTTAGCTACCCCCGCACGAGGGTTACATGTGGCACAAGGCCGGGTTTAACGTGGGATCTCCTAGCCCGTAGGCTCGGCTAAAAATATTCCCTCTTTGAACCCGCATAAACGGGTTCAGGGGCAGTCAACCACCCCGACCGAGACTCAGCCCTTCAGATGAGCCTCGTTCGGGTTCCTCTCCTCCCGAAGGCAGAGAGTTAGACTGTTAGCCAAGTTCAGCAATAAATAGTTGGACAGCGGGCGAAATCACCAGAGCCGACATAGCACTTACACTGACCTCGGGATGGCTGCCGAATCTTCTACTGAGTAAAAATATCTTTATATACTTACCTAAAGCTACAGAAGTTGTTCAAAATTCATACGTATATCACCTGAAGAGGACCGGAGCGTACAACGGCCGAAACATCATAAAGATAGCAATAAAGGCGAGAACAAAAATAAAGAGTTACAATGATTCATCTCAGTAATATGCACTGTTCAGTTATTAACGTTAACAACTGTTTTAAATTGCAAAATTGTACATGATTAATCGAAAATTACTTACAATATATTATATATTACTTATACTACATTCCTTCTTGCCGTCAAATTTGAGGGCACCGGTGTACTAATAGCAAAATTATATATATATATATATATATATATATATATATATATATATATAAAATAAGAAAAAAAAATATTTATAATTCAGAGTTCTTAGTTTTTATTTTAAAAAAACAGTTCTCAGTAAGATACGTAGGGCTTGATCTCATCCATTAAGAATCCAAAGGATGTCAAATTCTATATAGGATGTACAAAAATGATTTTTTAAAAAATAAGATTTAATCAACTTCCTTCAATATTAATGAATATCGTAATCAAACATCCCTGTCTAAATATTTTTGGCTTATTACGGTATACAATAAAACACCAACAGTAAAATGGAAATTAATAAAAAAAGTAAGAACATGCAGATCTTTAAATGACCCATGTCCTTTGTGAAAAGTTACATGTTATTAAATTTCTAAAAGATAAACATTTATTAAATCAAAGGAATGCAGATATTGTCAAATATTTTCCTGAAATAATAATTAATTTATTGATAAGAAACTAGTATATTTTTAGTAATCATAGATAAAATAATTTTATAAATACGAAATTAAATTATAATATATTAATTTTACAGTACTATATATACATTATTAGTTAATATAAATGAAGTTAATAATTTATATTTGTAGGAAAAATATTAATATTAAAAATATGACTTTTATCATAATTAATTAACCCTTTAAGAAAATCTTAATATTTATAAAACTAGTAATTAAATAAAAAAATGAAAAGGCCAAATATATTGTCACTTAAACCCAGGTGATGTATAAAATAAGGGAGAATAAATAAAAGAAAAAAAAGAGAATTAGTTGTCAATTGAGAGACACCCCAGACCCCACCTTAATTTGACCGAATTTACAAGCACAATAGATGACGATACAAGAGTTAGCTTAGAACCTGAACACCCCTAAATAATACTAAAAATTAAAATTCTTTAACCTGACCAACAAAATATTAAGATTGTCTACACTAATTTTAAGTAAATCAATTTCTTAGAAAGTTTTACTTAAAATAGTTTGATAATGGAACGAAACTCTGTATTGTAGATTTAATTTTAAAATCAATCTAGATTTGGAGTTATCCGTTTTGAAACATAGGATGTTCTGTTTCACGAGGAATTATATTTAAACATATATATATATATATATATATATATATATATATATATATATATATATAATTATTTTAAAAAATATGATTCCTTCGCTGCATAAGAGTTCTCATGTTTCAAAAACGAGAGCCAAAAAACCGCTATATAATTACTGAAATTAAACTGAATTAAAGTATCAAGCCCTGTTTCATCCTCAAGCGAAAATTTAGGAATAACCAATCTTGAAATTTACGTATCTTTATAAGCATGTTCATTCGCAAAATTAATTACTATGGAAAGGGCTGAGGCGGCCGTTTTGGTAAGGGGTCTAAGAGATAATTTTTATCCACACATCAGTCACCTTCGAAAAGAGGTCAAGCCGAGGTAGGGTGGGGCTATCCATTTCAAAGCGAATGATGGCATTCATGTGCGCACATCACGTGGTCTGTCACAGCGAAAGATAGCTTTTGGCATCATAGTATGTCGTTAAGTGTCTAGAGAATTTTGTTTTATTTTATTTATTTATTTGTTTATCCTTTTATTTATTTATTATTTTTTTTAAATTTTTTTTTTTAAAGGGCTGTTTCTTCCTTAAACGCGTTGAAAATTTGTTGATGTCGACAGAAAACCGTTAACTCATGTCTATGGTTTAATAAATTTTCATTATTTAGAAACTTAATAATGTGTAGTTTTTCAACTTCTGTATGGGGCACAGTTTTGTAATAATAAAAGCAAAAATAGTAAAGAACTCCGGATTATTTAGCTAACGTGTTCTTTCCTATTTTTATACATATCTGCGTATATATATATATATATATATATATATATATATATACCCAAGTACAGGATTGGTGTATACGGAATGAACTCCAATAACCAACAAATACTATTCTTAAAAGAGTGCTCAATACAGAGTAGAGCAAATATAATCATTCATTCGAAAATTATAACATAAGTATGTTATAAAATCACTGCAAAAATAGCCATTTTGTTTCAACCCTTCTGGTATCATTTCAAGTGATGGTGTTCTTAATAAGACATATATATATATATATATATATATATTATATATATATTATTATAGTATTATATGCATTGATTTTGTGAAGTCTAGTTTCCTTTAATTGAATATTGACTCGTATATGCTGATTGTTCTCTGCTTTTAATCTTTGTCCGTCCTCCCTACATAGCGTCGCAGTGATATGATAAGGATGTATGACATCCTCCTGGATCGGCTTTAACATTGGTCGGGCAATAAATACGTGGATTGGTAGAAAGATGACAGTTTTTCGCATACAGATATCTGTTTTGCAAACCTTTAACAAATACACGTTATACACAAATAGATGGGCCATTTTGTGGGGTCAATTGACTTAGTTTTAACAAATTGTAATGTTTTATACCGAACATTGGCCTCCAAAATATCTGTCGGGTATTACTTGTCGCTCAGAACTTTCTCAAAAAATTCTTTTTTCTGAATTAAAGTTTTTTTTGTGTGTGTCTGTGTGTGTGTGTGTGTGTGTGTGTGTGTATAATACCAGGACCCGATGGACCAAGGACTTAATCTAGTTAATGCTTTCTTATGTTCAACAAAACTCCAGTGGGTATCAGTCCGCCTGTGAAGGTTGGTTTCCGGTATGCCGATGTGAGAAAACCAGAATCCGTTCCGTGTGCCCGGACGTGCAGAGAGGAAAGGACATCATTCCTTCATTTTTCACATGTAAATTGCAAATCCGAGTGTAACGTGTTAAATGCCCTAGTCTCAATCTCGTTATCGAACTGACAGGTGTCATCGATTTTGAGTTCTTTAATCAGGCAGTTATGCGCCATGCGAGATACACGCTTAGGCGATGATGTAGCTTTCGATACATGACTGACGAGGAGTAGGCTACTATTTCTTCCTGCGGTAGACCGGTTGCCATACAAGGCTATAGAACCCAGTCTTCTAAGGCTATAGAACCCGTTCTCCTGGTGGCTGATGTAGAAGAAGAGGATTCTTACTTTTCCCAAGGGTATTAGCACGTAAGTGAATGTAATAGATTCGATTGGAATTCGAACTCGGCTCTCTGATTTCTTCATCCGATCCGCTATCCATTACACCACCGTCCCCACTCCTTTAGTTCTCGCAAGTAAATCTTCCTCGTAAAATCAGCAAATATATTCGGCCTCAAAGAACTACCCAAAGGTATCCTGTCTATATAGTGATTATATCGCTAAATTCCATTGATACTGTGGTGGACTTCATCTACTCTATGAGGACGGCTTCGGGAAAATGATGTGGGGACAAAAGACTACAGTAAATGTTACCTGGACAAATACCAATAACCTGTAATGAAGGTGTCCAGATAAATAGACTGCGGATGCCGAATGAGCTCGTGAACCTATCAACAGAACGGAAAGGATTTTTATGCATATAGTTGGCAAAGTGCAATATCTCATATCGCATCCGTATACCTTTCCAGCACCGACGTACTGTTACCAACTTAGATAAAATTCTCACGGAAGGGAACATTGTCTTTCCTCCATTCGATAGTTATTTCCCTAGTTAGCTCGCAGGAGAGTTACGCCTTGCGAATCCCTCAAAAATAATAGACTATCCACTTTTGACCGAGTGGAAAGACGTAAATGACATATCAGATATTCTGATTGGATTCAGGGAGAAAATGATAAGTGTTCTGTCAATAACTTATGTATTATTGACTATTTCATTTTGACTGTGTGGAAAGAAATATCAAAGACGCTACTTGGTTTCAGTAAAAAAGAAAGAAAGAATGAAAAAAAGAAAGAAAAAGTGTTTAACATCTCATGCCCATACCTCATAAACAATAGACTATTCCATTTTGATTGTGTGGGAAGAAATATCAAAGACGCTACTTGGTTTCAGTAAGAAAGAAAGAAAGAAAGAAAGAATGAGTGTTTAACATCTCATGCCAATACATCATAAACAATAGACTATTCCATTTTGCTTGTGTGGGAAGAAATATCAAAGACGCTACTTGGTTTCAGTAAGAAAGAAAGAAAGAAAGAAAGAAAGAAAGAAAGAAAGATAGAAATAAAGAAGAAAGAAAGAAAGAAAGAGTGTTTAACATCTCATGCCAATCCATCATAAACAATAGACTATTCCATTTTGATTGTGTGGAAGGAAATATCAAAGACGCTACTTGGTTTCAGTAAGAAAGAAAGAAAGAAAGAATGAAGGGAAGGTAGAAGTATTTAAAGTCTGTTACAATGAAATGGAAATAGTTGTCACTTTCAATTCTTTCCATAACTTTTATTGGAATATTTCGTTGAAGTTGTTAAACTCGCATAATCAGCGATACGATAAGGGAACTTCTGCGGTTATTTTATTTTTCCGTAGAATTGGCCATTAAGTTGCGAATTATAATTCGTCAGTAAATTTAGCTAGGAAAACCATGACCTCACTTTGCTAGTTAGTTCCTTACTTAGTTTGCTCGACCGTTACGCTTCGCCATTACTATTTTATAGCTGGTTTAGAGGTAAAAAAATTAAGGAGATCTAACCACGAAATAATATAATTGTAATTATGCTATAATGCGCTTATTTGAAATTTTACATTCTATTAATATATATATATATATATATATATATATATATATATATATATATATATATATAAAAGGTGTCCATAAAGTTTCGTGTGAACATTAAAAAACAATATAACTTTATTTGTATTTGCGATATAAATAATTTGTAAAAAAGATTAGAAAAAAGTAAATCTATATTTTTTAGGGTTTTATTGAAATTTTATTTAAGTTTTCACATGTCCTCCATCGTTAACAATACAAAGAGTAATACGATTTTGCAGTTTACGGAAAACATTTGCCAACTGATTTATAGTCATGCCTGAAATCACATTAGCTATTTTAGCTTTCAAATCTTCTAATGAACTAGTTTTGGTTGCATACACAATTGTTTTCACATGTCCTCATAAAAAAATCTAATGGAGTCAAATCTGGCGAACGTAGAGGCCAATAAAATGGTCGACCCCTTCCGATCCATTTGTTAGGAAATTCCTGATTTTGAAACTCTCTAACACGCAGAGCAAAGTGACAAGAAACTCCATCTTGTTGAAACATTGTATTATAACATTTCTCACAGATTATTTCTATCGCAAATACAAATAAAGTAATAAATTTTTAAAGTGCACACGAACTTTATGGACAACCTGTATATAGTAATTACAACCTACACTTGCAATGGGTCAAATTTAGTATATATATAAAAAACAGTACTACTCCTTTAGTGGCGTTTCACAGCCGACTGATTCTGCAGGCGAAAGTGTGTTTGTTCAGGCATGGAAGGTTTACTTCAGTCTGGTTTATTGCCAGGTTACATCAAAGGAGTGCCAACGTTTCTCGTGATGTTCAAAATGGCTGGAACATTTCCGGTCTGGCCTCGTGTACGCTTCTGTAAGGGGAATTGCAGTCTATGTTTATCGGTCTTCTTTACTCCGTTAGGCATTCAAAATGGTACAGCTCTTGTTTTCATGAGTGTCAAATTCTCCAAACCTCCTTTCTTCATTATGTGTTCCAGAACCTTGCTATGTCTCCTATCAGGCCGATAACACTAGCTCTTGTTTGATCATCGATGTTAAGCAATGTCAAGCAAGATCAGTATTTAGATGAGAGACTGCGAGGTAAACCCCCGGTACCGTAATCAATCTCACTCCTTTAAATACATCAAAAACGGTTGATAATCCGTAAAAAAAAACAGTCAATCAAATATCGCTCGCGTTTTGGCTATCGTTAACCAGGTTACTCGCTGTTTCCCTCTTGCATTTAGTATATCCGTTCAGTATCAAATTCGTCAAGTCCTTTTAACTCGTTAAGTGACCTAGAAATTGTAACTGTCTCTTTGTGATTCTAAGCACCAGTGTTCATTTTGTTCGCATTTTCCCTTAAAACTTCCTAATTGCTGACATGTTCTGACTATGGTATTCCTAACATTCATCTGTAAATCCAGAAGCAGTTTTAGCCTTGGAAATTGTTATATATACCTTATCTATGAACATTAAAGGGTATGTCTCAATCCTCATCAATACGTTGGACCCTATTGTAAGTGGGGGTAATATGCGGTCTAAGTAGTTCACCACTAGAAGTGGTTTACCTAATTCACGGCGCTGGCGAGTATTGTATCTTGTTGATCATATAAAGATTACCATTTCATTTCCAACATCCATTTTGGTTATTCCTAATTCAGTAACCTTTCCTAGATTAAACACCTATCTATCTATCTATCTATCTATCTATCTATCTATCTATCTATCTATCTATCTATCTCCGTGTCTTCATTATTTATCTACTTATATATCTATACACGTCACTTCATTATCTATTGTTATATACCGTACCTATGAACACTAATGGGTATCTTCCAATCGTTATTAATACATTGGACACTATTTTAAGTGGGGGTAATATGGTGTTTAAGTAGTCCACCACTAGAAGTGGATTACCTACTTCACGTCGCTGGCGAGTATTGTATTTTGTTGATGTTATAAAGATTACCATTCTATTTCCATTTTCAACCCCCGTTTTGGTTATTCCTAATTCAGTAACCTTTTCTAGTAGGATCCCTATTATAGTTTTCGCTCTCTGTTAAAATACTTCGCAAAAAGTTAAAATTTCTGTACTTATTTGATTTTGATGTTACAAATTCATAGCTCTCATCATGAGACGTTGCTCAGGATTCAGTCAGTCAAGTGCCAGAAATGATAGGGCTTGGGTGATCACGTCTCTGTCGACCCATGGCATACTAGGTAGAAGATATTCTTTCAGTCGGCTGCCAACAAGAAATGGTCAATATAAGCGGTACCAATTACTCTGGGTACATGACAACAGCCTTCACAAACTGGAATAGAACGGTACAAGACGATTACATCATCAAAAAAACAGCATCGGTCTGCTTACCCTATATGAAAGGCTTATCGAAAAAGATAAAAAGATCTGTCGTTCATATAACATCAGAGCAACCTTCAGGAATGGTTCAATATTACGAAGACATCTCTTCCTAGTAAGACCACCTATAGAAGAGAACATGATTAACGATTGTGAGTACTCCATCAGCTTGGCATATATCAAGGAGAAATATATCCTCCTTTAAGATAAGACACCATAAGACCGTAATCTAGTCTGTCCTGCCATTTAACCCATATCTTGGGAGTGAAGTGATGAATTGATACCTTACATTACACCCAACGCGCATTATTCGATTGAAAAGAATCTTTTTAATCATATGGTCAGTAGTTTTAATATCTTTAAATAGGATTCAAAATATTTGGTGCAACTGAAGAAAAATATTGCGAAATCATTTAACCAGTCGCGATTTCTTAGCAAAATGATTTTATTTGTAAGTAATTACTTCAACATCTGTCTATATTTCCGAGATGAGGTATTGTGACTATTTACACTATTTTCATTATTCGGACTGCTGTCCTCATCTTGATTGTCATATTTACGGCGTTTCGGTTGTTGTACGCTATGGTCTTCTTCAGGTGATATACGCTGGACTTTCGAATCGAACCATTTATTTAGTCCACTGGGGTAGATTGTTCTAGTTCCAAGTGCCATGCCTTTTTCTGGATATCTCAGTTTTCAGTTAATTCCCTTTAGTAACTCAAGTTTTTTTTTGTTTGCCTCTGATGTGCCCAAATACTGAAATCACAACTCTTTGGGTCAAGTCACTAGATTACTTCTATCAACCAGTGACTTGACCCAGAAATATAGACAGACACTTATTAGACACATTTTTAAAAATAGAAAGCTGATTATTATTACTCTTAGGTGCCTAATAAAATTAGATAATGGGACTTTCTTTTTCTTTTTTCAGCACCCTCCACACAGTTGAAGATTTTAAGACCACATTATTTCTTCATATTGCACCGTTCCCTCAGAGCTCAAACAGAAACAGTATCTTTTTCTCACACTTCTTGTCAGTGAAATTCGTTTCCGGCTTTTTGCTTTCCAGTCAACTTTGATTTTCAAAAATTTAAATGCCATGTCAACCGTCATTTACTGTCTTCTTGATTCCACTTCTTTTCTTCTTTCTCGCTCCTTATTGTTATTATTTCATGAAATAAGACTTTATTGCCTTGCTTGGGGGTGAAATGAGTAAAAAAGTATTCAGTTGATTCATGTTTTCACTTGCACACACTGGAAATTCCTTGAAGCATTGTGAATTTTGAAATTCCATCGTATATGATCTGAAGAAGGCCGGAACGAACAGCGGCTGAAACGTCGTAAATATGACAATAAGAATGAGGACAACAGCCCGAATAATGTAATTAGGTAAATGCTTATTTCTCTATATTTTCTCTCTGTCACTTATTCCCGTTTATTCCTGACACAAGGGCACATGGCACAGTGGATAAAGGCGTTGGTCAGATCCAATGACAGGACCCAAAGAGTGTGAGTTCAATAGCCAGTTAAGGCAGTGGAGAACTTTCAGAGGGGAATTAACAGGAGATAACTGATAATTGACATCCATCAAACATGGCATGTGGAACTAGAACAGTCTACCCCGGTGAGCGAAATAAAGGGTTCAGTTCGACATTCTAACCACCTGAAGAAGGCCGGAGCGTACAACGGCCGAAACGAAATATGGCGACAAAGATGAGGACAATAGTCTGAATAATGTAAATAATGTTGGTACCGTATAGTTTTTAATTTTCATTTACAATTGATTATATGTCATCAGCTCTCAACTTAGTATCTATGGTGGTGACACAATTATTTACTCCTGTCTTGATAGAAAGTCTGATCAGTTCCATAATGTCATATTGGCAGCTGACTTAAGCCAAAGACCTACAGTTAGATCTACTGTTAGCAGGGGAAAAGAATGGCTTGTTAATTTTAACGCCTCCCAAATTAAACTTCTCTGCATTAATCATCCGAAAGACCTCCCTCTATCTTCCATCAGTATGATTGATGCTAACCTCTGGGTGAATGACCCGTTGCATCTTCTCCAACTAACGTTCTCAGCAGTCATGAAATGGAAAGACTACATAGAATCCAATGCTAGGTCAGCCGCTAAAAAAAGTTCGTTCACTGTGTCGTGCACAACAATTTTTCTCTCCAGAATCTATCTTACATATCTATAAGTCTATCATTCATCCATGCTTAGAATATTGCTGCCACAGTTATTCCGTTACTGCTGCTATTTATTTAAAGATTCTTGATAAAATCCAAAGTATAATCAGCAATATTATTGGTCCTGACCTGGTTCCTCAGTTTCAGTCACTTTTTCACCTCCGTAAAGTTTCTTCGTGTGACCTTTCTATAAATACTTTCAGGGTAACTACTCAGATGAACTCTTCGCTATGACACTTAGACTTTATAAATTTAAGTGCAGCATTAGACTGAAAACAAGGTCTCATCAATGTACACTTGAATTGGCTAGATGTAACCGTATGTTCTATGTTAACAGTTTATTTTCTCGCACTTCTCACTTGTGGAAATCTCTTACGGCTCCATGTTTTCCGTCCAAATTTGAACTTAATCGTTAGCTGTCTTCCTGATTACACATCTATAGTTCTGACTCATTCATAATGTTTTATGCTTTCAAATTCTTTGCATCGGGTCACCTCTTGTGTCTGAGTGGCTTTATTGCTTTGTATGGGGTGATTTTAGTTAAAAAAAAGTCAAAATAGACTGAAATACATAGATAGATGGATCTGATCAGACTGATATATATATATATATATATATATATATATATATATATATATATATATATATAGGAATAGACTGCGATAAATGGATAAGAATAGACTGCGATAGATAGATAGATAGATAGATAGATAGATAGATAGGCACGAACTGAGGCAGATAAATAGACAGACAGACAAACAGATAGATAGATAGATAGATAGATAGATAGATAGATAGATAGATAGATAGATTTCAGTCACTTGTGAAACGGTATCACGTGTTGAAACTCAACATATTTTGAAAACTTGTTAGCATTTCTTCCAGTACAGCATATAAGAACTGATTTTCGAATGAGCGACGATAACGGGTTGATTAATTTTGAAGCAATTATCTGAAAAGATATTCTAGTCTGTATTAATAATGGTTGACAGTTTTTCATAAAAAAATGAAGTCAGCATTGTTATATTCTTAGGGTAACGCGTAAGATCCTGAAGCTATCGGTTGTTTAATGTTAGGAAAAATTTTGGAGTTTATTTGAAGTCACTTATAAGTTAAAAAAAATTAGTCAACGTTGCAGAAGCTGATAAAATAGGTTACACATTGACTTATGAGAACAACACTGGGTCACTGATGAAATGAAATGCCTGTTTTTGTCCACTTGCTTGAGACAGAAAAAAGCTATTTTCTGGCAGGTTAGTCACGAGTGAAGAAAAATAAATTCAATGCGACAATAGAAAAGAAAGGAAACTGACGCTCGATTCAGGATTAGAAAAAAAAAACTTGTTTCTTTCTTTGGTGAGACATAAAAGGAATTCGTTATTGAGAGTTGATGAACATAGATTTGTAAAGGAGTTTTTTTTTTTAAAAGAGAAGGATTGTTCAAGCTTAAAACTAAAAGGATCAATCGATTTGTTTAATTGATCTACTTAAAATGAAAATATTTTTTTTCTGAACACTGAAGCCGATCGGTGATTCTGCTGTCTACCGACGCCCGTCCTCTTTCTGCAAATGCGACGTAGCAAATGATTGTAGATTTGTGATGAGAGGTTCTTCTGCACGCCACGTATTCTCGTAACAATTGGCTTCAGATTCCCACTCGTTTCCCTCCTGTGCAACAATCCTTATCTGTTTAGTAGTTCCGGAATACTGGAAAATATTGAAGGATTCCTTAGGAAATTCATTGAATCAAGTCTGGAAGTGTTCCTTTTTGATGAAGTCTGCAGTTTAATTTAAAGGCGTCTTATGATTTGAAGAAGACAAGTAAAATTCTTTGATGTGTATTGGTTGATATATTGAAAAAAATTGTAATCTTCGATAATGGCTTATGTAAGCCGAAATCTTAGATTGGATTTAAACATGTATCAGTATGGTGAATGTAAATATATATATATATATATATATATATATATATATATATATATATATATATATATATATAGGAGAGGAATATATATATATATATATATATATATATATATATATATATATATCAAAAATTGATTTAAAATATGTTTTTTCCCTTTACACAGTTCTAACCATGTTTCAAAAATGGAAAATTTTTGAAACATGGTTAGAACTGTGTAGCGGAAAAATATATTTTAAATCAATTAATTTATAATATTAATGCTCTGTAAATTTACATCGAGCACTATTTTGTAAAAATAAAATATCTGTAAGAACACCAGATTATATATCTTACTGTTCTTTCTTTATATATATATATATATATATATATATATATATATTGAATAGAAGAAAGGTTTTTAATAACGTATCTCGAATGTGTATTAATGGTAAATTTCATAGCAATCGTCGTGGTAATTGTTCGAGACAAATAAGAAGTTAAGTTCTCGAATGTCCATTTCTAGCGAGATAATCCCTCATAGTTTATTTTGAGTACATGTTACAATTCTCTTTGTGTATATTCTTCAAAAGTAGTGACTTTTCAGCCACGGTTCCATTGTTAAAGATTTGGGCAAAACGTTCGGCTCCTTCTATCTCACCAAGAATTGCCAGACACTTCCTGCCATGCTTCAACTTTCTGCGAGTCGGATTAGACCAAACATGGCTTATTTCTGACATATCTTGGCTGAAACTACTCAGTCCCTTTTTTTCCAACATTGATACAGTTCGAAATCGGGGAGGGGATAACACGATTGACTCTGTCCTATAGATGCAATATTACAAATATATCACTCTAATATCATTTATTCCATAGAGAATATTTAGATAAGATCCACTTTTTTTCCGTTCCTTCTATTCAGGCCTGTACACAGTGGATACGCCATTCTATGTCCTCAAGATCGAAACACCCTTATTTTCTTCATATTACAAATGTAATGCGAAAGACAAACACTACTATTTCGCGAAACAGTCTACCGCGTAGGTGCCTATCAGATTGCGACAATATTTACATCTTCAAATAAATGGTCAATCTTTATCTATCCTCCTTATCCTCATAAACGTCACTTACTACCACCTCCTTTTTTTATTCATACTATACACCGTATTCATTATTATTGAATATAACCCACTATTATGTGAGGTTCTTGAAACTTTTATTGGGTGATGTTTATAAGACTGTCGAATTCCATTATTATTTTTATCGCAGCAAGAACTTTCTAGAATTGTTAATTTTATTCGACCAACCTCCCGCTGTTTGAAGACGTGTACTCAGACTCTGATGATGGCCGCTGGTGTCTGGAGCACCAAAACAAACCGAGACGCTATAATCTTCTCCCTTAAGCTGGTATATCCCGTGGAGTTTCATTTTTTCTTCTTACAAATCACAATCCCAGATATCCTAAGTGTTTCTGAAATGTTATCGCTGCATTCATGAAGCCCTTCCCCAAAATATCTTATGTCTGTCTATTTGGTCATTTTTCGAAGTGAATCACACAGAGATTTTTTCAGCGCCCACTCACTATGATTTGAAACATTTTGTCCGAAATTATATATATATAAATATATATATATACATGTAAATTATTTTCAGATAGAGTGTATCTGTAAAGAAACAAAATAAACAAAAAGACATGAGGTCAAACTTTTCTTAGCCGACGCGTTTCGTCTTCTGTGGGTCTTTGTCAATGCTTTATTTTGCCTTGATAAAGTCTCTCAGAGTACGAAATACGTTGGCTAAGAATAGCTTTTGTTCTTATCCTTTTATTCATATATATATATATATATATATATATATATATATATATAAAAGTGAACAATGAGGTCAACACTCAGAGGCGACAGCATGAAACAGCCTGACGCCTCTGAGTGTTGACTTCAATGATCACTTTTATATTTATATTTACATTCGCTCTATCTCTGATATTGAGCACCTTATCCCATAATAATAGCGCACCTTAAAACTATATTTCTTCATGTATATATATATATATATATATATATATGTAGAGAGAGAGAGAGTGAGAGAGAGAGAGAGAGAGACAGACAGACAGACAGACAGACAGAGAAAGAGAAATGCATATTTCGTCAGAATCCATCTTGGCCATTTACAAATCTATCATTTGTCCGTGCATTTAATGCTGTTGCTGGTCAGCTTTATTGCTTTTTGTCAAAATCTAAAGAAGAATTTTTAATGTAATCGATCCTGGCCTGACATCTATTCTTCATTCATTTTCTCGAGGACTTTGTGTTGCTTCCCTTTGTCTTGTTTCAAACATTTTCATATCAACTGCTCTGACGAGCTTTATTCATATATGACCCGACAATATGAACTTAAGCCTGCTACTAAATTGTCATCTAGTCCCCCACCGTTTACTGTTGAAATAGCCAAATGCAACCGCCGTTTCAACTTCAGCATTTTAGCCACTCCCAGATGTGCCACACCCTTCCATTTACTGCAATCTTCAAAATTTTCCTCATTCCCCACAGTCTTCTCTTTCTCTTTCACCTTTGCAACCCACTGCTTCCTAATGGCATACCGCCTTGTTTGATTGAAATGATTAATAAAATAGAATATATATATATATATATATATATATATATATATATATATATATATATATATATATATATATATATATATTTCCTCCTGATAAAACCGGCATTTATTAAATCAAAACTGTGGTAAGATGTATTACGGAAAACTACCAGTGAGTTTGATGTGTGATGTGATGCAGCACATTTCTGCAAAGCTCATATAGTAATTTTTTAGTTTTCTGGATGTTTCACCGATATAATTATTAGTCATTTTGAACAATTTGTTCTGTATACTCCTGCTTCTGACCTGTTGTTGTTGCTATCGCCTTTGGTGCTAACTATATCACTTATTGTTTTAGCGGCGGTCTTGGATATGTTATTTTTTTATGGTAGCTGATGTACGCCGTTTTCTAAGGAAGAAAGAAAAAAGTGTAAAGTCTATCCAGACAAAGAATACCACAACAAGGAATGCTGACCTAAGTAAATAACGTTCCGCTGTTTGGTCTATCCAAAAGTTAAAATGACGCGCATGACCTGTAGAAACCCTGTATTTACCCAAATCCTCGAAGGATATGTACATTCTGAACGAAATTCTCGCTGAGCTATAGAAATTAGGTTCTATAAAACGGGTGATTTTGATTGTAGTCTGGGAATTTGTCTACGAGACGTTAATTTGCGTGGAGAACGAGATCTTGAAACGTGAGACTGCTGACTTGAATTTTGTCACCCACTTAAAACTTTGCTACAGAATTGGTACGTAAGATTATGTGCCTAGTTTGTTTTTTTTAATGTTGTTGGAATTATTATTATTATTTGTAGATTTTGTATGCTTTATGTTTATCATTGCGTGAAATATTTTCGGATATTAGAGAAGATGAAAGTGTTTTCAATGTATTTCGCTTTTTCGGACAGAAATTGAAGGCTACAGAATCTAATGGCTCTTAAGTAAAAGACCAAGATTACTTTGGACTTTATTTTATTGTGATAGGGGTAAAATTATATAGGTTCGTCTTTATTTGTGTATTTTCAATATACATTTAGTTCTATATCCTTATGCGTGTTTATTAACATGGCGTCGAGGCATGATAAAGTATCATTTGCTTCTGTTTCGCAGGTGAAATCGATTGTATGTTGTATCCCGTTTAATCTATAAAATCTAGTGATGTGTGAGTATATTAATAGGACATCGTAAAGTTTACCGAAAATATGTTGAAACTTTGCGCAGAATACGCTGAAAGGGCCCGGATTCTAAAAATTATACGACGAGGCATGCCAATACTATGCTGAGCTGCGATCTCATCGGCAAATTTATACTTAATCTGATTATACAAGAATCCCTTGCTTTCAGCCCATTCTTACAAAAATCGAAAACAATATTCTCGACTGCATTCATGACAAAGTAATTCCAAAAGGCACATATGGAATATCAAGCCATATATTTCCCGGATATCTTCACATATGCTTTAAATTCACTGCGGAAGAGCTCGACAAGAATAGAAAAGCAAATGTCAATAAAGCAAGAATTGTCGGACTGTAACTACGAAAAAACAGCATCTTGTCAAAATCAGAGTCGGGACGTCTAAGGGCAACTATTAGAAGCACAAAATAAAAGCAGGTCGGCAACCTACATTAGAAATTTACAAAAAAAAAAACTTACGCAGAGATAGGAAATGGAAATATTACAAAAAAAACAATATCTGTCTATATCTCTGAGATGAGGTATTATGTACATTATTCGGACTATTGTCCTCATCTTTATCGCCATATCTATTACAGCGTTACGGCCTTTAAGTATCTGTCTATATTACCGAGATGAGGTATTATGTACACTATTTACATTATTCGGACTATTGTCCTCATCTTTGTCGCCATATTTATTACAACGTTTCGGCCGTTGTACGCTCCGGTCTTCTTCAGGTGGTTGGAATGTCGAACTGAACTCTTTATTTCGCATACTGGGACAGACTGTTCTAGTTCCACGTGCCATGTTTAATGGATGCCAGTTATTAGTTATCTCCTGTTAATTACTCTCTGCACGTTCTCCACTGCCTCAACCGGGTATTGAACTCACACACATTGCGTCCTGTCACTGCATCTAACTAACGTCTTTATCCACTGTGCCATGTGTCACAATTCACACACAAGATGCGGTGAAATATCTCCTTTCAGAATCTGTATTTCAGTGAATTATGAAACGAAATCACGTGTTCAAATTGGAAGCCTATAAAACAAAACAAAAAAGAAGAAAAAACTTCTGTTCCACATCAAAAGACACATAGATCTGAACTTGCTGAGCTAGCTAACTACATACGTAGATAGATATTAAGTTTATTTATTTATTTACATAGATAGATAGATAGATAGATAGATAGATAAAAAAGAAATTAAATTAACGCACACAGACTGACTGACAGACAGATAGATAGATAGATAGATAGATAGAAAACAAATTAAATTAACGCAAACTGACAGACAGACAGACACACACACACACACACACACACACATACACATATATATATATATATATATATATATATATATATATATAGATAGATAGATAGATAGATTAAAAAAAGAAATAAAATTAACGCACACAGGCAGACAAACAGATAGATAATTAGATAGATAGATAGATTATAAAGAAATTAAATTAACGCACACAGACAGACAGACAAACAGACAGACAGATAGATATATAGATAGATAGATAGATAGATAGATAGATAGATAGATAGATAGATAGATAGATTAAAAAGAAATTAAATTAATGCCAACAGATAGATAAATAGATAGATATATAGATAGATGGATCGATTAAAAAGAAATTAAATTAGCACAGACAGACAGATAGATAGATAGATAGATAGATAGATAGATAGATAGATAGATATTAGGCATATTTTTCTTAATGATTTTACTCTAGGAATGCCCCTAGAACGCAGGGCGTTAAAGTGTGTGAAAGTGAGAGGTATGTAAGTGACTGAGGAAAAGGATAAATGTTGAACCAGGTTCAAGAAAATAGAAGATGGCGATTGACGTTGCATTTAAATTTTTGCAGATTGTAGTTACCAGGGAATCTAGGAAACCGAAGAGAGTTCCACATGCAGGAAGTGCGAAGAAAGAAATTGTTGGAGTAGATGTGGCGATTACATTTAACTAATTATACAGTAAAATGATGAGACATTGATGCCAATCTAATATCACGCTTATTTAAACAGGTATTAAGCGTATATAGATAAATAGATATTAAACCTATTTAGATAGATAGATAGATAGATAGATAGATAGATAGATAGATAGATAGATAGATAGATATCAAGCGTACTTAGATCTGGTGCCCTAACAATATGAATTTAAATGTACTACTAGATTGGCATCTAGGTCGTACGCTCTTACAATTAAAGCGGGAAAAAACTTTTACATTAAAAATTAAAGCCGACATTGAATAGAATCAGCTACGAATATTGTAGTAATTTTCTGAATGACCTATAAAATTAAGAGTTTTTCACTCTTTAATGCGCGCACGACAATGACATTACAACATAGAAGAAAAAAATTCCATAGTGGATAATTTTTTCACGTTCTAATGAAGGCTAAGCATGACTGTCAACCGTTGCATTTAAAAGCAAAAAGAAAAAATTACAGTAATGGATAGCAACACAAAATATCTTGATTGTGTCATTACTTTCTCTTTGAGTTGCATGTGCTATCTATTTTAGTGATGTATTTTCTGTTACTTGGTACAATTCTTTGTTTGTGAGTGTGTAGCGTCAGTCTACGAGTTTCGAAGAAGAATGGTCCTAGCTGAAACCTACACGCTTCATTCGCTCGAAGACCTCTTTAATTATTGATCTGAGAAAGCGGTTGGATAGAGCTTTATGTTCAAGAATTATGATTATTTTCGATAGTTCTTGAATATTGAATTTAAAAAGTCCTGTTCATTTCTTTACTGTCATATCTAAGTTACCAGAAGAGTGTAGGACACAGATAGTGTCGTCATTCTTAGTAGTGATTATTATAACGTTACATCTGTTTCTGAGAAGGGAGGATTATTAAACACGGATTTAGTCGAAGTTGTGCTCTCAATTTTGGTCGCTTCAGTTGTTGTACTCTACAGTCTTCTTCAAGTGTCTCTCTGTTATGGTCCGGTCCCTTGTACCACTGTGATAGTCCAAGGTAGAACCAATAAAGAACTCGAACACAGGTATGGAATAACGCAGATAAATTACAAACAGGAATATATACAGAGAAGTAGAAGTGTTAGTATGAACAATCAGATTTAGTAGAGAACAATGTAGTCTCGATCAATATCACTATTCTAATGCCTTGCAGTAATTGTCTGAACGCGACTCTGTTTCGGACTGCCTCTGACTCGACTCTTGACTCGACTTGAACTACTGACTCGACTTGAACTACTGACAATATTCAGTCACCCTCCCCCACGAGGGTGTCATGGGCCTAAGGCCTTTTAACGTGGGCATTCCCGAGCCATTAGGCTCGGCCAAAAATAGCCCATTTGAACCCGTATAAACGGGTTCAGGGCCGTTTTTTACCTCCCGAAGGAGACTCCACCCTTCGGCGTAGCCTCTTTCGGGTTCCTCCCGCCCGTAGGAAGATAGTTTAACCGAACAGTCGGTTCAGACTTGAATGACTGACTGAATTCCTTGAACTACTGATTCCACTTAAACTACTGACCGAGTCCTTGCCTACTCCTGAGGCGCAGTATTTATTAAGTATGGAATAGTCCATTATTATTATTATTATGGGTAAGATCCCATAACACTCATAATTGGTAACCGTTCAGGATTTTCGAATCAAACCCGTTCTTCAATCTACAGGGATATATTATTCTCTTTATACTAACCATATTAGGAATAACTCAAAACAGTTGATCCTGTACCGCGATAGTGGGAGACATTATTTTGCTCAAGCACAACTTTCATTTGATATTGTGCTTTTTGCGGTTAAAGTATTGATTTTAAAATCCAGGTGTGTTCCTAAAAACAGATTGTCGTGAAAATAATTTCGTTGAATTATTCTTAAGGTAATTGTGAATATTGTGAATTCGCCTTTTCTTTCATAATTGCTGACGTCAACATGTTCTTGCTGACGTGGGAATATTGGTAATTTTATAAAATAACATATAGTCTTCTTTTAGTCTTTGCATTCAAGAACTTTATTGTGATTTTCTAAGCGTAGCTTAAATGTGACACAAGGCCGAAAGTAACGGACACTCAAGGAGGATAAAAATCACTATTAAATTGTAATGGTTCTAGCGAGACAAACTTGTTAACCATTACACCACATCTAGATGGCCTTTCCGTTCTCTGTATGAGTATTTAATAAACCTCTTCTTTATTTTTTCTACCTACTCTTCCGTTCCTTCGATACTCTTTCTAACTACTGCCTTCCTAATCCTCGGCTATTTTGAACTCCTATTTATGAGTATTTAATAAACCTCTTCTTTATTTCCTCTACCTACTCTTCCGTTCCTTCGATACTCTTTCTAACTACGGCCGTCCTAATTCTTGGCTATTTTGAACTCCTATTTATGAGTATTTAATAAACCTCTTCTTTATTTTTTCTACCTACTCTTCCGTTCCTTCGATACTCTTTCTAACTACTGCCTTCCTAATCCTCGGCTATTTTGAACTCCTATTTATGAGTATTTAATAAACCTCTTCTTTATTTCCTCTACCTACTCTAATTCCGTTCCTTCGATAAACCTCTTCTTTATTTTTCTAACTACGTTCCCGTCCTAATTCTTGGCTATTTTGAACTCCTATTTATGAGTATTTAATAAACCTCTTCTTTATTTTTTCTACCTACTCTTCCGTTCCTTCGATACTCTTTCTAACTACTGCCTTCCTAATCCTCGGCTATTTTGAACTCCTATTTATGAGTATTTAATAAACCTCTTCTTTATTTCCTCTACCTACTCTTCCGTTCCTTCGATACTCTTTCTAACTACGGCCGTCCTAATTCTTGGCTATTTTGAACTCCTATTTATGAGTATTTAATAAACCTCTCTTTATTTCTTTATTTTTTCTACTTTCTCTTCCGCTATTTTTCCTTCGATAAACTTCTTTATTTTTCTAACTCTTCCGTTCCTTCTACTCTTTTCCCTAATCCTGGCTATTTTGAACTCCTATTTATGAGTATTTAATAAACCTCTTCTTTATTTCCTCTACCTACTCTTCCGTTCCTTCGATACTCTTTCTAACTACGGCCGTCCTAATTCTTGGCTATTTTGAACTCCTATTTATGAGTATTTAATAAACTCTTCTTTATTTTTTTCTACCTACTCTTCCGTTCCTTCGATACTCTTTCTAACTACTGCCTTCCTAATCCTCGGCTATTTTGAACTCCTATTTATGAGTATTTAATAAACCTCTTCTTTATTTCCTCTACCTACTCTTCCGTTCCTTCGATACTCTTTTCTAACTATGGCCGTCCCTAATTTTTTGTCTATTTTGAACTCCTATTTCCTCTAGTATTTAATAAACCTCTTCTTATTTTTTTCTATTTTGAACTCCTATTTTCCGTTCCTTCGATACCTCTTTTCTAACTTTACTGCCTTCCTAATCCTCGGCTATTTTGAACTCCTATTTATGAGTATTTAATAAACCTCTTCTTTATTTTTTCTACCTACTCTTCCATTCCTTCGATACTCTTTCTAACTACTGCCTTCCTAATCCTCGGCTATTTTGAACTTTTATTTATGAGTATTGATTAAACCTCTTCTTTATTTCCTCTACCTACTCTTCCGTTCCTTCGATACTCTTTCTAACTACGGCCGTCCTAATTCTTGGCTATTTTGAACTCCTATTTATGAGTATTTAATAAACCTCTTCTTTATTTTTTCTACCTACTCTTCCGTTCCTTCGATACTCTTTCTAACTACTGCCTTCCTAATTCTTGTCTATTTTGAACTCCTATTTATGAGTATTTAATAAACCTCTTCTTTATTTTTTCTACCTACTCTTCCGTTCCTTCGATACTCTTTCTAACTACTGCCTTCCTAATCCTCGGCTATTTTGAACTCCTATTTATGAGTATTTAATAAACCTCTTCTTTATTTTTTCTACCTACTCTTCCGTTCCTTCGATACTCTTTCTAACTACTGCCTTCCTAATCCTCGGCTATTTTGAACTCCTATTTATGAGTATTTAATAAACCTCTTCTTTGTTTCCTCTACCTACTCTTCCATTTCTTCGATACTCTTTCTAACTACTGCCTTCCTAATCCTCGGCTATTTTGAACTCCTATTTATGAGTATTTAATAAACCTCTTCTTTGTTTCCTCTACCTACTCTTCCATTTCTTCGATACTCTTTCTAACTATGGCCTTCCTAATCCTCGGCTATTTTGAACTCCTATTTATGAGTATTTAATAAACCTCTTCTTTGTTTCCTCTACCTACTCTTCCATTTCTTCGATACTCTTTCTAACTATGGCCTTCCTAATCCTCGGCTATTTTGAACTCCTATTTATGAGTATTTAATAAACCTCTTCTTTGTTTCCTCTACCTACTCTTCCATTTCTTCGATACTCTTTCTAACTACGGCCTTCCCTAATCCTCGGCTATTTTGAACTCCTATTTATGAGTATTTAATAAACCTCTTCTTTGTTTCCTCTACCTACTCTTCCATTTCTTCGATACTCTTTCTAACTATGGCCTTCCTAATCCTCGGCTATTTTGAACTCCTATTTATGAGTATTTAATAAACCTCTTCTTTGTTTCCTCTAC
This sequence comes from Acanthosepion pharaonis, assembly GCA_903632075.3. NCBI lineage: Eukaryota > Metazoa > Mollusca > Cephalopoda > Sepiida > Sepiidae > Acanthosepion > Acanthosepion pharaonis. The sequence continues at coordinate 866,464 of CAHIKZ030004191.1, forward strand.
CTACTCTTCCATTTCTTCGATACTCTTTCTAACTATGGCCTTCCTAATCCTCGGCTATTTTGAACTCCTATTTATGAGTATTTAATAAACCTCTTCTTTGTTTCCTCTACCTACTCTTCCATTTCTTCGATACTCTTTCTAACTATGGCCTTCCTAATCCTCGGCCATTTTGAACTCATATTGATGAGTATTTAATAAACCTCTTCTTCTTTGTTTCCTCTACTTACTCGTCCGTTCCTTGGATATTCTCCCCTAACTACATCCTTTCTAATTCTCGGCTATTTTGAAAAAGGATAACATCACAATAACTGGAATGATTATATTAAATCTGTTGTCAAGTTTACTGCTTGGAAATCCATTCGCCATATTGTGCTAGAATCTATCTTGCACTTTTGTAAGTTGACCGTTTCTTTGTGCATCAAATAATGTTGTCACATCTAATTTTGTACTCAGACAAATATTTCAATGTACATTCCGCATAAATTCTTCGCTTCACAAACGAAGCGATTGCTCTGGAGCATTTGTTTATTTCTTTTCCAAACTTCACTCGATCCAGACCCAATGAAAATGTTAGTATAAAAAAATGGCAAAAGAATAAGCCTGCAATTTTACAAACAATTTAAGTCATTATTTGAGCGGTTTGGTAGTGTAAAATTGGTAAGGGAAATGCACCGCCCTTGGCTTTCATAACTCAAAAAAAAAAAAACCTGTCTCGGAGAGCGTTAATTTTGGTACATTCATTTTTCTTTGTCAATGTATGCTAATATTCACTAAGTTTTCTCTAGCTTGATAAAAGCTGCATATGTTGGTTACTATCGGGATAAAATACACAGACATACACACACGCATTTGTGTGTTGTGTGTAATAGGAGTTATAAAATGTCAGATATAACTAAAATATATCTGTAAAAAGACACTATGAATAAAGAGAAAGGGACATTTATTTTAGCCGGCTCGATTCATCCTCTGATGGATTATATTAAGCAAATACAAGAATTTTATTTCACAACATATATTTATAAACAAAAGCCAGCTTTTGATAAAATTCGGCAATGGAACTCTCAATAATTTTTCCGTCAAAGTAAGTTATTTTCTCTTTTAATAAGTGTGCCGTTCTTTACATCAAAATTGGGGTTGAATTTATTTCTAATGTATAAAATATACATTTGGTAAATTGTTGTTTAACAGACCCTTTTTTATATTGATTGGTACATTTTTAAAAAAAATCTCTGCATATTTCCACAGTGTAGTGTAAGGAGCAGTTGTAAGAGTTTATTTTATTTATACCTACTCCAGAATTGTTATTTTTATGGACATTTTTAGTTCTGATCCTATCCATAATTCTTTTGGATATGGTTGTAATTATTTTGATATTATTAAAATTGGATCAACTGATTTGAATAGGGATGTTAAGGAGTTAGTAGCTAGTATTATATATATATATATATATATATATATATATATATATATATATATATATATATATATATATATGTATATATATATATATATATATATATGTATATATATATATATATATATATATGTATATATATATATATATATATATATATATATATATATATGTATATATATATATATATATGTGTATATATATGTATATATATATATGTATGTATATATATGTATATATATATATATATATATATATATATATATATATATATATATATATATATATATATATATATATATATATATATATATGTATATATATATGTATATATATATATATGTATATACATGTATATATATATGTATATATATATATACTTGTCTATATATAAACACTAGTTGTGTTTATGCTTGATTATGTATGCAAACATTGGTTATGTTTTACTTGAGACTATAACTAATCACTGATAATATTTATACATGAGACGATAAGTAATCATTGGTAATCTTTATACTTGAGACTATAGGTAAACATGTGACATCTATATACTTGAGACTACAGATAAATATTAGTTGTCCATACTCAAGTAAGCAAAGCTCGACACGCTAGTTAACCCATTCTGGGTAGTTTATCCCTCTTCAAGGGATGCAGCCGTTATATTCCAGACTATCGACTGCAAAAGTGTATAGAGTGGTCCGAAAGTCTTGACACTCACCACCAAAACGTAGTGAGAACAATAAAAGCACAAGTAATACAAAGAACATGTAATGGATTCAGTTTATTCAAATTCATTGTCGCTGTCGCACATCGAGAAGGTCTGTAGGAACACCATCATTTTCGTGGCACAAAATGATGTTTCGCCATGTCCTGTGCGATATTTTAAGAAACTGCCCTTTATTGATTGTTGCAAAGTCTCTCCGAACGCCGTCCTTCAACTGATGGGTATTCTGATGTCGTTCATTTGGAACACTCTCTCCTTGCTCTTGCCAGAATGCCCACCATCATGTTGTCTATGCACTTGCAAGCAGCCTCTCTTCCGAACTGTAGGATCTCGTGTCAGCCATCTGAAATAGAAAATTATATTATGTAGGAATGGCAAGATTTTCTGACCACCCTGTAGACTGGTCTCCTTAAGAACCAGTTAATTCTAAATTCAAACACACCCAGAAGGCAATTAGAAACAAATCCACTACTTTTCTTAAGAAGCCATATTAGCAAAAGTGAAGAGCTATGCTCGCTTATGTCCTGAAGTGAGTGGGATTGAAAAATCAATCTGTATTTTTTAAGGGATGCTGGGGCCTTTTGTATACGACTAGTAACACAAAATTGAATATCAACAGGGATTTTTGATTTTTAATTCGAATTGTGATGAGGTCTTATCATTATGAAATACTTTAGTATTCCGACAAGCAAACTTATCCTTGGTCGTAATACTCCCAATTTATCGGCGCTGTACCTACGGCCTTCTTTCGGCGTCTAACCTCGTATTCGGCAACATTGGAATTTATAACCGAACCATTCATTCAACACTCTAGAGTATACTGTCCTCCGGTTTCCATGGTAACGGGGATATCACGTGTATCATTTTACAGTCACACGTCTTATTCACTTTTTGCATCGTTTGTTTATTTCATTCACTGAAACGGACTTTTTTTACTTTTGTTAGACATTTTCATGACGGTCGTCTTCGAGTATAGAATCCAGAGGTTAGCAGTGAATATTTCGGAGACAGTAGGAAAGCGTTATTCAGGTTCGCAGTGGATATCGTAGCAAGCTAGCAGAGCGTAGTTCTTCAGTCTGTCCTGTTCGCCGGACAAGTTGCCTCTGGTAAAACAAAGATGGCCGCCTTTATACACGACGGATACAGTGTTGGGCGGCTTCCGATTGGTCAACCTTCTTTTGGTCGACTATAAATGGGAAATAAGTCATTTTGACTCGCTCACTAGTCATATACGGTATAGACCAAAAAAAAAAAAAAAAAACTGTAACAACTTTTTCCTTTATTTTTCCTCAATAAGTTTTTCTCAGTTTCTTTATGTTGTAACCTGGGGTGGGGTTACGGCACAGAATAATCACTCGAAGGTTGGTAATGAACGATAATACTTAGGACAAGAACAACA